>JASJFT010000007.1:50772-295653 GCA_030770425.1 Darksidea phi
TTTTAAAAAAAATTTTTTTTATTTTAACTTAAAAAAAAATTCTTAACCCCACATTTTTTTTCTCCCCCCCCCCCCCCCCGCGACCCCCCGTCCAAAAAAAAAAAAAAAAAAAAAAAAAAAAAAAAAAAAGTGCCATCCTTCACCACCCCACCAGGCCGCCCAATCATGGTCTCCTACAATTCGGTACTCTACGCGACTTCGATTATCTGTAGCTCGCCTTGGTCCTCCTTGAACGTTAGGTTGCGCAGGGTTGCTCTTGAATGCAAGCCGCTGACGACGGGCTTGGTTTGACTTGGTTTGACTCTCCTCATCGAGGGTACCATCCATAGAGCCTTACTATAGAAGTCTGGTCCTGCTCTGCCAGCGCGCCTGTTAGAGGCGGGTACCGAAATGGCTTGCTGCGGCCGACAAGTGTGGGCGCAAATGCCGACGCAAAAGCCTTCGGATACTCCAGCTCTAAGACCGGATCACTCGCCGGCGTAGACATACACCTTTTGTGACATTGGCATTTGTAACACTTGCATAAGCGGCTCAGTACCAAATGCATCCGTCGGCTCCGGTCAGCTTAGCAACCACTTTGCTCCGGGTACACCCTAAAATCCTCAACCACAGTAAGTGCTGGTTTGGGGATTTGGGGCAAAGGTCGGTGGGCTAGAGCGACTATGGAGGTCACAGAAGGATTCCAGAGGCATTGCGCGAGCACCTCGCCGCCAATATTGCCGGTTACTCCCGTGAGGATGAGCTTGGAAGGCATCGTGACGGCTGGAAATCAAGACTGTTGGTTCCTCGCCTTTTTTATTTGTTGCTAGCACATTGCTCTGTTGACTGATAGGCTCGGGGTCGGAGCATCTTCGGGCTGTCTGTCATCCTACTACATAAAAACTAAACAGCTGGAGCCTTGTCTCCGTGACTTACAAAACACTTTGCTGATAATCTTCGAGGGCCAGCACTTCATGGGCACGCTTCTTCGGGAGAGGAACCAACATAACCACAACTATGGCGTCCCTGGCGGAGCTCCTTTGCGACTGTCCCGCGAGATAGAATAATCTCCGCCAAGTCGGTGCGGCTTTATACCCAAACCCACAGCGTGCAGCGGCGTTGGGATGACTCCATACGTGCGGACCAAACTTCGGCCGAAAAAGGCCGGGTCAAACCTCCAACTTCTCACTTTTGCCATCGCAACCACATCCCAACTATGAAAATGGTGCGCTCCCCGTTATCCGTGTGCCTAAACTCAGGCAGCATTTAAATCGAAAACACACTCGTGCTCGCGCATTTGTGCCGAGCTGTAATGGACTCGAGAAGCGCCGCCGGTCATGACGCTTCTAGGAAGAGGCCGTCAAATCGCATCCGGGCTTGTTGGGAGTGTAAGGCGGTTCCTAGGCCAAGGACTGGCACCCGTGTGATGGACAGTGCTAATGTGCGTTGGTAGGCAAAAAGAGGAAGACACTTACCAACTCTACCATAGCCAGTTTCAATGATTCCAGCAGCACGCTCAACTTAGGCGACCTCAAAGCAGAAAGCGAAGACGGCGTCTGCCCGCTCCACATAGGCGAAGGACTCTGCAAATTGGAGCAGCTTTTTGAGAAGTTCGTGTGTCGCAAGTTCTCAAATGCGAATGCATCATCAGACAAGCAGCGAGGCTCCACGCCCTCAGTCACCCAAGACGAGAAGCCGGTCAATTTTCTCGGCCTCCCGCAAATATCAAGCGACGCGCAAAGCATTTCGTCCATCGGTGAAGGCATAGTCAGTTTTCGATATTCCTCCCCATGTGTCGTACTGCACTAACAGTGACCAGCTTGCGGCGCAGCATGCCACCTGGACCTCTGCACCCTCTATCAGAACACTAGTCGACAAGGTAGACAAGAAGGGGGCTTCCGACCCAGTCCGTCGAGCACTGGTTGCACTCCTTCCATCTCAGCACGACGCTAATGTGATCTTTGAATCATCTAATGGCTGGATGACACTGGGTGTAATCTACAGACCAGGCAAAGACTTGTACATCGACAGAGATCCCGATACATACGCTTTGGACATGTCAGCAATATCACAAGAGCGCACAATTATCATAGCACGTACGCTTCTACATCTTGCCGTCTGCATCGGCACGCTTCCACCCGAATTCCAGCCTGCCCGACTGAACAACATATGGAATCTAGACGCCACTATGGAGAATTACGTTACTACTGTTACATCGCTAGTCACATCTTCAGATGAACCATTGTTGACTCTTCCCGGACTGGAAACTCTCCTTCTTCTTGCCACCTATCAGATCTACAATGCTAATCTCCGGCAAGCCTGGCTTATTGTCCGACGAGCGGTGAACCTCGCGCACCTCATGGGTTTTCATCGCATCGTCGAGCAACCTCAGCCAATACCGCCAGTCGAGGTCATTGAAAATGCTGCATATATGTGGCGTACCCTTGTCGACTTCGACCGAAGTCTTGGGCTCCACCTACGTCTTCCTTTCGCCACCGATGACTATCCTGTGGTTGAAGACGGCCCACCATACCTTGTCCACCGAGCTCGCCTCGTTAAGCTCTGTCGACAGATCTCCGACCTCGACCGCGAAGCCACACCGCAGACGTACGTTCAAGCGCTCGCGCTTGACGAGAAGGTCGAATCAGTGACGAGGGAGCAACCGAAGGACTTTTGGGAGGTGCCAAATGTGCCGCCAACTGCACGCACTCTAGAGTCGTCTGCGGTGCTCGAAAGACTAATGGTGCAGATGTGGCACTTCGAACTCAAAATCTTTATCCACCTGCCCTTCTTACTACGTGCGTCAAAAGAGAGCCGGTACGAGTACTCCAAGGTCACCGCATTACAAGCCAGCCGCAACGTCGTAATGCGCTGGTTTGCACTGCGCAATGCAGGAATCACACAAGCATGCTGCCGCCTCGGCGAACTAGGTGTCTTCATCGCTGCCGTAACCCTCACCCTCGATATCCTCATCGAAATGTCTACCAAAGAAAAGTCCGAAGTCAAGAAATCCAAAGCTAGCGACTTCACCATCCTCTGCCGTATCATCTCCGAAATGGAAAACCTAGGCAACACCAGTGCGCGCGAGAAGATTGCTGCCCGCAGCGCCGTCGTGCTAAAAAAACTTCTCGGCAGTTTGGATCCAAGTCGAAGAGACGCTGGGAAGAGCAGGTTGACGATTCCTTACTTCGGGACGATAGAAATGGATTTCAAAAAATTACCTGTGAGGCCGGCTTTTGATCTCGACTCGGATACGGCGAAGAAGTTGGGTTCTACAGCCACCGGGCAGCATCTTCCAGTGTTTTCCTTCGTCAGCAATGCGCTGTGGCCAGGGTCCAGCGATGATGGCGAGTGTGAGCTAGATTTTGATATTGTTCTCTTCGATGGGTTGCAAGATATGGATGTTGAAGGCAACTGGGTGTTCTAGTCCTGCTTCTGACGAAAATAGTAGGGGTGTTTCGCAGTTTCACGTTCGTCAAAACTCTTAGCATGGCGTTGTTTTTCCACATGGGTACCTGGGCTTGGGATAGTGTTCATCCTCGATAGTTTATTTTGGGCATTGATGCGGATACAGAAAGCGGGTTGTATTGGACTTTGAACTATTGGCTTTATCGGGGACAGACTTGGGTTCATCAAATTCTGGATCGCCGTTGCTTGTACCACGATAGTCATACAGGTTGGCATACTGAACATATGCCAGTACAGGGACAGCGGACTGTTTTCTGTGTAAAAAGGATGGGGCGAACGAGCCTACATCTGAGATGTGGTGAATCAGTCCAGGGCATGTCGGCTGTTGATTGGCCGCTTTGCCTCACACGTGATATGGATTTACATTTCCAGTCTTACGCAAATTTAATGACTATCATCTTACAAGTAATTTCGTCTCTTACCGGCGTGTAGGCCAAATTACTGAGGACAAGCTGTCGCGTAGGCTGGTGAGGCGGCGCGGTAGACTGTCTCAGTGCTGTTGATCGGCGGCCAGACGCCTTGGAGAGGATTGCAACCCCGAACACCCTTACACTCGCAGGCACACGACACGACAACGTTCGCATCCATCCCACGCCCCACGCTTCCCTTTTCTTTTGGCGCAGCAGCCGCCTTGAGCCTCCCTGCATGACTCTTTCGTATGTTGCCCTGCCGTCCGCGCTGTCAAAACTGCCTCACCGGAAGCGAGTTTGCTAAGTGCCTCAACTACAGCCAGAAGGAGATATGAGCAGTCCGTCGGAACAGCGCAACCTCTTCTGGGACAACGCTACCGGGCCCCTTAAGGCCCAGACGTCAGTCATATCGGGAACGACAACACATTGCGGGAATGTGCCGCAGGAGCAGCCGGCGCTCAGCCCGTTTGAAGCCATCATCACCACTTACCCGCCCATCCTCGAGTCCCTCCTTGCGCAGATAACGACGGCCTCCCTCCTCAATCTCTACCATTCCTCAGTATACTTGCGCGACTTTCTGCGCCAATACCCGCTGGCATGGAAGACGCTGTCGTTCCGGCTGCCCCAACCCGCCGCCGTTGTCGGGTCTCCGGGCAATGAGACGCCTGATGGCAGGGAGCGCCAGTCGAGAGCATACTCATTTGACGCACTACTGAAGTCTATAGTACTGCCATACGGCACGCGACTGACGAATCTGGACGTCTGCAACACGGCAGTTTCGGGAACTGCCATTGCTGTTAACATACTGGGACACCGGGCCAATACGCTTCAGCATCTGTCAGTGCGCGGTTGCAAAAATGTCTCAATCAAGTACCACATCGTACCATTTCTAGAACCGTATTCTATGGAGCATATGCCACACTTGGCCAAGGACCTTGCCCTCAAGAGCCTCTATGTCTACCGCTGTCGCCATCACCGCAGACGACCGTACCTTCCTGCTTCTCTCAGCCGCCGAGATTCCGATTCCGACCCGACGCATCAGCTTATTGAGATATGTCATAAATTAGGGATATGGACTGATACTGCATGGTGTCCAACTCCCGGTGGACGCTGTAACAGGAGAAAGGACTACCATGCAGGGAGACCAGCTCCACAGAACAATGAGGTCTGGGTACCCTTTGACCGGCTATGGAGATCAGGCAATCGTATAGGGCCGGCCGATGGTACAGGTGTGCTTGGCGACCAGGACGGGAGGCTGTGGGAAATATCAGAGACCGGCGAGGACGGCGAGCCGTTGGGGACTGATAGTAGAACATTCAAAGGAGAAGGAAAGCATGTGCCGGCGCACCTGCGGAAGAGCCACGAAATGTTCCTAAAAGACGTCAAGTGCGCCCAGTGCAACGATCCTATTGCGGAACGCTGTGAGTCGTGCAGCGTACGCATGCATTGTATGGGATGCCGCAAGACGCTTTGCGCGAGTTGCGCGTTCAACAGGCCAATACCCAGGAAACGCCATAAGACCCGTCACTTTGCGAACCTCGCTTTTGGACCCCTCACAACCCCTGGAAGCACGTTGAGTCAAGCCTCCGGATCGTCCACTTCCTTGCAAGATCATGCGCGGGATGCACCAACGCCAAAGACAGACCGGTATTGGTGGGCTCCAGGCGCCACCCGTTCACCCAATATCATGAATGAGAACGCACCAGACGATGACTCTTCTGACTCGGAGGACGGTGGCAATCTCAACAATGCGCTGCCTCTACCGCCAAATACTAGAGAGCCTCCAAGGCTGAACATGCACTGGTGTTGCCTAGAGCCCATCTTCTCAGGTGGCGGAGGCATAGCTGTACTGGGCACAGGATTAGGTGGCAGAGGGGCAGATAAGATTCGTGCGGCACCTTTACCGCGGAGCAAGCAGTTTGAAGATCCCGACTTCTCTAATCAACTGCGCCCCGTGGACTACATTCGGGAGTGTAAAACCAACGGTCTCTACGAATATGTTCTTGGCGAAGACGTTGATCTCCTGTCTTTTCTAAAGCAGGACAGTCTAGATCTCCAAGCGCAGACATGCCCGCGAGGCCTCTGTAACGATTGTTATCGAAGCTTCCGGTGGAAAGTTTCTTGCCGGGCCTGCAAGAACCCGATATGTAAAGAGCACGACTTCAGGGCCTTGAAGTTCCGCAAGTGTGGCTATCGAGATATGCACACCGAGCGTGAACATGTCCGGTCGCACAACGAAGCTCCTCGTCTTGTCATTCCCGAGTTTAATCCGCACAGAGCGTCCATACAAGACCTAGAGGAAACACCGACCGCACCTTCATCCATGCACAACCTCTCTTCATCTTTCGTGGATGCTGAGCTTGTAGCGCCCGAAGGAACTCAAATGTCATCATCCCAGATACTCGTCCCGCCCTCGGCTCCCTCATCCATTGACATGTCCACATCGACCTCGATTGACCACCAACCTTTCGCACCCGATCCTTTCTGGAACACAAGTTCGTTACCTTTTGTACCCGTTAGCTCTTCGCGTCCCCGCTCGCTTAGTGTTTCCGGTGTCCGTAGTCGTAATGCCGGATCTCGACCGAACTCTCCACGAGCGCCTACATCGATCTCGAACCCATTACCGCTTCCTTGCAACCCGCGCCATCCTGTACAGTGGGAGGGGTGTGGAGCTTACTTTTGCCAATATCCCAGACCTGTTGGCGACAACAGACCTCAATGTCCTGCCATCTTGAAGGAGTGCACTGAATGTGCCGTTTTTGTTTGTGACGTAAGTTGGTTCTCAATTCCAAATCCAAACACTACTGAACCTTCTCAGCAATGCGTCGCCACTAACCCGACCTGCGCATGTACATACTGCACAGTGAACTACCACTGTCCGACGTGCAGCCGCAAAAAGGACGTCAAAGCCAAGTGCCGCCTTGAAGCCGAGATCAAAGCGAAGAAGGAAGCTGAACTCCGCGCAAAAGCAATGATGGAGAAGGAGAAAGAAGAGCGAGGGCAGGCAGACGAGATAGCGGGAGCTGTTTTTGAGTTCTTCGCGTCTTTGCTTCCGCAGGTTATGGACGACATTGCCCATTCGTCCTCTAGCGCACAAGGGGGTGATACAGATGCCCGACCGGACTTGCCCGAGACTCTGATCCCCACCCCAGATTCGATCACGGTCACGACAGTCTTTGGTGTCCACGAAGAACCGAGTAACGTTACAGTCATATCTGCTTCCGCGCCGCCACCAGCCTACGTCACGTACGAACTTGTCGAGTCCGAAGATGGGCAGATGGAGGATCTGAGTGAGCATCTTGGGCAAGTAGCAATAACTGCAACGGCGACGGAAAACGATGATTTCCCGGTCGTCGTACATGCTCAAGACATAAATGATGATGGGGACGATGGGGACATCGACACAGACGATTTCGATGCAGAGAGTGCGCTTATTGATGAGTTCATCGATGATGGTACGTTAACACCTACCACAGCTACGATGGTGTCACATCCGTAGGGCCGCCCGTACTTGCATTATCGCATTTGAAAAGAGAAATTCAGATTGCGAATCTCGAGGCTTTGGATTTTTTGCGCGTGGAACGATACTTGTAAGCGTATAGGATTTAGGGTAAGGGAAAGTCTCGCGGTATCTGTTTTCCAATTTGAGCGTCTTGTAGCAGGCGTGGTCATTTATTTATATTAGTTTCCGGGATATTTAGCATGAGATGGCACGAATGGACATTAGACTGTGCGCGATATCCGGTATGCGAGATATCACGAGATGTTTTGTAATGCATTTTGGAGTTTTGCAATGCAACCTAGACGTTCGAGTAACCACGTATGATCCTCGCTTTGGTATATAATGTGAACGTGGTGTTTAGGTGTGAACAAGTTAACACAGGGATCAGGATACGAAGATCGCCATTCTCGAATTTGAACGTTGTGTCCAAGGCGGTGCAGAGTGGTGCTTCGGCCGGGTTTTACTTGCGCTTACTACGCTGTGTCTAGCTAATTACTACTTCCCCTCTATGTTAACGGCAACGGCACTCAGAAGAATAGAAGGATCAAGTTTTTCTCCGATTAGCATGTCGTCCCAGTTCTATTTCTCCAATCACACTACGCTCCACATTTTTTTCAGGACACGCTCACGCGTGAGATGTTTAGAGGCGCAGGGCTGTGTGCTAACACCTGTGTAGTCGTTTTAACAGCTATGGTATGTTTGTTATGTAGCACAGTTCGTTGCATTCTTTCTAACACTTAAGACCTACCCGCACAACTCGAATATACATTCTGAGGCTGCATCTAATCCATTTCAAACAAAAGGTCACCACTCCTAAATTCCTAACTTTCTTTACTTCCGAAGCGCACCTTATCTTTTCCTCGCTGTCAAGACAATATCCCAGCTGCTCCTCCATCCTCTAGCATATTTTCTAGGACCTAGGCTAGCGGCTGCAACTACGGTATGGATTGCGTACTATGATATTCGTAGGATTACCTTGTCAAAGGTATTAGTCGTTGCATAAGAGATATGGGCCATCGATCGTGACCGAGTCGAATGCTAATCATTCTAGCGGTGTAGAGGGGTATGATGAGCAAGTGTCTAGTTTCGGCACGGTTAGGGGAAAAAAAGGGGGAGTGTAAGTGCTAAAGTATGGTAAGATACTCCGCATCGGAACGCTCTTCGAAGGAATCCTGCATAACGATCCCTTCCTCAGGGGCAGTCTTCCCCTTTCTTATCCAGAGTACCTAATAATCACGCTTGTAGAAGCGTTTCCTCTACCGCCAAAAGTTAGCGCAATTTCTCCCGATACGTCGATCCCCTTGTCAGTGATGACTTGCATTCTAGGCTCGGTTATGCTATTATCTAAATCAAGACGAAGGCAATTTTTATACTGTGGGCGGCAGTGCGGGTTTCGCTACCACTGTTGGATTCTCTCAACGTTCTGCTCTATGGTCCCAACGCTTGTCCCTTTTCGTCGCCTGTTAATGTTCGAAACATCACCTCGTCGGGGTCGTGAACATCTCTCACGATCGACAGTAATGTGTACAGCTTTACAGCTCTATTATCATGCATAAGGTGTGGGTATAGCACCTTTACTGTGTACAAACTCCTACTGTTTTGTGCAGACCCTACAAAGAGACTCCCATCACGAAAATCCAAACCAATAGCCGCAAATAGTGGCGACGAAAGCTCTGCAAACATCTATTTACGATCCTGTAATGAAGGCGGGGTCTAAGTACGTACGAACCAGGAAATCACGACATATTACACACCCTCAGCTCAGCCCTTGTTGTCTTGGCCGGATCGGACGGACCGTAACTCGGTGTTCGGTCCATTTTTTTGCTAGATACACCAATGATGCTGCAGAACATTATAGTTCATTGTTACTTGGTGTGCGGCAAACATAGTAGTTGTAGGGAAGGATGAGCGTCTGCACAGGGAAACAGGCGAAGCAGGGACTTCTAACTGTACACCCCACCTTGAAATATTTTGCTCTCACTTGCAGAAGTCGTTTATGCATTGTACATCGAGATGGCCTGTTAATGACGATGCCTTGGAGAGGGCGCTGCAAGTAGCTGGTCCTGCTAGCTTAATTTCTTTTGCAGAGATTGTGAACCTATTCCTTTGCTTTCAGAACCTCTCTAACCACCTCAATCACCTTCGGAAACACGGCTTTAGGAGCACCGACAATGCCTTTATTTTCCTTGAGCGTCCGCCCTATGCCAAAGTTGAGCGGCTTGCCATATGCGTCTGTGACTTCTCCTCCTGCTTCTTGCACAATGACAACGCCAGCAGCATGATCCCATATCTTCTCTTCGTAGGTCTTCTTGATGGGTAATCTGAGGTAGAGGTCTCCAGCTCCTCGCGCGATGGAAGCATATTTTGCCTGCGAGTCCATGCGCACGCTAGGCTTGGTGATGCCGAGCTTCTGGGCAATGTTTGCTTGGTCGCCGTGGTTCGAATGCTCTGCTTCTACGCTCTCACAGAAAGTAGCCTCGCTAATGTTGGTGAGCGGTTTCATGGTTATGTTCTTTGCCTGTTGCAATGCGCCTTTGCCCAATGGTCGGCTCTGTGCGCCACTGCCCTTCACTGCGCTGAACAGCACGCCCTTGCCCTCGCCAGAGTCTGCGTCGGCGCCGATGGAGCTGTCCAGCGGTGCCTTATCGTCGATGGGGAGATTGGGGCACCCGATTACGCCAACAGTAGGAACGCCGTCCACCATGAGCGCCAGACAGACAGCGTATTGCCCGCCCCGTAGAAAGCCCTTCGTCCCATCGATTGGGTCAAGTGCCCAAATCCTACCTTTCCTCCCTCCTGCACTATTACCCTGGTCAAGAGCATCCAGCATTGCATCCTTACTCTCGATTGGCCCTCCAATCTTATCCTCTGCTGCACCATCTTCCAGTTTTGCGGCCTGCACCAAGTCCCATACCAAATTCCGTAGTGACTCGTTTGCCCGTAGGTCGCTCGCGTCCTCCTCTCCTACAACTTCATCTTCGGGGAATGCGTGTTTTATCGATGCGATAATGAGGGCTTGCGCACCGAAGTCGCCGATGGTGACCGGAGAGGCATCGGATTTAGTGAGAGTGCCCTTGGAATGCGACGAGAAGACGGATTTGGTGAGGAGAGAAGCGCGCTGCACCGCCAGAAGTGCTATTTCAAGCTCTTTTTCGTAGGCCATTGGCGCGATTGATCTTTTCGTAGGGAAAAAGGAGCCCGAAATCTTCTGAGGGGTGACTGCGGGGGAGGGGTAGACGTGCTGGCTCAATTGAGCGAGACGGTTGACGCTCCGGGTGAAGTGGGAGATGAATGGAAGGAATGAAGTAGCCAGAATGAAGAGGGCGAGAAAAATGTACTTATATGGCGCAAGAAGTGGTTGCATGAGCGGCGTGATAGAGTGGATCAGAAGCGCGACGACTGCGCAAGGCGGCCTTGGCGCAGCGGTGTCGGGGGTTTGGTAGACGGCGAAGGCGACCAAACATTTGAACCTACACAGCCACTACTTTAGTAGGTGACTGCTAGAGCCCTACAACCTCACAGTGGCACACTGGCTCGTTGCCTCAGACAATACTCTGGTACCGCACTCATACAGCCAATCTTTGCCTTAGTAAACAAAGATCGTACAAAGCGCGCACACCTTCGAGACTTTCTAAGTCAACCTTACAACCACCGGTCCACGTATCCGAACTGCGAATATGGCTTCGAGTCCCATACAAGCGCCTGCGCTCGCGACCACCAAGCGGAAATTCGATACGCTGCTCGATAGACTCACCGCAAGCGCTTCGACCACCTCCCTTGCCAACACCGTTCGCGACAACGCCTCTACAACC
This sequence comes from Darksidea phi, assembly GCA_030770425.1. Lineage (NCBI taxonomy): Eukaryota > Fungi > Ascomycota > Dothideomycetes > Pleosporales > Lentitheciaceae > Darksidea > Darksidea phi. Next base: position 61,944 of record JASJFT010000007.1, read on the forward strand.
TCCCTTTCTCACCCTGCAACGCCTGAACCCGTGTCGAAGCGATACCGTCTCTCAGATACCGGCATGGACAGCCCACGGGTAGTATCGGGCAATGAGCGGATACAGGCGTTGAAGGACCAGCTCTTCACGCCGGGCAAGGAAGGGGACAGGCGTGTGGGGGCTGGAGTGCGCGTCGTTGGAGCAAACAAGACACCAGCCATGGCAGCGACCTCTCGAAAACCAGCGAACTATCAGCCATACAGCCAGGACCAGTTTCTCGAGCGGCTAAAAACGTTTGCGAATGTGAAGAAGTGGTCCAACAAGCCGGATGCGATTGGAGAGGTCGAGTGGGCCAAGAGGGGATGGAGCTGCGACCTGTGGAATACCGTGGCCTGCAAAGGCGGTTGCGAGCAGAGACTTGCCGTCCGGTTAAGACCCAAGCGGAAAGACGCAGATGGAAAGGAGATTGAAATGAGCGAGGACCTTGCGTTCGACGTTGACGAGGGGCTCGTGGAGAAGTATAAAGAGCTCATCATCGAGGGGCATCATGAGGATTGCCTGTGGAGGAAGCGCGGCTGTCAAGGTATGCGTCTCCTCACAATTACCCATTACATCCGTTGCTGACAAGCGCGCAGAAGACATCTACCATATTCCACTTCCTAATCGAGCAAAGAGCTCAGCAGAATTACTCAGCCGCTACCGCTCCTTCAAGGCCATCGCCAATGACCTGCCCGTATTAGAGAACCTCATATATCCGGACCCACGCGTTGAAGACATTCTCAAGCGCGTACCCTTAAGTTTCTTCCACCCCCCGGATTCTGATACCACCGAAGGACCTCCTACCTCACCCGCAGATATCGTCGCCTTTCTATTTAGTATATTCGGCTGGACAGGCGTCTTAGAATCCAGGATCGCACTTGCAGTATGCAATCACTGCTTCCAACGCAACGGTCTCTGGCTCTGTGCCGATGTTCGCCTCAAAGAAATGAGCCAACAACTTAATGTACCCATCGAATCTCTCCGACTCAACCTCGTCGAGTCACACCGTGAGCACTGTCCCTGGAAGAACCCAGACACCCAGTGCAATCCACCGGATGGCCCAATAGCGAACATGGCTGGCTGGCAGACACAAGAGTTCATGCTACTAGGAAAGAGGAAGGAGAGACCGCGCACGAACATAGAAAGTGTGGACTTGGGGAGCGAGTTCACGTTTCCGAGGGGTAGTATGGACAGTGAGCCGAGGAGTCCGTCAAAGGAGGATAAGGATGATGGTCTACATGAGAAGTGGAGAAAATTCAAGGCAAAACTGAGAAGGACAACGAGTAGGAAGAGCCTGAAAAGCGTCAAGAGTGTTAGAAGTGGTAAGAGTGGGAAGAGCTTGTCTGAGAAGGACAAGGAGAATAAGCCCGCGGATTGAGGCACAAGGACGCGGTTCAGGTGGCAGATAAGCAGTTGGGAGTCACCGTGCAAATGCATTTCTACCAAGTTTATTATTTCAGGTGCAATGCGTAATTTTCCCCCACATCATGTATAGCGCACTATGAAAAGAAGAAGGATAGCTTGCAAGTGGGTAAGCAAGGGACAGCCCAAGTATTCATAATCTTGCTAACGGGAGTCTCAGAACATGCTGAGGTGTTGACCGAGCCACGGCCCATATTATAGAATTAGGAGGTCCTTGATGGGGTATTACTAGCTCAAGAATCATTCGCAATGTGCATCGAAGAATACCCGGTGGAGGCTGAGCTGAACTCATGCGACAGAAGGAGTTGGAGCCCGGAGTAGTGGTCTAGCGTAGGGTAGATGAATGTGTATCGTGCCCAAGTCCGACCCCTAGTGCAGGCTTGATGAAAGCGATGGAAAGCGGATTCAGAGGGGCCTCGATTGTACTCCAGAGAAGACATTGCCATGCCTGTCTCTCGTACCAAGGCCCCACGTCTGCACTATTTCGTACTGAGGTTCTTCCTTCGGTTCTACGCATGACTCGGAGGTGGCTGCACTAGCTCTGGCAGATCGTATATCGCGCTCCCTATAGCAGATGCTTCCACCGTGCTAGGTGCATTCTGAGTATACATTGGAAAGGTAGCCTGGCGAAGACAGTGGAGTAATGAAACCCTCCGCATTTGGTTGTTGCGGAGAGAATATAGACATCTGGGGCGCGACTTGGTAGTTCTCTGCCTGAATTCTTCGCCAGCGCCGGATGCTAGGCCAACGACGGCGATGAGACCAAGACCGCCAATGATTACACCGGCCACCCAGGCTTTGCTTGCTTGCCTCTTTCTCGGGAGCGAGTGCAGCGGTGCGAAATCTGCAGGCGTGGAGTTTGTTGCTGGTGATGCGATGCTATTGTTCGAAGAGAGAGGGAGGGTTGGGGGGGTTTCTATATACTTGCAGTTGGAAAATCAGACAAATACAAGAATTTATAAACGAGGACGAAAACAGGAAGATTGAAGCAGCGCTTTTCATACAAAAAGCGATCATGCCAATGCTATGCATATGAATGATGCTCTATACGAACCCAGCCATCTAGAGCTTCGAGTCTAGTGTCTCCGAGTTGCAGCCGAATCATGTAGTTAATTGCAAAATAGATACAAGATTGTGGAAAGAAAACGCCTCAGTACTGAGTACGATAAACGTACACTTCACCTTCCTTCCAACCTCAATCGATCCAAATTCCTTCCTTCATCTCTTCTTGCAACCAGGAACCAAAGACTGCTAAGCCAGCATAGAATAACGCCAACCCAGCTGTGCGCCGGCATCTTGAACATACTCAGCATAACAAGCTGGAATGCACTCCGCGGCACCGCCACAAAGGTGGCCGTGAGAGGACTCGTAGCTTTGACAAGAAGCAATGTAGACACAAAGACAGAAAAAGAGCCCAGTGCCCCCATCCAAATCATGAACCAGAAGAACGGGACATCCAAGAAAGGAATGTTATGCACAATCTTGCCGACACCACCAGAGATGAGGACAACGGGTGTGAGAAGGATAAGAGAGAGAAGCGACGTATAGTGTAGGACGCGGTAGTAGGCGCGCGTCTCTTCGCGGTTGGACATGGAGTCTTCGGTAGATGAAGGGTAGCCTGTAAGCACATCGCCTTGCGGGACGAGCCCGGAGACGATGGTGCGGTATGTTCGAAGAAGCATAATAGGATAGAGGGCGACAAAGAATGAGGAAAATACGCCGGCGACTATTGATTCCTCGGTTACGCGAACGTTTGAGCGCAGACTGGAGAAGAAGAGGAAAAGCGTGGCAATGACGGCGGAAGAAAGCGTGGAGCCACTGTGGTTTTCTTTTTGGAGAATGCATGAGAAGATGAGGGCGAGTGGGGTGACACCAATACGAGCAAGCTGGTAGACGGGAAGAGGCGCATAGCTACAGTTGTAGGTTAGTAAAGCGTGGTGAAAGGGATATCAGGAGCACCTACGCGAAGGAGAAGTTGCTGAGCACCACTTTGAAGCAGAATATGATGGCCAGTGGAAGCACCTGCTTAGCCACATGCCAATCAAATTCGAACAAGCCGCCTCCTGCAATTCCTCCAGATCCATTGGTCAACCATCGTGCAAACCGTAGTATTGTGGACCGTTGCTTGGCCGGCGATCTGAATGCTCCTCCAGGCGGCGCAACGGGGTAGCTAGGAGCAACGGCAGCGCCCAATCCAAGCTTGCGAAGGGGACTGCTGAGTCCGCGCGTAAGGCTTGCGAAGCCTATAAGAAGGATGTGTGTAAGGACGAGCTGCAGGTATGATCCTGTGAGCGGGAATGGAAACCTAGCCCTGTTAGCAGCATCTCCAACGCAATGGCACATAATCCCTCACTTGTATACGCCCGTCAGCATGATGAACCGGTTCATGAGCAGCAGCCCAAACCCGCATCCACCAACCCAAAACACAAGCAAAGCCACCCAAATCTGCCAGCCCATCCATGTCCCAAAAAAGAATCCCCCCAGGCCTCCTTCCCTCCAAACACCCCTCGACGTCCTGCTCCCTCTACCCACATCGCGGCCCACAAGAGGCCTGATACTATCTGCAGGTTCGAAATCGTCATCTTCGTCCTCGCTCTGCACCGCACTCCTACTCCTCGGATATGGCGAAGTCGAGCGACTCCCCACATCAATCAGCGGAAGCACAGGCTGCAACTCATTCAATGAGTGCGAGCTTGAGTGGCTTGTTCTTGCTTCGTCCATTTGCGCGTAATGTTCCACGTCCGAGTGGTCGGTGTCATCGAGCGAGGAAGCGCTGTGTTTGCGGTGCGGCGTATAGGCTGAGGATTTCTTGGTGGACGAGTCGCGCGGGAAATTGCTTAGGTAGGAGAAGGCGGGGCGGAAGAGTTTGTTGGCCGTGCGTGTGAAGGGGCGCGAAGAATTCATGCTGTTGCCCGCGAGACGGCGGAGAGACGTGAGGAGGCCATGCTGAGCTAAGGTTGTGATATGCAGTCGTGTACCGTGAAGGCGCACGGATTATGGCCGTTGGATACGCCAAGGCCCGTTGGGCCATGGCAGGGGTTCGCTAGATCCGTATAGTTCATCACAATCTCGAATCCTGCTCTATCACTAGCTATGTATGCTTTCATTTAGTCCTACAAAGGAACAATGTCTTGTAAGCAGGTTTCACGAGGGTTGGTGCATCGTTCCCATATGCCTGCGTATCCAGCGCACGGCGCAATACAGTCGGTGTAGGCGCAAAAATGTGCTTGATGTAATTAGATTTCTCCTATTTCGTTGTTATATCTTATCCCTCACATTTTGATGCTTGAGTACATTCTGACCCCTACATTGGTCAGTCGGATCGTGACAGGACATGCCAATGGACGAACATCTTCAGCACCAAAACCGGATAACGCTATATGGTGCTCGTCAAGGCGGATCCAAAGTGTTTGTGCCACGACCACTCAAGCTGATGGCGTTCAATGGCATGTATTTGTAATCCTCTGCAGTAGAAGCAAGAGCACTGCGGTATCAACATACACGAAGCACTACTACGCCAGCGGCTATATCGACGAGCTACTCGCCTCCCTCCTCTTGATCCCGCTTGACTACCCCATCTCTGCGGCTACGACTTCTTCATGCTTGAAGTCAGCAGTGGCACTTACTCTTTTTCTACACCTCTCAATTTCGTCGGCCTGCTGCATCGCGATACAGCGAATGTGCCCAGCGACGGGTCTCCGGTCACCACATTGGAGGCTAACAATCCAGGGCCGTGGTTGAAGCATTGCCATATTGGATGGCAAACTTTATGTGGAATGTGCGATGCACGTCGTGGAGGAGAAGAGTAACTCATTATTTCCGTTGCTCGATTTCGTGAGATGTAAATGCAGGTGAGAGGTAACCTTGTAGGGTTGCAGAACCTAGTATGCGGAATGAGAACATAGCTGAATACTGGTCACCGACATTTGCCATTGATTGACTGGAATGCTGCAATGTTCTCCGCGGATAATAGCAGTTCTTGGCTCTGTTCCTTTCGCACCAGTAACCTTTTTGATCCTGTGCGGTTCGTCTCTACCCGCGTTTGCTTCATGCCGCCGACATTGGGGGACCAGAGCTTCGCCGAAGATGTTCTCGGCTGCCATAAGCGATCCAGTATGCGGGAGCGGTAGCGGCAGGAAGAGTGGCGACCTTCTAACGAGAGAAGTGGAGCGGGACAGGAATACTGGGCTTTTCTGGTTAGCCCTCGAATTTGTGAGGATAAAGTCCGCATTTGGAGGGTCCATATCTTCTGCGCGATCACTACTGGAGTACGTTACCTGTCGATGAAAGCAGATGGCTTATGGTTGAATGATACATCTCTCGCTCACAAACCGCCACTCTAGATCTAGTCTAACTGTGCCTGGAGCGACTGGGGAAGACCGCTTTGTGAAGCAGTGTCCGCGTGATGAATGTGTAAGTGGCAAGGCAGCCCGCGAGGCACCTGTTCAATGCAGGTACGGAAGCAAGAGGAGCTTGAGGAAGGAGTTCAAACGCCGCTATCTTCGCGTTATCACGATACCTCACACGATGGAGTACTGTGTTGTCTACCGGCTGCTGCGGATGGTGGAAACTTGATAGAATCGGAAGGAGACAAGAGACAAATGGGGCGAGACTTGTTTTGCGGACGTTTTTGAGGTCGGAACGAGGACGTTCGAGGAAGGTTATTACGGAACCAATCTGCGCCAGGGGTCTCCTGCATGCAGTAGGCGTGGGTCTAGTTCCTCAGGGGAGGGTTCTGATTGCCCCTAGGCTCCCATGCAGTGTCGTCAATGTTGCCGAAGCTGTTGTATGGTAGAAGCTTAGGGTGCCTAGTACCACAGATATGCACGTTGCTTCGGCAGCTGAAGCGCGTGATTAAGTCGCTGCACTCATGCACAGAAACGTGGGATAGGTTCAACTCGCATAGGTTAGTGGTGTCGATTGGCAGAGGCCTGCTCCAGTTATCCAATTGAGGAGACCTCCGCTGAGACTGCGAAGGGAGTACGTCCGAATAGGACAAGATGGCCGCCTCCGCATCACTGTATGACGGACGGGTACCTTTTCTAGACGTCTTCTGTGCATTATGCCTACTCATTCACGTAATCCACCACTAGTTCTTTGGTCATGTGTCACTGATGCGTTGCTCGCCATCGTGTCCTGCGCGGAAATCTACCGTTGGGTAACCGTCTCAGCCGCTGCTTTCGGACAGCTAGGAAGAAAGTGTGTCCCGCACTAAGCCATCGCCATAATAGTCTTGTCCGTAGTCTCAAGGCGCCCCGGGATGCACTACTCGCGAGCGAGTGCGATGTCGCCAAGCCACCGAGAAGGGCCATTGATACACTTTTTCCGTACCACAGCATCTGCATTTAGGATTAGCGAGGCTGTCTATCATTTGCAATAACCGTGATAGAAGAGTGGTGGCAAGACGTGTTCAGCCCCGGCAGAAGTGACAGGCCTTTGATCCAGACTGCTCCGAACAGACAAATGCCCAGACATTCGGAGCAGGCTGCGAGATGGGATACTCATAGGATGACCGCTCCGCAACACCACAGCTCTATCGCTAATTCGCGATGACGCCAAGGAAAGAAAGCAACCAGAGTGAGAAAAGGGTACAAAAGGGCAGGTGCTCTTATGGTGGCTTGTTCAAGATCGACATATTTTTTCCGTGTTTGCGCGAGATCCGCCAGTGTCGGGGGGAAGGAGGGGGTTTGAAGGAACACTTCTCCACTAAGTTACCTCCCTGCATGCCTGCAACGCCACACGTTTTTTTGTTTTCCTTGGAGATATGGCCGCTGCCGTCGTCGTCGTTGTCGTCGCATATCTAGCTATCCGCCAGCCTCTCGAGCCCGGTCACAGAAACTCACCCAGTCCAGCGTCCAAACTTGTCGGCTACAGCATCGGACTTCGGCTGGAAAGACTGCTCGCCTGCTCATGACAACTGTGGCCGTGTCATCTTCATCTGTCCCAAACATTCCGCCCGGTATCGCGTTATCTGAGAGGTAGCCAAGGCCTGTCTCGGTTTTATATTAATGTGCAGTCAACTAGCCTGAACGAGCAGGTGCTTTAGACTTACGTGCTTTTAAGCTTAACTTAGTGAGCGTTGTGGTCAGCCGATCGAAGCAGTTGGGCCCCCGGCAGCCTGCATGGTTCTCCGATATCATATCCATAGGCGAATCAAGCATGATCTGCATTCCTTCATCAGGAAGGCTGGAATGTGCTCGCGCTTGCTGGGACCAGCTGTTTGGCGTCTACGGGTCCTCATTGGCCCATATCCAAATCACCCTTGCCATGGCCTGGAATTGACCGGCACTTCAGGAGTTACAGACATTACAACCAGGGCAGCGGCTTTAATCTAAACTTGGGCTTCTTATTGGATTCTAGATGAGCTACTTGAAGCAAGATAGCCTTGCGATATGGCTGCCATTATCCGGTCACCTCCACCGCAACATCTCTCAACGACTGTACCCGTTCCAAAGCGCCTTTGCTATGCTTCGCCCTCTACTGCACGCCATCTCGTATCGGTCCTTGATTTCCACCAATTGCTACGATTTATTCTATTGATCGTTAAGGTGGTGATGGCGGACCGTCCCGAGTCCTTGGTCGCCATGGTTCAAGGGGAAGGGTGCATCCGGCATAACTTGACGACATCTAGTCCTTACTGGGGCAACCGCCCGTTACAATCCAAAATAAACAACCAATAATTGCGTGCCGTGGCGGACAGAACAATTGGTGTAAGGGGGGCCCATGAGGCGCCCTCCGAGATGACTTCAATGTGGCTTATTTGACACCAGTTATCATCGTCTTCCTACGCACCTGTCTTATTTTGGCAAGGGTATTTGAAGCTATTGAATCATTCCTTCACGCATGCGTTTCGAGGTTGAGATACAGCAGCAGTTAAATTCGCATCCCTACACCGGCAGGCACCTTAATATCAACTGCATCTTGCCAAGATCCATACGGCTGATCTTCTGGGTAGTGACTTGCCGTCTGTCCCCCATGATTTATCTACTGTTAGTCCGCTATCAATGCTAATGCCGTGACCATAGTGGCTTTACCTCCGGGCTGCAGTGTGTGACCTCCCATCTTAGGTAGGGAAGCAGTACAACTGCCACGTTGAGCCGCGGTCCGTCGCCGCAGTATTTGCTGTGCATCTTGATGTATGTCGGACACGCGATGCTTACCTTGTTTTTGCTAACTGGTCCTTTTTGGAAGGTGCATCTCGCCACCCATCCTACCTCCACTTCAAGCCCGGCATCAACCAACTATATAAGGCAGCCCCAGGACCTCTACAACCACCGGGCATCGATCGCGCCAGACTTTGTCCATCGACAACGGACTTTCATCCACTCTACAGCCGATTCTTTTGAAGTCTCTTCAGCATGCGTTTCGAAGTTCTCCTTGCGCTCCTGCCTCTGGCAATTGCTGCTCCTGTCCTCACACCGCGCGCCGGTACGGTGGTTCCCAACAAGTATATTGTCAAATTTAAAGACTCCGAAGTCTCAGCCGCTGTTCAGAATGCCATTTCTCTATTGCCTAAGGCTCCTGCCCACGTATACAATTTTGGCAAATTCAAAGGCTTCGCCGCTGAGTTTGACGAGAGCATTCTCAAACTCGTCCAGGCTCTCCCGTCCGTAAGTGACTCCTTAACGAGTGCTGTATTCCGAAACTGATAGTTCCACAGGTAGAGTACATTGAGAAGGATGCCGTTATCAAAGCTTGGGAAGACGAGGCGCTTCTAGAGCACGCGAAGGCAACTCTAGAGAAGAAGGCCTTTGTCACACAGAGCTCCTCCACCTGGGGTCTCGGCCGCATCTCTCACGCCAACAGGGGAACATCGTCGTACACTTACGATGATAGCGCAGGCGCCGACACCTGCTCCTACGTTATCGACACCGGGATCTACACCTCCCACCCAGAATTTGAAGGCCGTAAGTCACGTGCTCGAGAACGGTGAATCTGCATGTGCGCGAGTTCTAATCCGAATGATAGGTGCCACCTTCCTTGCCAACTATGCCGGTGATGGCTCAAACACTGATGGCAACGGTCATGGTACGCACGTTGCCGGAACCATTGGATCTAAGACCTATGGTGTCGCGAAGAAGACCAAGCTATATGCTGTAAAGGTCCTTGATGCCGGCGGTTCTGTACGTCTTTCTCTAAAGAAACCTGTTTCGTGGATCAAGGACTAATTGAAACATAGGGAACCAACTCAGGCGTCATCGCCGGTATCAATTTCGTTGCTAGCGACTCCAGGACTCGCAGCTGCCCCAACGGTGCTGTTGCCAATATGTCCCTTGGCGGTAGTAAGTCCACTGCTGTGAATAGCGCTACTGCCAGCGTCGTCTCTGCTGGTGTATTCATGGTTGTTGCCGCTGGCAATGACGGCGCGAATGCTGCCAATTATTCTCCTGCTTCAGAGCCTACAGCTTTCACTGTTGGTGCGACCGATAGCTCTGACGCCAAAGCTTCCTTCAGCAACTACGGCTCCGTAGTTGATGTTTTCGCTCCTGGTGTTTCCATTCTCTCCACCTGGAGGAACGGTGGCACTGTAAGTACCACCAACCATGCCTATTAATCTGCAAGTCCTGACCACCGATCCAGAACACCATCTCCGGAACTTCCATGGCTTCTCCCCATGTTGCCGGTCTTGGTGCTTATCTCTTGGCTCTTGAGGGCAAGAAGACGCCTGCTGCACTCGGTGCCCGCATTGTGGCCCTTTCCAACAAGAACAAGATCACCGGTCTTCCCTCCGGAACAGTCAACTACCTTGCCTTCAACGGTAATCCGTCCGGCTAAACGCTCAAATATGTAATGTCTAGTATGCCGCCAAGCACAGCCGTCGCATGATAGAAATGGAAATAGTAGCATAAAGATGAGTGGTTGTTCTTTATAGCGTCAAGGTTCATCAGGGTGATCGTTTTTGGTAGCGTATGATCAATGCAGTGTTTGCTGGTTTATCTAAACATTGTTGTCTTGCTGCTCGCTCTTTTATTTCTAGTGGATCCAGAGTGTTTCTCTGTGTAGATTTCTTCCCACCCACCACAGCCGTTGTGTCACCCACATTATCATATGAAGTAAGAGTAAGCATCGGGTTCCGCCTAGCGCCCCGAAGTCTCGAAATGCACAACATACGTACCACGACAACGGTTCTTTGTGCTTCCCGGTTTGTCTCCTGGTGTGGCAGGTCGTACTATGTATGTGCCACGCAGTAGCACGCGATATGACGTTTTTGGGGTGTGCAATTGTGTTTTTCATCTTTCTCTGGTAAGTTGGGCATGGAGAATGTAGCGGGCCTGGAAAATCTGAAACGCACCAATTGACTTGCAGCGTGTAGCTGTTGACAAAGAACATAAACTAGCTTCAAGCCATGGGACAGTTTTTGGGGGTCTACTACTGCAGAGTTGGGATTGTTAGTCGGTGAGCTTGGGGAAACTAGTCAAGCGTTTGTGATCGGTTAAGACCCAGATCTTTGTGCATGTGGCACAACAAACGATACAAACAGTATTCTGGGGTTCGAGTGTTTCTTGGTTTTTGACAGTAGCATCTAACCTCTTGCAGTGAGACAAACGTTGCAACCTACCTTAGTTACGCCTAGCGGTCTCCTTGCGACTTTGGATGATCCGCCTGATCGGCGTTGGGGGGGCCACCCTGCGATCGTCTGTTCGCTTCATAACTAAGAGGACCGCCTCATATGATGTGACGGTTCACGATGAGCATGTGTTCAATTAATACCGGAGCCGTGCGAATCAACACTTTACACAGAAGACCACATCGCTTTGACGCTGGCATATCGTAGCCTAAAATCTCACATTGGGCACGTGTACTTTAGTTAATGCAATCAGCTTGATAGCAAGTGAGCGAGCCTCTAGAACGATTTGGCGGGCCATCAGTGACGGTTGAAATAAGCTCCTCCATGCAGACGGCACAATGAGCTTGCACGTCTTAGTTTCGGCACTCATGATCTCCACGGCTATCCCTGCGGATCTCAATAACGGCAGTCCTGTCCCGGCCGCCCTCCCTGATCCTCGCGATCCCCACATTATGCGGGCCTCATGTTCTCGCGTAGCGAAACCCAGGCCACCGGATAGTTCAGCAATTCGTGCGAAATGGCACCAGTTTGATCGTCCACGTCCATATAGGCGCAATCTAATGTGAGGTAGTCTAGGACTGGTAGAGCGAATGAAGATCGGGCGCGCGCTGGGTGCGGGAGGAAAATTGATGGATGTTTAATTAGGGGTCGGCTGCGCGGGAAGGCGGAACATCTGGAGTTTGCTCCGGATACAGGGTTGGACTGCTCCGAAGTTTGTTTTCGGAGCAGTCATGTGGAGCCTCATATACGGGGAGCGGCAGCCGGTTTCGTTCTCCACAACATCATATTGGAGCTTGCTGTTAACCTCGAACCTCGCGCATATCGACAATATTCATCGCTGGTGCTACAATGCAGCTATTGGCGACAAAATGTACCTCTTTCGGCTGCCATTGGACCTCCTTCGGCAACGAGTGGTCATCTTTCAGGCTGTTAGAATCGAGATGGTCCAGGTGAAACTTCGGTATACAGTTCACCCGCCGTTTCATAGGCTTTTTGGAGCCGGAAACCGCGTCTTTGATGTCCTTAGCCACAGCTAACAACCCGCGAAAGCTCGCAAGCTTTCCATCGTTAGCAGAACAAAATTTACGGTGAGCACCTTTGCAACGGTCGCATGTTCAGCTCTCGTTACACCATTACAACCTTAATCACACGAGACTCAGCGTCGCGAGTTAGCTCTCACTAGTTTCGTTCGCAACGTCAAATCCGGACAACGCCATAGACGGGGCCTAGTGGGCCAAATGCGACCTTTCGCGGCGTCTGCGGCGTGCTCCACCGATCAGACCACAGCGTCGCATCCAGACTTGCAAACAGCTATCGAGAACCCCGTTCACAGAGGTGGCCGAAGAGTGTGGGAGAAGCAAGCTCGTGATTGCTGTGGCGCGGAACCTCTGGCTGCAGCTGGGCGTTCAGGCCTTGTCTTCTGACGAGTCGTGATGCCTGTCAATCGGTAGTCATGCTAACTGCGCCAGCAAAGGTCTTATCGTCGCTACCTCCAATAATGTTAGGGAGCCGGTTTAGCAACGCTAAATTTGATCACAACCCTCGCGTACGAAGGCGCAAGTGACGCATAATGGATACATGAGGGGTTATATCTGGTGTGGAATTGGAGGCCCACCTATAAGTATCTCTCACAGTGCTCCGTCTACAGGTCTCTGCTAAGATCACATCCAAGGTAACATCCGCTCTTTGAGGCATACCTTCGCTTTCCGCAACGACTCCCATTAAATTCGATTACACATCAATGTCAGCTGCTGCCGGAGAACAATTCTCTCCGTCCTGGAGAACTCATCCTGCTAGTACAACAGGAGCGATGGGGTCACCACCTTCTAGCTTGAGGGGCGGTAGGTAAGTGGGAGACAATTTGTCTCACGATTATCCGGTCTACAAGCTTCACTCAATCTAAAAGTTAATAACAGTGTCTGTTTCGAAGCCTGCACCTGCATCGGCGACGGAAGTTGTGTCTGCGCCTACTCCTTCCGAACGCTTGTTGATCATCGCTCCATCAATCCCAGGGTCTATGAGTGTGCATGCATCAAGGCCGGGAGCATTTCTTTGAAATTGTAAAAGATAGCTACCGAGATAACTGACGGCTGCGAACAGTGTTGGATAGGATCCGTCATCCGGCGCCCTGCTGTTGTTCTTCCTTGGATACAACGCCCACCACTTAGCAGCAACTGTCTCTGACCTTGTTTGCATTGCATACGTATCTCCCCTACAAGCAGATGGGAACACTCAAAGCAATAATGCTGGACATTTCTGTTGCGGCAGGCCCTTGACCTTCAGCGTTACGACATATACGAAAACTGGCCAACCCGGGACTACCACACTGGATGCACGTAACCGGAAGATTGTCACACATTGCAGTACCGCTTCTACAATTCCAACGCAACGGCATTCGGACAACACTTAAGGGGAGTTACTATAGGATGCCACTCCAGGACTGTGACTCTGCTCTCAAGGATCGTCGAGGAACGCAATGAACGCCCGGGGGAGCTTCGCATACCGCGGACAGGGTGATTTGACAAGTTCTCGACTTCCATCTTCTGTCAATCCTGTAGGCAAGATCACGCGTGCGCTCCAGCTGCCGGAATATGACATTTTCGAATCCTACTCGACGTGGCAACTCTATCACACCAGGGCGCACTGCTTCATGCTGCTAAGCACGCATCAAAGGCGCCTTATCCCCTTATCTTGCTGTCATATCTTGGCATGCATGTCTGCCTTACTGCATGCTTGTCGGTGTGCTGCCCTTTTTGGTAGGTAACTCTCGTCGTCGGATGTCGAGTCAAGCTTTCGTTTTATTCAATAGAATGACGAACCTATAATCCCCGCACAGCCTACTGTAACAGCGAATCATTCCTCAACTCGCCGAGTCCGCTCCGGAGAAGATCCCTGCATATGCCCACCGATGCGGTCCTGGCTAATATACATTATGTGCACAGACCACCAATGTAAGAAACTCTCACGAGGTCTTCCCCACCTCCAGCACCACCTTCCTCTACACGCGACCGTAGGGCAAACCCTGCCTTGAAACCTTACCTGCTTTCAGTGGACGCATACTGGCGGCAATCCTTCTCCCACGTCATCCGTTCATTCTGGTGCATGTGTGGAGCACCACGGAGATAATGGAAAAACTCACAGAATGGCCACGGTCTGATGTTGAGGCGCTAAAGCCTCGATCAACGTTTATCGCAGCGTACGAGATATACATTACGGAGTGCCACGTCGTTGTGAACGGCAGTGTCAGAGGGCATCTCGAACTCAACTGTTCAACGCTGACTGTCAAATTCAATCGACTCATGGAAATACTGATGTCGCAGGCCTTATCTATCGTCGACTCTCGCCAGTCACGATTGTTCGTGCCGACCCCTGTTCGCAGTAACGGCCTTTGGCGCTCTGATGACTTCGGCTGTACTCCCCACTGATGCACACCTACTCGCTTCCTTCCCGCGCTGCGGCTTGCTGCGGACGTTCAAGATGCAGGCGCTTTACTTTCTCATACGTCTTGTTCCTCCCGAGCAGGCTTTGACGACTACGGAGCGCACGTCCATTCGCACGGTTTTTTCTACGGCTATGTTTACGGATGTCACGTCGATCTCAAAGGCCGCATCCTTGTTCGCCGGGTGTATTACTACCATCATCAATCGTTTAGATTGATGCAATGCAGCCAAGATATACCTTGTTGCCGAAAATCCACGCTGCTCTTGTTGTCCGGCTCGAACCGATTGCGACCATCTCATCTTAGGGCTGTGGTTCCCGTATGGGATAGCACACTCCCGCGTTACCCACGATACCCACGATATCCGTTTGGGTACGTTCGCAACTCCGTCGTAACGCTAGGGTGGGAGAGGAAGGTCCAAAGTTCCACACGGCCTTCACCAAGGTAAACATGTTGCTAGTGTACGGCTTTCTACCTTCCTACCCTGACTGTGATAATCTTTTCAGGATGCGTGGATCAGGCCCCTGTTTGGCATCGCAGCGTCTATCACCTTACCGCATCAGACTATTTGACATGTCCATATCGGGACCACAACGGCTGCAGGCAATCTACAACGACACCTTGCCGGCACGCTACTGAGGAAGGTGGTCAACGGTGTCAAGGCTACAATCGCGTCGTCATATCATGAAGGTCTTGCGCCCAGGTATATAAAGACTACTTTCCTCACCAATCTTTCATCCCTCAGCTCTTAGGGTTCAGCACAGCACTTTAGCAACCTACAGTCTCTCCTCTTCAATTTGTTCCAGTCCTCGATCCATCCGAGCATTGTCTCTTGATCTTTAAAAATGTTTTCTTCACTGCTTCTTGCTCTTCTCCCGACCGCCTTTGCAGCTCCCTTCATCAAGCCCAGAGACGCAACTCTCATCGCGGGCAAGTACATCGTCAAGTTCAAGGGCGAGATACACACTACCGCCATTGATGAGGCCAAAGCTTCTCTTGCCAGCACCCCGGACTTTGAGTACTCCTTCGGAGGCTTCAACGGCTTCGCTGGTACCCTCTCCGACAAGGAGCTTGCCCAGCTCCAGGCTTTGGACTCCGTTTGTTCCCCTAGACAATCGTCAAATTGTAACACCATTAACAGTCGACAGGTTGAGTACATTCAACAGGACGCCGAAGTCCACTCTCAGGACTGGCAATACGAGGCTGACGCTCCCTGGGGGCTTGGCCGCATTTCCCATATTGCCAAAGGCAACACCACCTATGCCTTCGACAGCAGCTCCGGCGAAGGAACTTGCAGCTATGTCCTCGACACTGGCATCCTCGTTACCCATCCCGAGTTCGAAGACCGTAAGTCCATCTCCATCTTCGACCTAGTTCCCGATTGACCCCCAAAAGGTGCGGAGTGGCTCGAGAACTTTACCGACGACGGAAACGACGCCGATGGCTATGGCCACGGAACCCACGTTGCTGGTACTATTGGCGGCACCACCTACGGTGTCGCGAAGAAGACAAAGCTCTATGCAGTGAAAGTGCTTGACAACGGCGGCTCCGGCACCTTCGCTGGTGTCATTGCCGGCATCGACTATGTTGCCAAGGATGCTCAGACTCGTGATTGTCCTAAGGGCTCGGTCGCGAACATGTCTCTTGGTGGCGGCAAGAACACTGCCGTCAATGAGGCCGTGAGTCCTCCTCTCTATCATATTTAAAATAAAGATGTGCCGAACTAACATTTTATCAGGTCGCCGCGGCCGTAGCTTCAGGCGTATTCTTTGCCATCGCAGCTGGAAATTCTAATGCCAACGCCGCGAACTACTCACCAGCCTCAGAACCCACGGCCTGTACTGTTGGCGCATCCGATTCTTCTGATGTCAAGGCCTCGTTCTCCAACTATGGCCCTCTCGTCGACGTCTTCGCCCCTGGTGTCGGCATTCTTAGCGCTTGGAATGACGGCCTGACCAATACTATCTCTGGCACATCCATGGCCACTCCTCATATTGCTGGTCTCGGCGCTTACCTCTTGGCCTTTGAAGGCATTCCCACTAGCGGTCTCTGCGAGCGCATCGTTGAGCTAGCTACTAAGGGCGTTATTACTAGCCTCCCGGCTAACACGGCTAACCTTTTGGCTTTCAATGGTGCTGTGGCTTAATCACAACGGGCAATAGCCCGGGTGCGTCTCTCTAGTGAGGGGTGAATAGGATCAAGATAGGATTGAGATTGGTGTCATGGCATGCCAAGCTATAGTCACAATGCTTCCGAGATGCATCTTTCTGGCGTTTGCTCCTTGGCAAGATTGGTTAGGTGCGCATACGATGGAATGAACAATGGCGTTCTCCTAATGACTGTCCCTACGAGAGATGATAATGTGGGCCTGGAGTCTAGATAGTACGGTAGTATTTTCGCTTGGTGCTTAATTGGTAATATCTTACTAGACGTCGGTGTTCTGCTCCGCGTCACGGTCCGGATATACCCAACAGAAATCGCAGCAATCGCGTCCACTGCTTCTGCAGCGAGAAAGTGGTATTTTTTGTCTGTGTGGCTCAAGAGCCTGTCCATGATCCATGGATAACTTTGGCTGGCTACTAAGCTTGAGAATGCACGCTTTTTCCAACCTCTACACTTCAATTATGGCTTAGACTATGAGCACTCGATATAAAGTTACTGGTTCCCCTCCCCCAGGAGCTTGGGCCACTACCCGGCGTGACGTCACGTTGGCTCCTGGGCTGGCTGTGTTTTTCGTGATTCTAATCACCTTATTATGTTTCAATATTTCGACATCTCACGCAACAGCACAGGCAGTAACTATAGGACAATAACAGCTCCTAATTTACTAATGATACATGTAGACAGTTAAACGCGCCGACAACGCCGAACCCCCTACTAACAACGATAGCAAGCCTCCCTAGCTAGGTATCCCCGTCGTCCGCCCCTACGTCATCGTTCGTATCGTATCTACTATAGACACCAGCTCTATCTTCCACGTTAGGTATTAGTTCCTTCGATAGTCTACTAAGAAGGCCGATTCCTCCCTCCTAAACGGTCTTCCCTGTATAAGCTTGCCCTCTAGCCTACGTAGACGGTATAGCTGCCTCTCGACGAAACGCCTATCCTCGTCATGTAGGGCCTTGGATAGGAACATGTTGCAGGCAACTGCCAATAGCTATACGAGAATCCTGTCGCCGCTCGTTCCCTCGAATATGTCCAACGTGTAGTTAGTCTTATACTAATAATTATTATAATTAAGGAGCCCTGTCGGCAGCACCTCCCGCCTATAGCGCCGGGGACGCTCCGCCGCGATATTCGAAAGGTTTAGAGCGCTGTACTCGAATAGGCTATTCTACTCTAGTTCCTCCTACTAAAGGTCCTGCTAAAGGACTAGGCGAACGATCGTTGGTGAAGACATGTAGTTGGTAGGTATTAATATAAGGAAGCTAGCTAAGGATAAGAGATAGATATAGTAAGGAAGCTGGCTAAGGATAAGAGATAGATATAGTAAGGAAGCTAGCTAAGGATAAGAGATAGATATAGTAAGTAGGATACTGGTATCATCGCGGGCAATTTTTATACTATAGGTGGTGTTAGTACGCTAACTCCTCGCTACCGCTGTTGGTCTCCCAACGCTCTGTAGTTCGGCATCACATATCATTTCTCGTCCAGCGCCTCAATGTTCGAAACATCACCTCGTCGCTCACGATCGACAGTACTGTATACAGCTCTACAGCTCTATTATCGTGTATAAGGTGTGGGTATAGCACCTCTACTATGTACAAACTCCTACTATATTTCGTACGGACCTTCTAAAGAGACTCCCACTATGCAAATCCAAATCAAATAAAGTTACTGGTTTTCCATCTTGTCTATTCATTACACATTATCTGTCGGATCCCACCGAATTCAAATCGGACAGTACAAAAGTCGCACACACATCGTTCTCGGCATGGACGTAGTTCTAGACCAAGCAAAACACGGGTCTGTCTGAGGTGCACAATCTTGGTGTGTTGTTGTCTCCAGCACACTCGAGTTGCTGCCTGCATACGGTGAGCGAAAAATGCAATACGCGGAAATATTGAGCTTATGAGGCATGCACAAGCCGCTCGTCTTGAGTAAATGCCTCATAGCCAGTGCTGTTGGCTTCTCTGACAGGAGAGAGCCGGTGGATTGAACGAAATTCGTGAAAGAAATCGACAGCTCATCGAGCCATAAAAGCGGTTATCATTATCTATGCAAATGAGTAAGACAACTACAGGATGACCTATTATGTAACACAATTGCAACTCCAGCTCACCATGCAAATCTCACAGGCATACCACCCCCTCCAATCTTATGCTACACTCGATGTTCTCCCATCCACTCCCTGTTCCCCTCCCTTCTTCACAGATTGGTACAGTACTTCCCAAACTTACGCGCCGTCGGTGGCTGAGGGAACACGTCGTTGTCTAGAAGTTGGAACAAATCCCATTCTCCGGCACTTCCCTCCGTCTTGAAATTCCAAAACACCCACCCGTTCGACCTAGCTTCGAACACCTCAAGTTGCGTCTCTATCCACCGCCTCACGTCATCTTTCCACTCCCAGCTCCAGTCCTTGACCTTGCCGCTCTTCCCTTCACATGAGCCCATATACCAGCTGCCTACAGAAGACCCCTCGTACCGGTTTCCCGCCCGAAACCCATTAAGATGGGGAGCGCAGTCAGTCATAGCACCGGACCATTCGCCGATGATGTTCCATTTGTCCGAAGTCGCGTAATCATAGATAGCGTTACAAGCGAGCGTTCGGTGCTCAGTTGTAGTCATACCAACCAAGTCCGGTGTGAATATTTGATACTCATGGTGATCTACAATCACCCCTTGTGCGTTGTTATCTGAGGGTGAAAGGAAAGTGTTAAGCCAGGCCGGGTCCCAAAATCCATCGTGCATCATCATAGGCGTATCGCTGATCTGCCTTAGATTATAGAATCCATCGCGGTAGAATTGCTGCACCATGTATTGGTCGAGGGCATTGAGGAAGGGTTCATTAAGGAGTTCGATGGCTATGATGACGTCTTGCATGTCCTTGGTAGCGTACTTTTCTCCAAGGATCTTGAGTACAGTATGCGTTTGGGGAATGCTGTCGCCTTGACCCCATTCAGGAGTAGGAGCTTTATGCCCGCTGTGGTCGAAGCCATTCTGTGATTTGGGCGCTGCGTGTAGATCGATGATGATTCTAAGGTCTGTCTCGCGCGCCCACGCTACCGCTTTGTCGAGGTATGGCGCCGCGCCAGATGTATATGGCCCGCCGACATCGAGGTATGCCCAGTATCCAACGGGTATGCGGACAACATTGAAACCGGCCTTCTTGATCTTCTCAAAATCCTCGAGTTTAACGAAGTTGTCCCAGTGAGGCTTCAATGCGTTGAAGCATTCGCCTTTGCCTAGCTTCTCGCAGAGTGTCCACTCATCGGCGACAGGCCAGTCACCCGTGCTATACTTTTCGAAGATTGATGGCGTGATGAAGGGTTCGAGGACGAGCCAGCCCCCGATGTTGACGCCTCGGACTTTGCCCTTGCCCCAATCGAAGGCTACCTGACGCTCTTTGAGGGTCATGTTTCTGTTGCTGCATTAATGAATTAGTGTGGAGAAAACGTGATGCGGATACTTGCTTCATTGGCGCGGCTGGTGCGGCGACCACCATGGAAGCTGCGGCAGCTAGGATTACTGCTGGTGCGAGTGCAAAGCGCATTATAGAAGCGGATGCAAGTATTAGCTATTGGATACGAATTTGCAGCTTGTGCGGTGCGAGACAAAAGCGAGCGTTTGAAGTGAGATGAAGTAGAACAGAAGCCGGTGCTGCTCGCGGAAGTGTCAAGCACAAGCGGAGGGGGCTGCTCGGATAGGAAGAACGTGCTAAGTATGTATGTGGCAGTGATAAGTCCACCGTAGGATGCAAAAGGAAGTGGCTTTGGTACGGGCTTGCAATAACGGTGCCACCACAGGTATTACCCTTTCCCGGAACACCCCACTCGTACGTCCGAATGTTTTCTGCTACTTTTAGGTGGAGTTGTTGCAATCCATCGGTCATAGTGAAACTATGGCACATAAATAAGGTAGACCAACTGCTATGATATCACTTCCATCCATGTCTGCCCTATCAACGGCTTTCGATGGCACATTCTAAAACCATTGCGGGCTACAGATCCTAGTCTTCAAGAACTCTACCCGGAAGACTTCTGACTTGTTGAACGTATCTTCAAGATGGTCATTCGCATGAAATGGCGAAATTGATGTGCTCGTCCATGAGGGTGTAACCTCTGCTACTAGTCAGCAATTGAGCTGAATCAAGCGCACTTTTGATGGCTATTCCGAGGGAGGACGGAACAGAAATAATGCGTTGCCTTACGAAGTTAAGCCAACTTCTCTTCCGATCGCGTTTTAACGCGCTGTCACATAATGTCACTAGCGTCTGCTTCGACATTCCGTGCATATTCTTGCGATGTTACCGTAAGCTACTGCCTAATTGCAGGTTAGTACTTATGCAGGCAAAGAACCGGACTTCGATCGTTCGCCTTCCTATCTTGCCGACACATCCAGTCCACAATCCAACTATGCCATTCCGTTTAAGTAACCGCGAGGATCCCCTTCCACTTCCACTTCCTCTTCGTTGTTCTCATGAGTATCACTATCTGCATCGTCGGTATCACGCACCATCCCATGAAGCCCCTCCCTCTCTGCACCGATCAATGGCGCCCGCTCTCCTTTGTGTCTTGCAAAGTGCCCTCCAATGCTAATGGCCAACGTGCTAAGCCCATGAACCAGTATACTCCCAAGCACAACGAAGCAAATGATCGGCCAGACGATATCTATCGCCCGCTGCTTTTGGTAGGGTAATCCAGCGGGAGGCCGCGGTAATGGAAACGACATATCGATTTTCAATTGCGCGCGAGCTTCCATGGCCAAGAAGAGCGCACCAACACCCATGGGTCCGAAGCTAAAGGTTTAGGTACAGATTAGCAAATGTCTCAGATCCGACTTTGTACCGCGGTGTTACGTACTGGCCGCAGAAGAGAGCTTCTGTAGCTGTCTTGACCTGTGGGAGCATCTTGAGCTTGTAGGCTGCGTAGACGATGGGGATTCTCCTGAATAGTAGTATGAGAACCAATAGCCCGACAAGGCGCCCTGGAGTGAGCGTATCGACGTGGGTGAACGACTTCCAGGGTATCATCGCGCCGAAGAAGATAAACATTGTACTGTTCAGCATGAGATCGATAACGACTGGGAGTCGCGTCTCTGCGGTCGGGCTGTTACCACCAGCAGAGAACCCGAGGCCAGCAAAGAACGCAACGAGGAAGTCGTCAACGCCTAACGTCGACGCAACTCCCAGCGAGAAGATGGCTAAAAGAAGATAGAACGCCAGATAGCTCGCGCCGCCCATCATTTCGCGCTGGTGACTAAATTTATATATCCTGTTGAAGACATGACCGATGATCAGTCCTAGGGCAGTGCCGAAGGCGCATTGGTAGAGGATGGTAATAAGAAGCCATTTTTTGAAGACGTCGCCAAGGGTACTTTTAGTGAGGATGTTAAGCCCGATGTAGAGAAACGGAAAAGAGACACCATCGTTGCAGCCGCTCTCTGCCGAAAGAAGGTCTCGGATACGCTTGGGAACGCGTGTACTGAACTGAGAGTTGGATAAGACTGATGCTGCAAGCACCGGATCTGTGGGCGTGAGACAAGCTGAGATGACAAGCGCGGTCGCGAAATCTGTCTGGAAAAGCAGTTTGGTGAACACGGCGCAGACAAGCCAACCAAATGTCATGACTGGACCAAGAAGCGTGGCGATACTCTTCCACTTGCTCTTGAGATAATGCTCTGGCAGTTCCAGCCCAACTGCAAAGCACTGGATGCCAACAATTAGGCGCGTGAACTCTCGAATGACATCATCACCAAAACCCCAGTCATAGGGCGTCAACTGGCCTATCCCTCGTGGTCCGAAAAAGATGCCGAAGACAGTAGCTAGAGGCGGTTCCGATAGATGCAGTCGATTCCGGATCATGAGCGAAAAGAGGGCATAGAGAAGGAGAAATGAGGCGAGGACGAGGTAGGACAGATGCGGAGGCGTTGGCTCCAGTTGGCTCCACGTCATGCTGCACGGTTCCAGAGCTGGCGTAGATTTGCTGTCTTTGGAGTGAGTAAGTGCAGGTGGGCTTGTAAACGTCGAGGAATCGAGGAATTCGGCGGAGCGCTCACTCCTTCTAAGGCCTGTTCGTACGTGGTACGGGGATGTATCGGGCAAAGGCACGCATCATGACAGAGGGGAATAAATAGAAATAAGCGGTGGAAGGAGGATTAGCGGATAAGGACGCAATTTCTATGACGAAATGAAGACAATTGGGGGATGGACGGCACACTAGCAAGTACCGGGATCTAACGTGTTCTCGCAACTTGATTGGTTGTGCAGGACATTAACCGCATGTTTCACCAAACTGGCTGATCGGCGTTAGTTAAAATGTTTCACATGTGCATATGCATGGTATCGTGCATGTTGCAGGGCTACCCGGCGCTCATCAGAAGGATGGCACTTGTAGACCAGGTGTTCCTCGAACATAAGAAAGAATATGGAGACGCGTGGACGAAGATTGATCCTGGCAATACGCTATGAAGCAGCTTCTCTTGTGTTGGGCCCCAAACGCCAGTTACCGCTCAATGCAAGTCAATTTCATCTCACCGTCACAACTGAAAGTTAAAAATACACACAAAAGTACATTGAGAATCCGAGAAACCGACCCGAAAGAATCACCATCCGTTTTAAGCATCGTCCGGTGGGTCGGAAAATATCGAGAAACGTATCCTGTGAGCCTATATGTAGTTAGTTCCCGTTGCCCGACCGAAAGCTCGACATGGCTTACCGAAGGAAGCTTCGGGATGACCACAGCGATGGTGGCCAGTGTGTTGACGATGAAATATGTCAGATCATAATGGGTGTAATGTGTGCTGACCAAGAACAGCGCGATTGGAACAAACATCAGGAACTTCTTGGCCGGTGTATACTGGTCCCCGTTGTCAATCTGCTCCCACATGTTGAGGTTGTCGTAGGCACCAGAGTTGAAGTCGAAGGGTACGCCACGGACGTAGTGGAACATCAGATAAGATCCCGCCATGTACGAGATGTTGGTCAGGGTCCAGGATGTTTCCTGCGATACGCCTGGCATGATGTCGAATAGTATCTTACCGATGACGATGAGAACGAGGTGAATCACCCAGGCGCCTGTGATGGCAATGTTAGCCAGCCCGTGGTGGATGACGCCACGTATCTATTCACGCTCTCAAGATGACTTCTCGCCGCTCATAAGCTCAAGTCTAGGTATAGAGGCGACTCACCCTTCGCATTCACCCACTCCGCGTTCAGGTTGGGCAGGGCAGACTGGTCGTTGAGCTGTTCGATGGATTCTGGGGGTTCGGTGTAGACGAGACTACTGCTACGCCGTCTCCGAGCCTCGTTCGCGTCGAAGGGCATATTGGCGGACGAGGTCCTCAATGGGCGGGGCCGCGGGTTACTAGCGAAGCTCAAGCGGGACGTGCGATTGAGGAGTATGGGCGACAGTTTGGCGGTATTGAGGAGAGCTCTGAAGAGCTTCGAACGCGGGCAGGCTTGTTTGATGATGTGGATGGCAGTGGTCCAACAGCAATGCAAAGTGCGTGCGGGTGGTGGCAGATGCTACGCACGCCCAACACCTTTCGGCCTGTCCGAGCTTGGGCCCGCTGAACGAATGGCGAGTGGTGAATGGCGAATGGATACGCTGAGCGGATGAGGATGGCGTTGCGGTCGAGGGGCGAGCCGGGGGAGACCGCGGGAGGGCGTACTGGAGGGAGCGGGGTTGCAACTTCGCTCGATGCGGTGAAGTGAAGGTTGGGGGGGGGAGGGTGAGAGGAGGCAGGTGCCGCTTAAGAGGACAGTAATCGTGGGTTGACCTTCACAGCCGCCCGGGCCAATCAGCGTGCACCTAAGCTGCGACTGCTAACCCCGTCTGCGCAATGCACGCCGCGTCTTAATACCACATTACACTACCACACCACAGTCAACTTCACTCCACCTCTCGCACCGCCATGGCCACCGAAGCAGATCCCGTCCCCGAAGGCCAACTCCACATCGCCGCCGCTGCCACCCCACACATAGCCGCCCACAGCGCGCAGAAGCAGCCCGTCAAGCGATCATGGAGGTAAGGACGCGCCTGACCCGCTCACAAGGCGCGACGCTGACGGCGAAAACAGGCGCAAATACCGCAAGATGCGCATCAGGTTCGAGGACACGATGAGCGCAAGCAACCAGTTGATTCTCGATGAATGGAAGGCCCAGGCCCTTGCGCGGCGGCTGCAGGAGCAAAACGAGTGCGTCAACCTTCACCTTCGCCTGCGGTAACAATACTGACCGGGCACAGTCAAATCCTCGACATCCTACTTGACATAAACGATGCTGCCCGCCTCCCCGCAACCCTCCGCTTCGACCTGCGCAGCCTTTCTGAAATAGAAACCACCGATGCCGCCCTGCAGACGGACCCCGTCCCGGAACTCACACGCCAAAAGCTACACGAACTTAGAGCAGACCTTGCCAACCAAGTCATAACAACGGAAGAGTACACGCGAAGAGCAGAGCAGCTACACAACCTGCAACCAGTAAAACCAGGCCGGTCACTCGCCAGTCTGGAAGCAAAGGTTCCGCATACCTGGGAGGCCCCCGACCCGCCAATAGAGGGCATCGACCTGACGGAAACTGCGCCTGGCTATCTCGATCCCGCCCATGAGGAGGAATACCTCCTTGCGTTAGATCTCGCCCTCGCTGACCCCGCCTACAACTCCGACTCTCACGACGACCGCCCGCTCCGCCTCAACCTTCCCCAATCTCTGCCTTCCGAGAAAGATCTAACCATCCGAAACCCGGACAGTGTATATAATTGGCTCAGAAAAAACCAGCCACAGGTCTTCCTGCAAGACAAGGACGCTCTACATCCCGAGAACGCGTCCGAGAGGTCGTCTGCGCGAACAGGCATTGCTAGCGGTCGCCTCAAGCGCCAGTCCAATGTCGGCACTCCGGGCCCCAAGACAGACCACGATGACGAAGACGCGTTTGCCCCCGAAAATGGCACCGGCGCCAAAGGACGGAAAGGCAAAGGCGGCGCTGGCGGCGGTGGTGGCGAAGACGACTCTGCTTACAGACCAAAGGGTGGGAGCAGTCGTCCTGCTAAGCGGAAAAGGGAGGACGGAGATGTTGTTCCTAAAGGCGGTAGGAAGAAAAATAGGGCGAGCGCAGGAGTCGCGAGCTGATGATTCTGACTTGCGTTTAGACTTGAAACGATCCAAGCAGTCAAAGAGTCATATCTTCATATCTGAAGACCCTGGATCAGGATATGGAAGAGTAATTGGGGGTCCAATTTGGATCGTATCTGCATTTTCACGCCCTGTATTAGCGTCATCGGATGGCATCGGCGTAACATGGCTGGATACCCTTAAGAATATGAACTATCAATCTAGCTGTGGCGGGCTATAAACATCCATTTAGTATTTTTACATTTGAAGCCATATGATGCCATGCGCCTGCGCCACGCTGTCTACGTCTTTTCAATATGGTACAACATAATACACAAGTCTTCCTTGTTCACATCCCTCATACTCTCGTCTATTTTAGTTGCTTGCCCCTCACTCCACCGACCACCACCGGTTGAGCTTCTGGCGTGGTAAACGGCAAGCTCGTCTCAATTATCTTCCTCCCATCTACTAGCAGCCCATTGTTCAACTTCCTGTCGTCCAACTTCGCCGTTTGCGCTCTCTTTTGTTCGAGATACTGCTTCCTCTCCGGCGTCAAAATCCAATCCTGCGGAAATTCATGCCTCTTCTTTGGTTTATGATGCCTAAAGTCAAACGGCACGTCCTCGAATGTATCTGCACCATCCTTTGATTCCGCCAAGAGCTTACTGATTGTCTCGCCTAGGAAGCGTTTGTTCTGTGCTTGGGTATCGAAGTCTTCGCACGACATTTTGATTACGTCAGTGTCGGGGTTGTAGCGCGGCCCGGCGAGTTTTATTAGCTTGGCGCGTTGAGTGGACAAGAGATCCATGTCAGAGGCTGAGAACTCGACGACGACTTTGTTGGTGGAGGGGTGCGATTCGCCCAAGTACGAGGTGTAGCGAAAACGGAAAGGGGTCGCGGACGTAGGGGGTTCGAAGGGGCGGGCGAGTTCTATCACAGATTAGCTTCTTGCGATCCAAGTCTTAACCTCACATCTCGAATTGCAAGAAATGAGGGGTGACGGTAAACGTACGACTCAACAATGGCAATTCCCAAGCAATCAGCCTTGCATACTCTCTCAACTCTCTGTGTTGCTCCAACTCTCCATGCCCCAAACTTGTCAAATCGTCCCCGTAGTAGTCCTCATCCGGGCCCATACTCTCTTCTCCCTCGGCCCAGAACCCAGGCCTTCCCTGATCCGCCGGCAACTCGAAATCTTCATCATCGTCGAGCTCGAGGCCGGGGGTGAGAGGATTCCCATTCTTCCCCTTGCGGATGGCCTCTTGCACGAGCCCGGGGTCCAGGGCTTTCAGGTCTTCGACGAGTTTGCGTAGTTGAAGCGCGGTTAGCGAGGCGGGAGCCTCTTCATTCTTAACTTGGTCCGGGATTTGAGTGAGGGGTTCGGCGGCGGTGGTTACGGAGCCTTCTTGTGGGTCGTCCGAGGCGCGCAGTGGGGAAGTTGAGGATATTGGCCGCTGCCATTGTATCGTGAATTTTGGTGGGCTGTATTGCGCCGATATACGAGACGGACACCGTCGTGTATATAGGAGTAATCGCCGTGATATTGATGCCATTGCGATGGATGCGTGTTGATGCCCTCAACTTTTCGCCATGCAGGAGCGGACTTCCGTGCTTGGCAACGGAGGAAAGTACGGCCGGGCCGGGGCTGGTGCTATGTTCATCCTTTAATGTCATCGCATAGTCTAAGCACTCACTTTGAATATATAATCGCTTGGATATCCAATCGCGCGCTAACATCTTGGACAAGGAGCCCGAATATCAAAATGAAAGTCTGCTTCGTTACTACTGGAGCTACAGCACCCTTCACAGCACTCATTGAATCCATTCTGAAACCGTCGTCTCTGGACGCACTGTTAAAGGGAGGCTATACCCATCTTTTCATTCAGTATGGAAATGCCAAGGCTATCTACACGGATCGTGCGAACGCAGCCAGGACCTACCTTCAGCACGGCGAAAAGGAACAAGAACTGATTATAGACGGCATGGACTTCAACTCTGATGGATTGCAGGAGCAGTTCAAATTGGTGCAGCAATCGAAAGGCTTAATCATCTCACATGCAGGTATATCGCCTTAGTCTACCCGTTTTACATTGCTAGAGATGGTTGACAGCTCTCAGGTTCTGGGTCGATACTGGCAGCTCTACGATACCAAGTTCCGCTCATCGTCGTGCCAAACGCCAAACTTCTCGACAATCACCAAGAAGAGCTCGCTGTTGCGATGGAGAGGTCCAATTACCTGCTCCAAGGGGATGTCAGGTATGCGCATCACCCCTCCATTCCTGATTATCACTAATGCAGACCCCTAGAGACCTTGTGCCAGCTATAGAGAAGTCCGAAAATTTCCGGAGTAAGATGGCGCAGTTCCCTCCGGTCACGAGTGGCAAGCACCGGGAGACTAAGAGCTTCGCGGCGATCATGGACGAGACGATGGGTTTTTTAGACTGAAGCACACATTCCCACTAGCACGCTAACTCTCACTATTGGAGAACTGCTCCGGTCATGAACATATCGCACCATACCTGGGTGGAGCCTGCCGCTGGCCCACCTCTGCACTTATAACGGTGCAAGTAGTTCAGGCACAATCATTACGTTGATGCTCCGGACGTATTCTCGTCTCATCGCACCATGTTCAAATAGATGTGGTCGGTATGCACAAAGCCCCTCTTCAAACTAGAGCTGTACAACCATTTAGCGAAAACATACCTTACCATCCCCTTTTCCAGAAGTAACGGATGAAAGCAAAGCGTACTACTCTAAACTCTACACATCGGTTCACAGCTTCCATGAACTTTGCGCCGAAGTCTTTTCAAGCCACTGACGTAATGTACTTTGAGATATGCTCTTCTAAAGGAATCCTGTTAGGTCAAGCCGAAGGTTAGAAAAGGATCGAGAGTACCTAGTTGCTTCAGCCGAATGTTACGAGCTTACAGCATCGAGTTAGGCTACAGGTAGAAGGACTGTCAAGAAGATAAGAAGCGACGTGTATTGGTATCCCTTACAGCCCTATAACCGAACCGAAGGATTTCCTAGATACCTCTTTGCACCGATTGCCTCCCAGAGCACAATACCTTGACACAAGTCTAAGATTATTTCACCACGCCTAACCAAGTCAACCTATGTGCGGACTTTTATTCTGGTACTGTAGGTGAACACCAGATCCATCACAATCGAACCCGTTCCATCATACACATACCTACTCGAACACTGTCGGTGCGCCGGCACCGCCACGGGGCCTAACCTGGTTGATCGGGCGCGGGTTCTCCTTGTGCCTTTTACACTGTTAGCGACCTCTCTAAGTGTATTTTCAAAAAGAAAAAACTCACTTCTTCACAATCCTCTCAATAGCATCCATGCCCTTGGCCAAGACATCCATGCGCGGGCCATAGCTAAGACGCACAAAGTGATGGCACGGGCTGTCGAAGAGATCACGACGCTTCGATGGGTTAAGATCGAAGAAGATACCTGGGACAACAATAACCTTCTCCTCCAAGCAGGCAGCGAAGAAGTTGAGTCCGTCGTTGATAGAATCGGGGAGACCAGACAAATCGAGCCAGAGGTAGAAGGTTGAGTTGGGCATGAAGGGGAACTTGAAGCCCATTTCCTGGAGGCGGCCGATGACGAAGTCGCGCTTGGTGCGGAAGTGCATTTGCAGAGCGCGCATTTCGTTGCGCACGCGCGGGGGATCGAGCATTTGTACGGCGGCCTCTTGGAAGGGGACATTGCAACCTCCGTCGAGGTAAGAACCGCAGCTGCCGATGGCCTTGATGAACTCTTTGGGGCCGAGGACCCACGCAACTCTCCATCCCGGGAGGCGGAACCTCTTGGTCAAGCCGTCAATAATGAGCACATCATCCTCGTCCACATCCTCGATATTATCCGCGCTCGAGATGACGGTGCCATCGCAATCCGTCGTATAATTATACCCGCAGTAGAACTCATCCATAATCAACGTCGCACGATCTCTGCAGATGTTCTGAATCTGGGCCAGTTCGGGGTTGGCGATCATCTGGCCGGTGGGGTTACGAGGGTTGGAGGTGAGGATGACGGAGGTGCCACGGGCGATTTCCTCGGCCACCTTGTCTGGGGACATGTGGTATTTGTCGTCTTCGCCGAGAGGGATGGGAATGGCGGCGATGTTTCTGAAGAGTGACAGCATCTCGTTGTAGGCGGTGTAATCGGGGATGAAGAAGCCCAGGTAGCAGTTTCCGAGGACGGCGGCGATGCGGATGAGGCCTGCGCGGCCACCGGGCACGATGCAAACATTCTCCCTAGGACATGTTAGCCATGCAGTCCTTCCTCTCGCCGTAGGTTACTTACCAAGTGTACTGGCTCTTCCTCCATTTGCGGTGATGCTCGTTGTACAGCCTAGCCACGGCCTCCCTCAACGGCTTGATACCCGCCGTGGGACCATACTCGCGGCCATGGCTCGTGATATCCACCTCCTTGGGCCTCTCAAAGCACCCCTGGATCTCGTCATCAACCTCTGGCGCGCCCTGTCCCAGATTTGCCCATTTGTCGGGGTCTTCAAGGTAGCCGTGCTCGTAGGCGCGCTCAGAGGTCCACACGACGCCGGTGGAGGCACGGGTGGGGTCGAGACCGGCGTGCGGCTTGTGGCCTTCGTGGGCGCGGAACTGCCGGTGGATCTTTGAAGTGAGCTCGCTCTCGGTGGGGTCTTTGGACGAGGAAAACCTCCTGTTGCTGAAGGTCCCTGAGGACCTCAAGATGGGCACCTTGGCGGCTGAGAAAGACATGTTGTCGCTCGAGCTTGAGATAAGCTTTTCTAGCGGGCTTGGGAGTGGTGGGGGAGGGAGGGGAGGGTGCAATCAATGTGCAGACCCTGGGAATATTTCCGGTACAGCTTCAATTGAGCCGGATGTAAAAAGCAGTGAAGAGCAGTCCGAACGATCAGAAGAAGAGCTCCAGCAGAAAGAGCGGGGACAGTTGCTTTTATAAAAACGCCGCCAACGCGACAAGCTCCACCTCGTCGCCATCCAGTCCCGCAACCCAACGCTGCCACAGCCACTTGGGCCAGAAAGGCAGTTAGCCGGCGTCCGTCCGACAGCTCTGTCTCACCGACGATCCAATCGCTCTCCCATGCATCCCGCCCAGCTAGCATGGGTGCTATTCGCCCGCGGGCCGGCACCCTCCATCATTCTCACACCGCCCGAACTTTCGACTGGCTGCCGAGCTCCAACAGCGTAAGAGTTGCGGTCAAGGCGTACACATTCCCCAGTCCGCCATGATCGGTTGAGGATGATGGGCAATTGCAACTAGGTACGCCTGATGAGAAGGAACTGAGACAGCAGCGCCTCAGCCTTCCAGCCCACTGTCATCGAGGCCATCTGGGGAGGCGCCGAGAGAATAATGCCTCAGCCGTAACCCTATCGGAGCTGCTAGATGGCTTTTTGGAAACTTTTCAGTCTGAAACCGTGCACCTCCAATTCAGCGTCGCGAATTCATCCATCCAGACAACCTCAGCCTCGGGCGTTCCGATTCCTTTTCGGAAGTCGGGATTGTCGGCCGGAAAGCGACAACTTGGATCGCCAACAAGCACTGTTCAACGTGTACACAGTATCACCTTTCGAAACGCTAGATGTCCGAGACGCAACCCAACTGTGATACCTCAATGTAGCTGACCTTGCGCGATTAATTTCCACGGCGTCATCATATCGACAGGCCGTAATACATGCTGATTCACGCGATCCGTGTACATTGCTATATACAGCCACAACTGAGAGAGGTTGTTTGAGCACGGGGAATTGACGCCGCCATAAAGACGCATATAGACAGCCCTAATTTGTACCCTCTCCTTATCGGCCTAATTCTACAGTGTATGACAAACAAACAAGGAACTCGAAGCCAACACGTCTACTCTACAGGATCCTCCTCGAGTAACTTCTCGAAACTAAACGGCTCAAACGGCACTCCATCACCAATGAAATGCTTGCTCATCGCCTCCACCCAGTGTAAACGCAACGAATGCAACATAGCACTCGTGCCTTCCATAACACAGAGCACAGCCACCGTGAGCATGAACCACATGTAGAAGACCACAACCATGATGACAGCGCCGCCGACGCCGGTAAAAGCGAAAGCGTTCTTCATGGTCATGTCCCATAGGACGATGGAGAGACGTTGATGGGCGAGGGAGAGGGCCCAGAGACGGAGATAGGAGGCTGTGTGAGAGACGCAGTTGAGGCAGAATTCTGGTTGTTCGTTAGTAAGTAGAATGTAAATAGAAGTAAGCAAACATACCGATAGTGTGAATGACCTGGTGGATCATGACCTCACCAAACTCAAACTCCTCGTGTTCCTCGCCTTGGCCGATGTCCTGCGTGATCATCGCCATGCCATCCCCGTCATCCCCAAAGCTCTCTCGTCCGCCGTTGAGATTGCGGCCGTCCTCCTCGTCGTCATCGTCATCCAAAGCGCTGACACGAGTGCTCTCTCCAATACCGCGGTATCCCAGAGCACGAGCCTTGTTATGTTCCCATCGAAGGTAGAAAGGCTTGAGGAACAAGAGGATAGGAACGCATACAAGAGCCATGAGCAGCAGAACAACCTGTACACCAGCCTGTCCAGGATAAAGGGGCGCCGAGGGTTCCTCAAGTTTACCAGGTTGGAGGAACATGTAGATCAACATGTTTAGCAAACTAGGCGGGTTCTGTCCGCGTCCAGGCCAGTCAACACACCACTTGTAGACGATACAGAATGACAAATACCCGAAGATTGACTGGAAGAAAATCATGCCGGGGACGAAGTTGCCCCAGATGTCGATAGGTGTCTTGAAGTAGCGTGAGTTGACGAGGGACCAAATGAGCGAGAAGGTCATGTGGCACCAGCCGAGCAAGATACTGAGCTTCATCTTGTAGCTGTTGGAAAAGAGTAGATCGTTGTCGGTGTCGTGCCATCTCCAGTCCAACCCGAAGGGGTATGTGTATCCCTCAACCCTGGAAGAAGTAGGACCCTTGCCACCCTTGGGGTTGTCATCCCACTCCCACATAGACTTGAACCAGGGGAGTTCCTTGGAGAAGGCGTCGCAATAAAGCAAGCCAGTGTAGATGGAAAAAATACCCATCATGAGGACAATGTACCGACCGTAGAAGATCATGGAGAACAGTTCGTCTAATTTGCTGCGTTGCAACTTGCGTTCGTAGTGAATCATGGCAAGGGCCGCACAGAGAAGGATGATACCGTGACCAGCGTCACCAAACATGACGGCGAACATGAATGGGAACGTGACGATTGCGGGTAGGGCGGGGTTGACTTCACGGTATTTGATGGTTCCATAGGCGTCTATAATGGTTTGGAAGGCGAGCGTGAAGCGGTTGGTCTTAAAATAAGTTGGCGGAGTCTTGGTAGTTTTGATCTGGTTGACAATGGTTGGTACAGACAGTCCAGCGCGGTCATTTACATCGGATAGTGTCGACTTGATTAGCCCAAGAGAGTTGGTCGGCGCCCACGCTTCCGCGATGAGCGTCTTCCGTTGGTGATCATACGAGAACTTGTTCAGGGTCTGGTAGGTTCCCTTTTCTTTCTTGATGATGACCATCCAAGCGGCAAGATTACGGCTGATGGCGGTCAGCTCGGCGTCCAACGTTGATTTGGTGTTTCTCAAGACACTAGCCAAGTCGCTCAATCGACTGTTGACCTCGCGGATCTGGTCGCGGCGGAGCTCGCTGTTTTCGTCCACGCTGTAGAGGTCGGCCCCCATGGACTCGGAGATCTTGCGAATCTTCGCGATGATTTCCTTGCCATGAGCAAAGATGATGAAAACATTTTTGCTGGTCTCCTCGTTCGTCTCTGGGTTGATAATGGGTTCTGGAATCTCCGACTGGTTCATGTACAAATTACCACGAAGCGTCCTCCACAGAATTCTTTCGAAAGCCGCGATGCGCTCGCGTGGGATGACGCCGGCAACGAATCCGATGTTCATTACGGAAAAGGATCGGTCTGCAGCATCGCCTTGACCACGTTCCTCGACGTCGTGGAGCAGAGGGGCGTCATCATCGTCGAGCGAGTGGCGGATTTCTTCGGTCTGTCCCCGAGCCCTATCAAAAAACCCGCCAGCCTCTCTCAACACCCAACGCCATTCTGTAAGCTCCACTTCCCGCTTCTTCAGCGTCTCGTAGCTCTCATTCAAAGACGAGATTCTGGTCTCTAGCTGTTGGCTCTTGTCGGCGAGTTCATCGATCTCGGAGGCAGAAGGCGAGGTGAAAGGGTTGTTGAAGTCGTATATGGAACGCATCGGGATAGTCGCCTTATCCATCTGCGAGTGGAAGTATCCTGGCCCATGTCAGCCGGGAAACCTTGTGCATTATGTGCATACGACATACGAAGTTGGCGTTCCACATTGTCCAATCTGCGAATCTCCTGCGTAAAGGTACGTTGGAAGGCGGTGGTTTCGGAATTGAGCTGGGAAATCGAACTGTTAGCTTCCATCCTCATCGATCCCCATATTTGAAACTGCATTTCTAGCTCTGCACCCACTCACATCTCTAAAGTCCATGACACCAAGCTCTCCAAGGGCGGAGACGACCTCGCGCCCAATTTCGTTGGAGATGTACAGCTGCGTCAAGGACATGTCCGCCGAGCGGAACATGGTGTCCGTGTGCGGCGCCATGATGGGCAGCACTGAAGACAAGCGGATCAGCAAGAGCAAGTTTGCCTCAAGGGTAGCGTGGGGGGTTGGTCGGGGATGATGGCCACAGCTGCCTCGAGCTGTGGACGATGATGCGGCAAGCAGGGCCGACAGCGCCAAGCGCATTAGCGTTACACGTCACGTGCAGTCACCTTACCCTTTCACGTGTGTGCAATGTTGAACCTGGAACACCCGCCACCATTAGCAACAGTGGCATACCATTCCATCTCTCCTAATTGATTGGCTCTAATCGTAGCTTCCCTTAACTCCGAACGAAATTAAAGACACTCGCATCACTTCGACAGGTGGCTGAAAAGCAGATGAATTTGACATTCAAGTACAAGTGATCCAAGCAATAGGGAGACTTAGTAAGCGTGAGTTGTGTCTACTCGCGGTCAGAGTGGCGTTTTTCCAAGAACTCGCAGCATTGCAGGAACTTGAGCGGACAACTAAGAACCTACTTGACGCCGAGTAGCTGAAGCTAAAGAGGGAGATGGTTCTGCAAATAATAATAGGCACTGTTCTCATGACTGTAAAGAATCTGCAATGGTTTGCTCCCAAAAAAAGAATAGGGTAGGGAGGTTCTTTATGGGAAACACGGTAGATGCTGAGCTTATAATCGGAGACTAAGACACAAATGCCGTAACATAGCCTAGAACCCGCGAATCTCATCTTTAAACGTGGGTTAGAGTGCAACTGCTTGGTAACATATTTCGTATTTGTCCTAGGAAATTGATGTGAGAAGATCCGAGAAAACAATCGCCTGTATACGTGACGAGCTTTGTAGCTTGCTAGAACATGCGCGTGTTTACATGCTGCCATGTCAAGCTCGGCGGGGCCACAACTTAGAATATAGGTGGAGAAGCTGCAGCGGCGAGAAAGCAAAGGGAACGCGGACGGGAGTCCAGACAATGTTCGACATCATGTACACGCGAAGAGCTTCTAGACTCTTCAAAGTCGTTGTTTTGCCGAGGGAAAATACATACTCATGATAACTGAAACTGCTGTCATTATCCCATGTAACATACATGAAAACCCTAGCCGATTCCTCAACACATAATCCCGCATTTTCACTTGCCTAGAGCAATAAGACTCTCCATATGATCCTTCGCTACCATGCGAAAAAAAAATGTGGAAATCTTCTCAAGGCGTAAATTATATGATGAAGCGCCATACTGTAGCAGACCCATAATTAGTCAATAAGCTCCACGATATCACCAAACTCTTTGAATAGCCACGGCTCAAGGCCTTCGTAAGCCTCAGGGACCGGTTGATCTTTCGGTTCGATGCCCTCCTCCTTGTACACGGTCGGTTTCTCGTGGGTGCCGTACTTTGGTCGTCCTAGCTCGCCCAGAATAAGACCCTCTGGCATAGGTCTAGCAGGCTTGACACAGCTGTTTGCCGGGTGTCGATTGCTTATATCGTTGAGCAAGAGGGAATGGCCCTTTTCCAGAGGAATAGAAGGAACGTTGACCACTGAAGAAATCGGGGACCCCAACGGAGGAGTAGATAGCTGATTATTCGCCGGATTGGTAGAACCAGTAGGGACGAAGTCTTCATCCTCAAGGCCGGAATCGTAGTCAGCATGCAGCGGATATTCGAGTTCGTGTAAACGTTCATCCGAACCTTGACCCGCAACTTGAAGCTCTTCAGAGTCCGCCATACCAATCATAACATCTTCGAACAAGGATTCGTCATCACCAAATGTCTCCGACAGCCGGTCTTGGGCGATATGATTGACCGATGATTGCCCACCATCATCGAGCGCCAATTTGTTTTGGTTCTTACCTGCCACCGATTGTGCATGGCTAGGGTCCAATTGCTGCAGCTCACAAGTCATATCCTTGACGTGAACATCTCTATAATCGCTGGAGATTGAGTCAGGGCGTACAGTGTCGGAGTCAATATCTAAGAAGGAAAGATTTGGATATCCATCCTTGTCATAACAATACCCCGGCTTCTGATGCATAACAAAAG
Organism: Darksidea phi; assembly: GCA_030770425.1. Taxonomy (NCBI): domain Eukaryota; kingdom Fungi; phylum Ascomycota; class Dothideomycetes; order Pleosporales; family Lentitheciaceae; genus Darksidea; species Darksidea phi. The sequence continues at coordinate 98,280 of JASJFT010000007.1, forward strand.
ATATGGATGATGGCGGATCCTTCCTTGGAATACTCTTGTGAGGTTTGTGTAGGTTCTGGTAGTCCTTTGGACCATTGATAGCATAGTTGGCTTTCTTTCTCTTGTCATCTCGGGTAAGGTCAAGCTCCTCTATCGCAACCGAGCACTTTCGCTTTGAAGCAATAAGTTGCAATTTCGTCTGCGTCTTCCTCTCCCTGTCTTCAAGCCCTTTACCAGCAAACTGGGAAGATGCTGCATTTGACAGAACGCGCTTCGCGCCGGTCTTCTTGGGCGGCTTGTCCATGCCATCTTTGCAGCACATGTGCCTGCAAGCTTGCTTATCTTTGCATGAATGATTACAAGCCCATTTGCCATTGTCGAGCTGCCTATGTTCCTGCTCGCCAAGGTCCGGTCGACGCACAGTTGGTTCCGCACGAGCAGACTTGTCCTTCGGCAAAGCATTCTTCGTGGTATTCTTCCTAGTGATGTTGTCGGTAGGATTCGCGTAGTTGTCAATATGATCAAAGTCAAGATCTTGAAACGAGGCCTTCAAAAGCTCGTCGTCGTCGATGTCATCGTCACCAAACTCGTCGGTAGTGGCGAGCGTTTTCCACGTAGACATGGCGCTTTCGATGCGTCGCCGGGACATATTGGACGTGGGTCGTCCAGGCCCACGAAGTGTGGGCGGCTCAAGTGACTTCGGAATCGGAAACATCGATGGAGCAAACTTTGGTGTAACAGAGGCGCTTCGAGCGGTCCCAGCTAGCTGGGGTCAGTACTATACAGCGTACCGATTTAGGTGCACTCACCTATTCCATCACACATAATATAGCAATTGATACTAAGATTCGGGGCCGTGAGAAGAGCAGGGAAGACCAAAACTTGCCCCCTGCCGAGCTTCTTCGCACTGGACATTGTTAGCACAGCAGCTTCCAGAGGATAACAATACTTGCCTAATGCGGGCAAAGTGGATCTTGTGCCCGTCAGAAGTCTCTGCGAGCAAGCAGACATAAACGGCCCGGGAATTATAATATTCTGGAGTCTTTTCATTTATAAAGCCAATGTCAGCTTTCACCTGCACCTTTACACCTTCGGGGTCCTTCATAACCTGAGAGCATTAGCACGTGGTGGGTCGACCCAAAAATTACGGCTCACAGAGGATGATAATGTGTGTAATGACACCCGAAGCTTTGGAAAGCTCTTGAGCTTCTCGAGAATGCTCATTCCAAAAGGGGGATTCCTGCCCAGGCTGCTTTCGATTCGGTGAGCTTCTGTGCAGTCCAGCTCCTCGATTGACCTGATGCCAACGTTTGCCAGCTTGCGTACGCCCACAACGCCAATCCCTTCAATCTGTCTCATCTGTAACGGACTATCATCCCACACCCTGGCGGTGAGGCTTCGTTCTAACATCAGTGCGTTATTGATGCTTACCGAATCGCCTAGGCAGATCTGACAGTCGATGATGCAGCGAACCAAGCGTATGATGTGCTTGAACACGACAATAGCCTCCATGTTGTACTGCGCTCTATGTTTGGAGAGATCATCGTTCCAGGTGATGTCAGCGGCTCCGAGCACAGATTGAACGAGGAGAGACACTTTGTGAGCTGGCAAATCAAGGTTGACTGGGATAGGAAACCGAATATAGGGCGACTTGTTGATGACTTTGTAGAGATGTTTTTCGCCCGCTCGGAATCGAATACTCTCGAACTCGGAAGCTTGTGCAATCGCTGACAGCTATTGTACCCAAAGTTAGTAACAGTTACCCAGACTTAAGGACTTGCTTGGACTTACTATCTCCGAAATCGAAGCTTTCGGTTGGAGTCCCATCAAGATCCGCATGCTGTGAAAGTGCACGTAGTAACGTGCCATAGCATGGCCGAATTCTGTGCATCGCATGTACTCTTGGCCCATGGCGAGGTTGTTATCCCGCAAAAGGTTGATATCTCGGGAGCAAATGTCATCCAGTTGCTCGTCGACGCTCTGCCCACTCCGGGCACCGTCCAGCTTGTAGTACACCGGATTTTGTTTCAAGCGAACGTAGAGGAATGTACTTGTGAGCCACCTCCTCGCGGAGAAAAGATCGCGTATCGTTCCCAGGCTAATTTCAGCATTCATGTGGTCGATGAGATTCAGATGCAGAGTACTCTCCAGAACGCCTTGCCCCGTCACCATCTTCTCGTACTTTGCGACCTTGCTCTGTCGGGTCATGATGACCGCTACTCCACTATCGTCAAACTGCGGGCGTCCTGCGCGACCAAGCATCTGCATAATCTCTATATCTGCATATTCCTGGAGCATGTCTCGTGTGAAGGTGACAGTGTTCTTGATGACGACCAGGTGACAGGGTAGATTAACACCAACTGCTAACGTCGAGGTACAGCAGATGACGCTTATTTCACCCTTCAAAAACGCCTTTTCGACAGCGACTCTGTCATCTGTTTCGATGCCGGCATGGTGAAAGGCAACTCCAGACGCTGTGCAGTCGCGAAGGTCGCGATTACGAAAGGGCGCAAGCTTTGGTGGCTCTCTCCAGGCGCGGTCCCTGAGATGCTGTTTAACCCACCAATTCGCAAGCATTTTTGCTGTTGCCACCGTGGAGTTCCTTGTGCAACAGAAGACCATTATTGGCTTCTTTTCAGAGTACTTATGAATGATCTCTGGGAGCTGAGCATCGAGGAATTTCTCGAAAGCAAAGTCATTGCTGCTGCTGAACTGATAGCCGCAGACATGCTTTTGCAGCTTGACCGGTCTGAATTCTTCTCCAAAAGTCTCATTGGCGGCTGGTTCGTACGCCTCTGCAGAGTTCTTTCCTAGCCATCTTGCTACATCGCCTACATTGGGAACGGTCGCAGACAAAGCGACGAAGCGCACATCAGTGGCAATTGACTTCATGCGGGACACGATCGCTTCCAGGGTTGCACCGCGGTCTTCCTTTAGAATATGGACCTCGTCAATCAGGAGCAGCTTGATGAGCCGCATCAGCTTCTCGTGATCTTTCCACTTTCGAGTGATGCTATCCCACTTCTCGGGAGTGGTGATGATAACGTTGGCACTCTGTACATTCCGAAGGTCCGCGGCGTCGGTGTCACCGGTGAGCTCTACACAATTTAGACCAACCTGACCGAACTTCACCTGCCAGTCTCGCTGACGCTCAGAGCAGAGAGCCTTCGTTGGTGCCTGATAGACGATTTTGTACTGCCCTGTAGCGTTAGTGGCAATAGCTCGACAAACCGCTAGTTCTAGAACCACGGTCTTGCCACTGCCCGTAGGTGATGCAAGAACGAAATTGTCGTTAGACCTGTATACGCTGTTGAAGCATTTCGATTGGATAGCATTGAAATTGGGATACGGAAAGATTGTGCGAAGGCGATCAGGAAGTTCGCTGATGAGTACGAGCGGGATTCCCTGACAAACGGGAGCCTGACTCTGCGGCACAGGACTCGGTGCTGATAGCGTAAACGAGGCTTGTGGCCCCGCGCGAGTTGCTTGCCGGGGTATTTGACGATTTATGAAAGACGTCTTTTCTTCATAAGCGTAAGGCCATCCTCCAGACTGGGTAGCGCTGAATGAGGCACTCTTACCTCGCCTCTGGCTAGCCAAGAACGCTGGGCTCGAAGGCGCCCCTAGCTGGGTATCCGAGCTGGAACACTGCGGTTGTACAGCATTGTGGGTATATTGCTGCCGCTCAAAGAAGGTCTGCTCTCCTATTGAGCGTCAGTACCACCCATACGGACAAGGCCGAAGCTCTTGGGTACTCACGGCCGAGATCATAAGCGGCACCGTCATGCACATGATACGACGGCTGCGGCGCAAGCGAAAGTCGCGCCTCCCCTTTCGCAGCCTGTCGTTGACGATCCTCGTACGGCTGCTGCATCAGGCGCTCATCTAGATGCTCATCAATCACTCACTCCACCACCCCTCACGTCTCAGCACCTACCAGACGAGTCTAACGTAGCATCCTGTCCATGCTGTTCGTCATCCTCCACCCGATCGTGCCAAGGCTCATGGCGTGACGAGCGGTACCGGTCTCGTCGAGGCACTGGCGGAGCTGCTCGGTCGTGGAGCTGGTCAAGGAGGGTAAAGACTCCTTCATTCATGACTGCTACTTGCAACGGAGATGATTGGTGAGATATAGCTGCAACGCGGTGAAGATGAATGGGATGCGGAAGAAAGAGAGTAGGGAGTGTTGGAGTGGCGAAATGAAACCTAAGTGCGTCGTAGAGAAGGGAGGAAGTCACGACCATCAACACCAGTACTCTCGAAAAGGTTCACATCATCTTAGACTTCATGAGAGGTAGCCTGCCATCATCGAGCTAGACTCTTGGAAGGACAAGAGCTTTTTCGCCCGTTCATACGAGGATTATGGAAAGCGCCCTCGCAAGTGTGCCCGTTCAAGCTGCACAACGGCATGTATATGCTTCTCTAAAATCGGTGGTATCCAAACCGCGGTAATAGCATCGGCGTCTCTTCATTGTAGGCCTCCCTACTTCCAACTAAACTGTAGGTCACAGTGCGACGTTGTGCCTTGAGATTTTCATATTCACGAGTGCTTGCTCCTTTCCCGCACTTTCATGCTCACGCGTCTCGTTTCGGAAACTTGCGCTCAGCTGGAGAGCTGGGTCTCGGCGTAGTTATGCCCTCCGGTCTCGTAGGACTCATCACCGTCAATGTGGAATCGTGATATGTGTTGTTATCGTCGACATTCGTCTCCTGAAACTCGACAATCTTGATAGGTGAGGGTCGCGAACGTTCGGGTAAACTGTAAAGGTACGTCGCCGCCATGACAATCGATGTACCAACAAGATACTGCATTCAATCAATCGGCAAAAGGCGGAAAGGCAGGCACTCATATCACTCACCGAGATGGTAATCTTGAAGTCAAAAAAGTACGCGCTTGCTAAAGCGCTGACAATGATAGAAATGCTCGTAGCAAAATTCTTTGCGATGTTGTCTGCATAGTTAATCACCAACGCAACGATTATGCCACCAGCGGCCTGAAACCCTATGGCTGTCCAAACAACCCAATTGTATCCTGCAAAGAAGCCGGTCTTCGCAATGTTTTCGCCGTCGACCCATATAACGCCTAAGAATAGCGCCGGGAAGAGGGACCAGAAGGAGAGCTGGCAGTTGCGAACCCACAGAGACACCGGCTTGGTTCCCGCTGATGCTGACTCCTTGAGCACCTTTTCGAAGCATACTCCTGCCAAGCCGGACAGCGCGCAGGATATCAGAACGGCAATGAGACCAACCGAGCGGTTCATTTGCGGATGCTGTAGAGCTACATCCTCCTCGATGCCTTCGTAGGTTGCAGATCGCTTCGCAATGAATGAGCGGACGGCGCGGGTGGCAAGGTCTCCAGCATAATCAAGTGATCGGTGTGAATACTTTGGGGCCGTGCCTTTCAGATCCTCCACAGTTACCTCAGGTGCCTGCTGAGGTAATTGAACAATCGAGACTCCAACAATAAGGAGTAGTAACGAAGCCCATCTCTTCGGTGACAATGTCCGGCCCAAAAGCAACACACTGAACACTGCGGTCGTCAGGATTTTCAGTTGGTATGTGACTTGGAATGTCGAAGGGTCCAGGTTGCTGACAGCAACGTACTGCAGCGTATTCTGCAATGTGTACAACGCTGCCGGCACCGCTAACTTCCAACTCTCGTTTGCAAATATGGAAGATACAAGATTTTGAACGAGTGCGGTAGCGGGTGTGTTCGGGGGAAGGTTCGTCGATATTTCGTATAGCGCCACGGTCGCGCTGATTGCAAGCTTGATCGCTTCGTTTAGGAAGACGGAGGTTGAGGAATGATAGCGGTAGCCATTTACTAAAGGCATGATTCGCGAATAATGCATGACCTACACGTATCGTCAGTCCCGTGGTCGCGGTCGGGGGTTCAGTCGTGAGCGCAAGGCAGCAGGTGGGACAGACCAGAATGAGAGCTGAATTCTGGAAGGTGAGCTACGTGCGATTGTTAGCTACGCCCCAACGTTTGCCGTCATTTGAATTGTACCGTAATCAGCGAAAGGTGCTTCATCGACACGCCTCGGAGCGAAGCGCTCCTGTCGGGTGCCATAATGCGCGCCAGTCTATGGTGTACAATGTGCACTAGTAATCTCTGCCAACCGATATACGCCAAAAATCAAATGCAAGCAAACGTTACAAGTCGTGCAAGAAGCGATGCGGCGGTAATTAAGGAGCGCGGAGAGGTGGAGGTGGAGGAAGAGGAGGCGCGAGGCAGGGCAGGGCTGAGCTATAGATCGCGGTCCGCAGCTCTCGGCTGCGCTAAGGCATCTACCCCTAGTACTCCGAACTGTAGACGAACTTTCATTTCAACCGGCTACATGAAACGAATACAAATGCAATAATTGATCTTTAGCATTCCTTGTCAAAATACTCTACTGCGTCCCCCAGATGTCAGAATGGATCTCGAAATCACGTGGCCCTGCAGTGGGCCTCGCATTCTTCCGCCATCTCATCTCGTCAGACCTACTCCTAATTTTGTTGGCTTTCGATGCTCTGTATATGAGCACTAATATTCTAAACATGTTGAGCATTAACATTCACCTGCAAAGATGCTATTTATGGCACCCTCAGACTATTATACATAGAAAAAGAAAATGAGTCACCTTTTTAGCCTTTGAAAAATACACCCAGACCCATCAATGTTCACACATATCCCCTGAACCTTAAAAACACGACAAGTGCCACATAACTGCTCGCTCAAACAAATGAAACCCACAAATGCAGTGGCAAATATGTCCTATCGTCCGGAGCAATGCTGGCGTATCTGTTAGGCTTGATCCTCGCCGCCGCCGCCAGCTGCTCCACCACGCCCACCCCTAGGACGTTTCCCACCCCTCTGCCCACCTCCACCATCATCTTCTGCGCCACGCTTCTGCCCCCTACCAGCACCTCCAGGCTGAAAACTCGCGGCACCGGGGTTCATCCCTGGACTTCCAGGAGCTGGTGCGTGTCCACCACGGCCACGCCCACCTCCTCTACCACCTCCACGACCAATTTGTGACTGCCCCGCGCCCTGAGCATTCGCATTCGCATTCTGACCCTGAATCTGCTGTTGCTGGCCGCCCCGGCCACGGCCACCAGGTTGCGGAATACCGGAAGCGCCACCACGAGGAATGCTAGATTGGCCACTGGGTTGCTGGCCTACAATGTTACGAAGCGCAGCGGGACCGGTGCCGAAATCGCCACGACCCCGTCCAGATTGCTGGTGTTGCTGCTGGTTTTGCTGTTGCTGTTGCTGTTGGGACTGGCTAAATGGCGAGTTCGGGCGACCTTGCTGATTCTGGAAGAATGGGCCCTGCTGATTTTGAGGGTTTGCGAACCCGGGTTGAGGGAGACCACCGAATCCAAAGCTGGTACCCATCTGGTTCTGTGCGGGGTTTTGGAAGGCCATACCCTGAGACTGGGCGAAGGGGTTGATCTGCTGGCCGAAGGCAGTCGGGTTTGTTCCATTGGGTTGAGTAGTGCGCTGTGGCGCCATCTGCTGCTGCGCGGCACTGTCGGACGTTGCCGTGGCTGTCGGTGCATTTGAAGGCTGCGCTTGTGTCGGTTGCACGGCTGGCGAAGGTGCTTGTGCAGGTGGTTGCACTTTGACTGGAGTGCCTGTAGCTGGAGCTGGAGGAGGCTTCGCGATTTTAGCCACCTCATAGACCTCCCTCACTGTTTTATTGGGCTCCTCCTTCGCGGCAGTCTCGACTACGACCCATTGAGCGTTAAGCTTGTTGTATCGGTTCTTCGCGAAGCTTTCTTTGGCGGCAAACCTCTTTTCGGTCGTCTCTCGTTGCTTCTCGACCTTCTCGGCCACGATCTTTTCGTGTTCTGCCTTGAGAGCTACTGTCACCTCCTCCACTTTCTGAGCCACAACCTTCTGCTGCTCCGCTTCAGTAGTTACCGACGGCTCCTCTGTATTCGGAACCATGTTCTTCTCTTGTCCCACCTTTGCTTCCTGGAGCTTCTTGATGATCATGCGTTTGATGATTGCTTGGGCGACAGAATTGTCACGTATCCAGTCTTGTGTTTCGCGTTCAGTTGCGGTAGGGCCAGGAAAGGTCCCAGCCTTAACGGAAGCCGCGGGTTCCGAGGTTGTTACCTCTTTAGCATTACTCTCCTCAGATGCAGATTGGAATCTTTCCAATTGCTCTTTCAGCTCCTTCACCTCTTTCTCCAAATCTGCAATCTCAACCTTCTTCTTGTTTACGATATCTTGGCACTTATTCTTCAGGTTCTGCATCTTCTGGTTAAGGTGTGGAGGGACCGCGTCGTCGTTGGCTTTGAGCTGTTCAAGTTCGGATTGAGTTCTGGCGAGATTGGCCTCGCTTTCTGCAAGCGCCGCTTTCAGTGGAGCAACTTGCTCGGCAACGTGCTCCTCAATTGACCGCGCGTTATCTTCGGTATTGTTGTTGGCAATGGTCTCAGCCACGTCCACGCGCGTTTGGAGATCTTCTTTCTCTTTTTGAGCCGCCGCGAGCTCTGCCTTAAGCCTCTCAACCTCTTCGGATGGTTGTGCATTTGCTGTAGTTTGGTTCGACGAAAGCTGATTTTGCAATTGTTCAACTCGAGCGTCTGCTTGTCGTTTCTGGTTCTGTGCCTCGGATAGCTCCTCGTTGAGGACACGAATCCGTTCTTGCAACTCTCCCTGCAGTTCTGTTAGAATGCCCCAAGCTATCTTCATCTGAAGGTGACCTACAATCTGCTTCTCAAGAGTACGCTCTCGTTCTTTCAGACTCTCAAGAGCGATACCAAGAGAAACGGACTGGTTCGATTGTTGTTTCTCTCTGTCCTCGGCCGCCGCGATGCGAGCTTCCAAATCGGCCTTCTCCTGAGCGGTAAAGCGGGTATCATACTCGTTTACCTGACCTTCTTCATCCATGGTGACATCGGCATTGGCATTGAGATTGGCAAGAGCCTCGTCACGAGCCTTGGATGTGTCCTCCAGCTCCGACTGTGCCGTTTCGAGATCCTTCTTCAACTGATCCCGTTCCTCCCTAACCTGATCCCGTTCCACAGTCAGCTCGCTAATCTTTTCCCTGTCAGTCCTTGCCTTCTCTTTGGCCTGAGTTACTATCTTCTGTCTCCGATCCGCCCACTCTGCTTTGGCAGCTTCCAGTTTTGCGCTTTCCTCGTTCTTCACAGCCTGTATGCGTTCGTCGATCGCATCTACTTGCTGCGATGCTTGATCGCGCTCTGTCTCGAGGTCTTCAATTTGTTTCTTGAGGTCGTCAAGCTCCTTCGGGTCGATGCGGTCGTATCTATGCAAAACATCTTGATGGCGCTTCTGCCAGCGATCACGATCCTCCTCCAGATTTTTGTAGTGTCCGCTATTGATTTCAATCTCGCCCTCGAGTTCCGCAATGCGAATCTGTAGAGGCTGGATCTGGTTGTTGAGGATTTCCACTTCTCTATTCTTTTCATCGCGCTCAGCTTCCAGTTGGCGATTCAAGTTGCGGAGGGTAGTGTTGCTCTCGCGGTAGAGGTTGAGCTGCTCAATGCTCTCCTGCAAGGCTTGCAGGTTCGTACCATTCTGTCGGCTTTGTGCATTGGATTGTTCCGCAACCAGCTTCTCATTTGCTTGGTCTAGCTGCTCCTGTTTGTGGGTGAGTTCTTGGCGCACACGCTGGAGTTCTAGATCCTTTGCGTTAATCTGCACCTGCAGGATGTCCTTATCGTCACGAAGGGTTTTGTTAAGCGCCTGCAGACCGCTCTCAAGGTTAACCGAATCGGTCTGTCCGGCGGCGACTGAGACCTGGTTATTTCGTAGGCTTGCGATCTGTGCATTAACTCCATCAAGCTGTTGATAAAGGGTCTTGTTGCGCTCCTCCAGGCTGTTGTACCGGGTTCGAGCTTCCGCAAGCTCATGTTCGTAGCGTTCTCGAGCCGAAGTCCAGTGCTCTTCACTCTGGGTTAGGGAGGCGCTAGCAGCTTCTGCTTGAGCCTTGTATTGCGCAACTTCGGTTCTGAGCTTGTTGTGTTCCTCTCGGAGTGCTCGAAGATTCTTCATGGTCTCCCCATGTTTAGCCAGCTCGTTTTCGTAATTATGTTGCGCCGTTATTGCAATTTCGGCCTGAGAGGCGACAAGTTGCTTCTGGTTCTCTACTTCCACCTTGTAATCGTTTACTTCACCCTTGAGACGTTCTATCTCTGCTTCAAAGAGGTCCTTTTGCTGCATGAGCTGCAAGTTCTCTTGTTCCTGGGCTCCTCTTAGGGTGGAGAGCTCGGTATTAGTCGTTGCAAGCTCGGTGGAGATCTCGTCAACGCGCTGTTGCAGATCGACGATCTTTGCGTCCTTCATCTCCATCTCTTCCTGCAGATGTTCCTGCGTTTCCAGGTTGCTCTGCAATTGGGCTTCAGCTTCTTCTGCGATGTTCTTGTACACTTCAACATTAGATTTAACAGACTCCAGCTCTTCCTTCAAACGCTCATGAGTGCGCTGTAGCTCAGCAATCTGGCCAGTAAGTTGTTCCTCGCGGTCAAGCTCATCTTCATTAAGCTCAACCGAACCATTGACGTGTGGAGTGTGTCGGGCTTGCAAACTCTGTGCGCGTTCTTCAGCATGGTGCAATTCTATTTGCAATTCGTTAACACGCGATTGCAACTGGTCCCGTGCAGACTTCGTAGATGTGAGCTCTTGGCGGATTTCGTTGGCGGCTTTCAGGAGATCTTCTATCTTTTTCTGCTTTTCAGATTGCTCCCATTCGTGTTTCAGCGAAGCTCTCTTGTGGTCCTCCATCTCTTCATCAAGCTTCCGTTTCGCATTCTGGAGCTCTGCATCAAGAGAATCAACTCGAGCCTGAAGATTTCGACGATTCTGTGCCTCATTGAGGTCGTGCTCATTGCGCAAAGTCTGCATATCGGTGATGATCTTGTTGAGGCGGGCTTTGTCTTCAGCGAGCGCATTCTTGTCTTCCGTGAGGCGAGCCTCAATTGTCTTCCATAACGATTGTGACGCCTTGAGGTTCGTGTTTTCACGCTCTAAACTATCAATCTGACTTCTCGCCTCGACGAGGTCTTCCGTGTGCTGTTGCTTTGTGAGCTCAAACTTCGCTAGCTCGTCATGTAAATCGTTGTAGCGTTTCTGCAACCTGGTCTTCTCAGATTCAAGAGTGTTGATGCTATGTTGTTGAACATCGTAGCGTTGCTGCGTCATCTCTTGCCTGGTAGCAAGGCGTACATTTTCGGACTGTAGTTGGCGGTTCTCCTTGGCGAGCTCATCGATTTGCTGCTTGAACGTGGCACGGTCTGTAGCGCTCTCCTCCTTAAGTGCGTCTAAACTTGATTGGAGTTGATTGATGGCTTGGCTGTTCATAGAACGCGGGGTCTGGTCAACGCCCGTGAAATCATCTCCTGGCGGTGGGGTTGCCGTTGCTCCGTTGCTCGCCGGCGGTCCAAAGACTGAAGCAGCATCTTGGCCGCGGCTAGTGATAATCCGTCGATACATGTCCCGCTCTTTCATGAAACCTTGCGACCGGAGAGTAAGTGACTTGATCTCGTCTTCATACTGGGTAATTTTATGGCGAAGCTGAGAAAGCTCCTCGCTGTTCTTCTCTTGTTCGGCGGACTTGGCCTGGGCTTCACTGCCTTCGTACTGTTGTGCGACCTCTCGAATAGTGCGTAGAAGTTCCTGGTTCTTCTCTACGAGTTGACTTACTTCGCGGAACAAAACTAGATGCTTGCTGAGCAGGCGACTGGTAGCTGTGTCGTCCTCGTCTAAAAGATGGTCGGGAATCTCGTTGTTTGCAGTGTCTCTGAGATATTTCTGCTCTTCTTCAGTAAGAGAGTCTAAGCCTTGTTCCTGGACTCTCTGTTGATAGAGCAGGAGCTTGTTTTGGAACGTCGTATCCCGTATGAGCTGGCGGTCAAGCTCCCTTTGACGGACAAGGCCCTGGTAGTCGCCCTGCGACTTTCGTGTTTCTTTCCGTGCCGCATCTTTCTCTTTGAGGGCTTCCTCTAACAAGCCAGACATGCCTGAAATTTCCGTGGCCAGATGCTCATTTTCCTGCCGAAGCTCATCAATCTCCGGCTGCCGGCTCTCGAGCTCCTCGAGCATCTCGCTCATAGTGGCGGACCGCTTCTCCTCTCGTTCTTGCAGGGCGCGAATGTCTGCCTTGAGCTTGGTGTTCTCGGTATATAACTGAGTCGTGGACAACCCCCCCTTTAGACGGGATCCGCCGGGTGAGAAGGCCATTGGTGAGCCGGCCCTTCCTGGGGTATCGAATGAACCGTTCATGGCTCGGCGCGGTGTACCCGGTACATAGACAGAATTCCTAAGCTCGGACATCTGCGTCTCCTGGCTTTCCAGCATCGTCTCTAACTCGGCCACCCGGTTCTCGTATTCTGCGGCCTTGATGCGTTCCGAATCGACTTCGGCCTGCAACCGCCCCACTTCATCCGCTGCTTGATCGCCCATTGTGTTCAACTGGTCTTGTACTTCCTGGAGGCGCTTCTTTACGGTATTGGCGCTCTCCTGATGTAGTGTGGCGAGGCGTCGGGTGTTGTCGAGCTCGGCGCGGAATTGTTCCTGGTTCTGTGTTGCCTCCTCCTGGAGCTGTTGGGTCCGGAGCAGAGACTGTTCGATGCGTTGCTCGAGCTCCTCAATGCGCTTGCTCTGCGACGTTTCCTTGCTGCGCAGAGAGTCAATGGTCTGATTGGCGTCTGCATTGGCGCGTTGCAGCTCGGCTATTTGCGCGTTCTTCTCTTTGCGAAACTTGGTATTGTCGGCGGCGCGCGTCTTCAGTTCGGCCTCGAACCACTCATTGGTTGTGCGCAGCAGCCCGATCTCCTGCTGGAAATTGGACTCGCGGAACTTAATGCTGGTGGCCGCATTCTCAAGGGACTGGTTTTTCTCCTCCAGCTCGGACACCTGCTTGCGGAGGGTGACGAACTTGTGGTGCTGTGCGGACAGCTCTTCGGCAAGGCGATCATAGGCGGCGGATTTAGCCTCGTGCAGAGCGACGGCATCGCGGTTCTGCGCCTCCAGCGTCTTAATGCGGGACTCGAGCGCCTGGACCTGGGAAGTCGAGCTCTTAGCCGTGGTCTGGAGGGTCTGCAGCTCCGTCTCGATCTGCTGCCGGGCTGTTTCTGCGGGGGAAACGGTCAGTACCCAATGCGGGGCCACCCGCCGGACGATCGTGCTTACCTTCTTGGGTGAGCTTCTGGCGCAGCTCTTCGGCCTCCTTCACGGCCTTGTCGGCGGTTGACTTGAGGGTGCGCGCGCGCGTGTCTGCGTTGTGCACGGCAGCCTCCAGTTCCACCTCAGAGCGGAGTTTCTCCGCCTTGATATCATCGTGTTCGCGCGCCTTCGCTTCGATCTGTACCAGCAGCGAACGCACAAGCTCGACAGTGGGTTGGGAGAGTAACGACTGGATATCGGTCTCTGGGACGGAATACGACGCGGCGAGGTAGTCGACGTCAACGGCAGCCGCAGCCATGGTGGATGAGTAGGTGGTTGTGAGCCCTAGCGCATCCTCGGGGGCGGGGGATGGCAGGTACGGGCAGAGGAAGCTGAGGACAGAAGACAAAGGAGCGTCGTGCAGGCCCCAAAGAATGGCCTGGTGTGTTCAGAGGCGCGGCGGGCGTTTGTTTCTAGAGGTGCCTGCGGCCCGAGCGCGCCAAGCGCCAAGCTGGGAGCCGCATTCATCGGCGTCGTGCCTGCCGTTCTTTCACCTCACTACCCACCCGCTCAGCATACGCAATTCCACTGCGCCGACACACTGGCACTCACGTCCTCCGCCTTACCTCCTCACCTTGCTGTTGCGCGGCTCTTTAACTAGACGCTGCACGCCTCCGACCGCTCCGCCCGCTCGCTGCACCACCCGCCTTCTCTCGACCATGTCGTTCCTCAAGGCCACCTCCGTCGCGCGCACCTCTGCGCCCTCGCCGACGCCCTCGAACGCATCCGGCAGCGGCGGGAAGAGAAAGCGCCCCGAAGAGAGCGCCGCCGTCGTCTATTCGCAGCCGCAGGAGACGGGCACCGGCAGCCACATCTACACCCAGCTTACCTACACCATCGACTTCCTGCGCCAGAACCAGCGATGGATGACCTTCAAGGAAATCATGGAGTATCTCAACGTCCGGGCCGATGATCACACGACCCGCCAGCACCTCACTACGCTCTTCCGGAGCAACAACCCGCAAAACCGCATCTCGTACAACCCAAAAGACAACACGTATCGCTACAAGCCCAAGTTTGACATTCGCAATACTGCCCAGCTGAAGGGATACTTTCAGAGGCAGAAGTCGTCACAAGGTCTGTCGGTCAAGGACCTCAAGGATGGCTGGGCCAACGTGCATGAGGACTTGAAGGAGCTGGAGGCGAAAAAGGAGGTGCTGGTGAAGCGGAACCTGAAGGACCAGCAGGCGCGGACCGTGTATGTTACTTGACATGCGTTCGCAGCTCATGCTAACATGTACAAAGGTGGGGAAACGACCCATCGCTTGTGCATAAGATGGACCCCGACTTTACAAACGAATGGCACAGGGTGCAGATCCCGCCGAACCCCGACGATCTACGCAACAGTCTTCTGGCGGCAGGCTTGAAGCCATCGAGCGCGCCCCGCCAGACTGTCGCGTCGAAGCCGGACAAGAAAAAGAGGAAAGCCCCGCGGCGCGGCGGCAAGCAGACGAACACCCACATGGCCAATATCCTCAAAGATTTCTCTCACATGCGCAAATGATTTGTTATTACTGCATAGCGGCGGCGTTCGGGATGTTTGGGCATCATGAGACCAGTGGCTTCCTCATTTCGTGGGCACATACGGCCTCGGTAGGTATCATATACAATACTTTTTAGACTAGCTTTAGGTTCAAAACTCCTGCCGTGCAAGGAAATCCTAAGGTTACTAATACATCAACTTTACCACCACCTTAAAACCTTTGATACTTGCACGAGATCTTGAAAACAAACATGGTAGATAACGCAGAAAAACAGTATCAACCTGTTGCGCATGGCCCATGCGCAAAATTCGGTGACATCAACACAGACGAGAGCTCCACTTCGCAAAGTCTGTCAGTTTCAACATTCCCCACAACACATCAGTTGGAGCTATGACGACTTCTAACGCAGTTAAAAGATCACTTCGATCTCTACGCACGCCTTCAGTAATGCGGCATGCCAAACCACGCCCAGATATACGAGGATTAGAACCCACCACCACCTTAGGTCCTCGCCTTTCCTCAACCGCCTCCTCCACCCACGACCCCACCAAATCGTCCATTGACCCAACAGAAGTGTCTCACTTTAACGCGCTCGCATCAAGCTGGTGGGACCCTCACGGCCCATCCCGACTCCTCCATCTCATGAACCCGCTCCGCCACACCTTCATATCGCGTTGCCGAGAGTCAATAACCACGTCCATGACTACCCCAGCGAAGCTTCGATATTTGGATATTGGGTGTGGTGGCGGCATCTTTGCTGAATCCGCCGCTCGTCTTCCCACGACAGCTTCTGTGACAGCGATAGATCCTACACCTGAGGTTGTCAAGGTCGCCGAAGCGCATAAGAGGAGGGATCCTACCATTGCAGCACCCGGACGACTCACATATCTCAATAAATCAATAGAAGACCTAGCAGTTCCCACATCCCTTCAAGAAGCGTACGACATCGTCTCCATCTTCGAAGTCCTCGAGCATGTCAACGCGCCCGGTCCCTTTCTAGAACAAGCAATGCAACAAGTTAAGCCCGGGGGTTGGCTAGTGCTAAGTACGATTGCGAGGACGTGGACGAGCTGGCTTGTTACGAATGTCGTCGCAGAGGATGTGTTGGGAATTGTGCCAAAGGGGACCCATGAGTGGAGTAAATATGTCAATGAAGGGGAATTGAGGACGTGGTTTAGACAGAGGCAGTGGGGAAGAGATGGCGCCATGAGGACAATGGGTGTGATGTATGTGCCCGGATTGGGGTGGAAAGAGGTGCAGGGAAGTGAGGGGTGGGGGAACTACTTCTTCGCTGTTAGGAGGGATGTTTGAAGAACGTGCGCGCGCAAGCATGTAAGATCATGATGTAACAGTGTATAAGATGCCCCAATTAGAAATGCACATGGTCACACTCGAAAAAGTGCACTGGTGTAATTTTTTTAATCCTACATTCCCCATGGCTTCGCCCCGCAATGGTATCCACAAACGCCGTACGTTTTCATGACCTCCCCTTTATATTATACACATTCATCCTTCTCTGCACTCGTTTGTTTAGAGTCCCATGATAGAGGTCCCGCCTTGCGGGTCTCTCCCCACGCATCTGTTATTTCGCTTTTACAGCCGGCTCTTCCCACACCTCAGGCATGTTCATCTTCTGCTCAACTTCCGTATCTTCTTGAAGGGCCCCAACATCATCATGTCCTCCCTCAGTTTTCCATAAAGCTAGATATTCCTCGCCTGTTATGCGTTTCGGAGGGACCTTCCACTTTCCTTGGCCTTCTTCCACTAGTTTCGAAGCGTGGCCTGAAACGAAGGGCGTTAACTAATCGAGCAATTAACCCTATTGTGCAAAATAAACATAAGGGATAAGTAGTGTCGTACCTCGAAAGACTTTGAGCCCTTTACGGGATAGACGAAAGTCCGTATCTTTGAGTAATCTGGACGAAACCGGCCGTATTTATCGATTGTGCCCATAGAACCGACGCGGTTGCCCTTGTAGTACTCTCTTCCGGCTTGTTTGGTGGAGAGGGGGAGGCGGCGGAGGTTCCCTTGGAGCGAGGACGTCGGTTTGAACATCATGCAAAGTATCTTTTCTCCAACTCTTGATTTAGATCTTCCCTCTGGGATTCGGTTAAGTAAAGATGGAGCGACGTCGCACTGCGTAGGTGTAGGGACGCGGAGGTGCTGGTGCCAGTTCCGTCGGTAAATCCTCGGCCCGCCTTGGAAGGAATGAAAAAGTCGTTTCCCACTTTGCCAAGATTTCGCTCCTACCGAATATCGTTCGCCGCGAGCTCTCTTCTACGACCTAGGCCACAAACATGGCTCCTCGAATCTCTCGAGGCTCCTTGAAGACCTCACGGCCTTCCAACGTCAAGCATGCGGGGCGCACACCCAAGAAAGCGCGAAAGCGAGCGCTCGATGCCTTTTCCATCGCCTCCCACGAGCACAGCGACCGTGCGAAAGTCCGGCAGAGTCGACTGGGAGAGTCGGACGTCTTTTCACACCGTAAGCGGCAGCGGGATGAAGAAGATGGGGAAGAGGACGATGGAGAGGAGCCCTTGGATGTGAAGAGGAGCAAGCGGAGAAGAGACAGAGACGACGACATTGACGAGGGTAGCGATTCGGAGGGCAATACTTGGACAATGGGTCACGTCAACGATGATGATGACAGCGACATCGATAGTGACGAGGCTTTCGGTGAGAGCGACGAGGAGATGTTTGAGGGGTGGACATTTCGGGGTAGCTCGACCAATCAAAATGCCAGAAAGCCAAAAATGGCAAAAAATGTAGAGCATGAGGACGATGGGGATATGGATATTGACCTCGAGGAAGAGGGAAGCACGGACGGGGAAAACGCGGACGATGAGGATGATTTAGGCGAAGATGCTATCGATCTTGCTACTGCACTGGATCAATACGAGGAAAGCGAGGAAGAAGAGCGGCAACGGAAGGTGAAGAAGGGCAAGAGAGATTCTGCATTTGACGAAGGTGATGGATCACCTAGTGAAGCTGAAAATCCGGTGGCAGATGGAGCTTCGGACTTGTCCGAGGACGATGAAGACGAGGACGAAATGGATAGGAGGGCACAATTGAATGTCCTCATATCGTCGCTAGCAGCAGAAGACGAGCAGAAACAGACTGGCCGTCGAAAGGCGGAGATTCACGAGTCTGGTGCGCCCTCAGAATTTGGAATCCTCCGGAAAGTTGATCTTATGAGTTTGAAGCACAAAGTTGCCGATCCTGAGAAGAAGAAGGCTCTTAAGTTGTTACAAGACGATAAGCCGTCAAAACAGAACAACATCGCCAGGAAGCTAGATGCACCTCTACCAAAGCGCCAGCAAGACAAACTCGACCGAGCCGTAGCCAGCCAGAAAGCCAACGAGACACTCGAACGATGGACTGATACTGTCAAGCACAATCGTCGTGCTGAACATTTATCATTCCCTTTGTATCAATCACAGGACGGTCAACGCTTGGGCGAAAGTCGACTCTTGCCTACCACCACCGCTGCTCCAGCCAACGATCTCGAAAATACCATCCAGTCAATCCTACAACAAAGTGGACTTTCGAACGGCAAAGATGATGAAGAGCAAATTCAAAAATGGGAAGAATTGCAAACCAACAAGCTCCCTCTTCAAGAAGTCGCGAAGCGGCGTGCCCAGCTTCGGAGAGAGAGAGAGCTGCTCTTTCGCGAAGAAGTGCGTTCAAAGCGCATCAAGAAAATCAAGAGTAAAGCCTATCGTAGGGTACACCGAAAAGAACGCGAGAGAATACTGGAACGTGAGCGAAACGCTTTGAAGGCTGACGGTATTGATATCTCGGAAGACGAACGCGAGTTCAACGATCGACAACGAGCACAAGAAAGAATGGGCGCCAAGCATCGTGAGAGCAAGTGGGCCAAGGCCATCAAGGCGACCGGTCGCGCTGGGTGGGATGAGGATGCTCGCTCAGGGGTCGCCGAGATGGCTCGACGTAATGAAGAGCTGCGACGGCGCATGGAAGGTAAAGAAGTCCGTGATGAAGATGAAGATGCTTCCGATATCTCCAGTGAAGAGGATGAGGACGATGATGAGGATGACAACCAAATCCTCCAGCGACAGCTTGGGCGCCTGAAGGAAAATCCATTTTCTACTGATCAGTCCAAGCTTGGCTCTATGGCATTCATGCAGAAGGCAGAAGCCGCAAGAAAAGCTCGCAATGATGAAGATCTCGAGCGCATACGCAAAGAGCTTGCAGGTGGGGAGAGCAACAGCAATGACGAGAACGAGAATGCGACTGGCCGTGGTCGTCGCAAGTTTGGGCCTGGGACAAATGCTGCCGTCCCTGCTGTCCAAATTAGCCAGAGCGAGTTCGAGGAGAAAGCTACGTCTGAAGACGAAGAAAGAGAGGTGAACAGCATACTAGAGGATGGAGAGCAGACTCCGAACAGTTCCTCTAGAAAACCACCTACAGCCACTAGGTCAAGGTTTACTTCAGCCACTGAACCAAGCGGCCACTCACAAAATCCCTACCTTGTTAAAGCTTTGAAAAACAAGAAATCTACTCCCGAACCAGATTTGGTGCGACAGGCACGCGACACGTTAGGTGCAGCCCAAAGTCAAAGAAAGACCAAGAAGACACAAGCGCAGCCAAAGTCGAAGGAAACTTATGATCACGGGCTTGCCGGTGACCCTACCATTGGTGTAGCAGACGAGGATGGATGGCAGACGGTTACCTACCAGAACCAGGATGACGAGAATGACAATGACGACGACATCGAGAACGAAGGCATCGATCTAGACGCCCTACTACGCAACCAAGCACTCACCGCAACAGCTTTCGCTGGCGACGACGTCGACAAGGAATTTGAAGATGAAAAGAAAGCCACCATAGCCGAAGAAGACGAGCACATAGAG
The DNA here is from genome assembly GCA_030770425.1 of Darksidea phi. Classification (NCBI taxonomy): domain Eukaryota; kingdom Fungi; phylum Ascomycota; class Dothideomycetes; order Pleosporales; family Lentitheciaceae; genus Darksidea; species Darksidea phi. Next base: position 117,803 of record JASJFT010000007.1, read on the forward strand.
AAAAACGTTCTCCCGGGTTGGGGTTCTTGGGCTGGTGAAGGCCTCTCCAAAAAAGCACAACGACACAATAAAGGTCAAGTTACCTACCAGAAGAAAGAAGGCATTGCGCCCAACAGACGCAAGGACGCTAAACTCTCAAAAGTTATAGTGAATGAAAAGAGAGTTAAGGCTAATACCAAGTATCTGTCTTCGCAGTTGCCTTTCCCTTTCGAGACAAAGGAGCAGTATGAGCGATCGTTGAGGCTACCCAAGGGCCCCGAGTGGACGACCAAGAAGACATTCCAGGATGCGACGAAGCCAAGAGTCATGGTGAAACAGGGAGTCATTAGGCCAATGCACAAGCCACTTGTTTGAGAAGGTCATAGGAGTTTGAGTAAAAGACATTGGATGGGTATCCAACCCTTCGTGACTCAAGGGGCTCGCACGGTCACATCAGGTACTGAATGACAAATATTGTGTTAAACACGGCTGATTTGGGAACTTTAACATGTCAACGTGATAATTGGTAATGACTTTCGGATATATTTTTGTGTACCGATCGAAACAGTGGGGAAATTCAAAAGACCAGCAACGGTAGTTCGGGGCTAGGCTTCAGGATGCCGGATAGTGTGTTTTGGAGTACAATCATTCCGAACATTCAACTTTTCCACTTTGCCTTACCTGTCTTCCACAGATTACGATCACATTTAAGATAACAGTAAAGAAAGATAGAGCCGGAAGTATAGACGGATTGAAGGCCAGTTTCTGCTATGCATACGTCTTGTAAGAGGCCGAGTTTACCAAGATACGCTACAAATTCAAGAATGAACCATCACCATCAAACAAGCTTCAAAGCATCATTCCATTTTAACAAGTATAACAATCCGTGTATACCCCAGATTCAGGAGTAGCCGCACCCTGTACATCCATGTACCCTTGTGCCGCAGCTTTGTCTGCCCCTAACAGTGCACTCTCACCTCTTGCTAGACCCTGCATCTTGATATCCAGACATTAGTGGCAGGTCCTATGTTCGAGAAGCTTGAGTAAACGTCGCTCACTGATGGTGCCGGGTCGGTTGTGGGCGCCTCACCTACATTCGTCTCTTTGTTTAGGCACAAATGGTTGTGCTACCCTCCGTTGGACTGATACATTTCGCCTGTCCTGATATACTTCTAAAGAGGATGTGATAGCCGCTATTTACCACGCCATGGTCCATTTGACGCCTATCGAAACATCCTTGCGAATTCTCAAAGACTAAGCCGTGTACTTCTACTGACCCTATAGGAGCTTTTTATGTGCGATATTTCTCCATTAACACACGCATTCGTCGCTTTCTGACTCCGGACTTTCTGTCTAAGGGCGAGATGATTTTCTCTACAGCTACACAGACCTTATCTGCTTTCCTGATTACATTTTATTCTTGCAATGGGCTGGGGAATGCCGGACTGATACGGTATCTCTTCGGCCTTCGAAAGATGTAGCATGTATGTACGTTGTATCTCACCACGGCGAGTGATTGTTGCTACACGGCCAAACATAGCAAGCGCGACGCTGTGCGATACATTACAGTCGTACCTTACAACGCCGCCTTAGTTGGTCGATGCGACGATAAGGCGCGGATGAATACGGTCGTGAAAGATTTCGTCAAGATCGTCTATAAAGAGAGAAACCGCTCTTTAAGTAAAAGCTTGGATTGGTGGCATGGACATGATTGGGTGAAGGGGCCGTTCGAGAGTGCGATGAGAAGGATGTACAGTCTAGTGGGCGGAAGAGGGAATACTTTCGCGAGTTTTGCTGTCGAAGTGTGGGCGGAGGTCATTAGGGACGAGAGTATGGAGAAGAGAGGTACTTTTCGGTTCAAATTGCAAGAGAGACCGTGGGGGGACCGCGATGAGACGGAGGCGTATGGTGTATCTCACAGACAGCTGCAGGCAACTTGATGCTAGCGATTCAACAACTATTTCTAACACAGTGATAGGTATATAGACCTAAAAGGTTGACGTTTCATGATTGGAATGAGAAACTGTGAACCTTCAGCAGAATAGAGAAGCATGTGGAACATGAGTCAGGAGAATCATCATCCAATTCTTCTACTTCTATATGTACAGATCCTCCTCGAGCATCAAGTACACTATACTCGACATGCTTTTCAATTTACTCCTCGAACGCCCAGTAAGATAAGACCAGGGAAGATCAAAAAGAAACAGGAGATAGCCGTCTGTCTACTTCATAGTAAACCGCTGATATCGTACAGACCAGATACTCACACAAGAAATGTTACAAAAGAAATAGATGTTCCGTATTTAGTAACAGGTATCCAACTATATACAGGATAGAGGAAAGGAAGAGCGCCGCACGGCGGTCGAAATTAGACATTGATGACAATATCCATGTAGGAAATTCGTATCGTTGGGTAAGGTGTAGGAGGCTTACTAAGCCGCGAAGAAGTTGTGCAGAAAGCTGCCTGTAAGATTGCCGCTCGCGTTGTCGGGATAAACATAGAAAGCTAAGGCAATAATCGCATACCTACGTCCTTAAAATTAGCAATTGTCGAGTATTCAAATTGTCGTGTGCTGCAGCTCCGCGCTGACGGCTCAATGCAGGGGATGTAAGACTTACGTTCCGATACACATGCAGCCCTCCAAATAGTTGCTCTTACCGTCCTGAATAAGGTAGTTAACCACCAAAACAGACAGGAAAAATACGACCGTCTCGAAGCCCTGGAAATGCAGCGTCATAGGCTTATCTATGATCCAGCCTAAAAGAACCAAGAAGGGAGTAACGAAGAGGGCGATTTGCATGGAGCTTCCAATAGCGACGTTGACAGCGAGGTCCATTTTGCCCTTGTATGCCACGATGACGGCTGTAACGTGTTCGGCTGCGTTTCCAACAATGGGAATGAGGATTAGACCAATGAACGTTTTCGAAATATGCGCGGTTTTAACGACGGCCTCAATGCTGTTAACCAGGTAATCAGCGCAAAGGGAGACCATGACGGTGACGAGGACGAGGGTGATGCCGGCAGCGACGGGGCTAAGGATATCGCCGTCTTGGTGGCCTTCTCCATCGCTTTCTTCCTGAGTTTCGAGGTCGGCGAATAGACGATGGTGTGATTTGAGCTGGAAGTAGAGGTAGAGAATGTAAAGGAGGAGGAGAATGACGGATGTTCCACGGGAGAGAAGCTGGATGTTGCGCTCCGTATCTCCGTTCTTGATGTCCTTCTCGTTGTCCATGGCGGCGTACAGAGTCGCGGGGATGATCAGAGAGGCGGATGCGACAGCCATGAGGGAAGACATGGTCGAGGCGACGGTAGAATTGAACTGGCGCTCTTCTGCGCCCCACCCACCGGCGAGGAAGCAACATCCAAGGACCTGTAGGAATGGTCAGTGCTTGCGCATGACTGTTGGCAGGCTTGACTCACGAGAAGGATGTTGGAAAGGATGCTACCGAGCATGCTGGCCTGCACGATGCGGGTCTGGCCCTTTGTGAGGGCAACGATGGACACGATGAGCTCCACGGCATTCCCAAATGTGGCATTGCACAGACCACCAAGGGTTTGGCCTAGTTTCGCAGACAGCTCCTCGGTCGCGAAACTCAAGAGGGCGGCGAGCGGGACGATGGCGATGAAGTTAAGGACAAAGACGGCCGACGGATCCCAGCCCAGGTTGTGGGCGATGATGCCGATGGGCACGAAGACGAGCAGCACATTGACATAGTTGCTGGTGAGCGTGGCCCAGGTGACGGCGGCGACGTGCTTGGGCAGCGTCTTCCACCGCGGCTCGTCGTCCTGGGCGGTACCGGCGGCGAGCAACGGGGTGCGCTCACTGCTGAAGAGGCCATTCGCAGTGCCAGGCATGTTGGAGTTGCCGGATGCGGACAGGGAGGTTCCGTGGCGAGCGACCCGATGGAACTCGCGTCTTATGTTTTCTGTACGGCGGTTGCGCCAAGCGCTTGCAATTAGCCAAGGTGCTGCGCGGGAAGTGCTGCGTGTGCGAAGAGGCTGGGGCTGCGCCGGGCAGTTGGTGTCGACGAGCTGGATGGGCCGGTGTGTGGTGAGGGAAGGGCATACCACCACACAGTACGGAAATGCGACCAAGACGACTGACAAAGCGGGCCGTGGACGGAGGACTACTCACTCATTGCGGTGGTCAAAGACTGGGCGGTTTGGGCGGTGGGCCGGCAATTGACTCGACAGACCAGCGGTGTCGAGCGAATGGGTGAACTAGAAGGGATCGGATGCTTGGGCTTGCAATGCCGCGAGACACAGGCTATAGGAACGGGGTGGGTGATGGAGAGCGGGGGGAAGAGGGCGCAGCAGCAGTCGGTCTCTGAGATATTCACGCCCCGGGCTGGGACTGGGCTATGACGAGGGAGCTGGGCTATGACGAGGAAGGCCGGGAGCTGGTAAGTGCACAGCCCCAAACGCCAAGCGAGACTAGCGCATCCGGCCTGTTTGCATCACAGCATCAAGCATTGGCGGCAGACATCTCTGTGCCGCTTGATCGCAGTCCGTTCCACATAAGTGAGGCGAACAGTGAACAGTGAACAGTGAACAGTGAACAATGAACATTGAGCATTGAATACTGGACTTTGAATTTTGAATTTTGAACTTTGAACACTGAACACTGAAACATGGAAACATGGAAACATTTCAAGTATTAGACGTCACACACGTGCGCCAAGATTCACCGTTTGAGCCGAGCCATCCTCACCACCCCATCTGGCCGTCCGTACGAAAACTCCCCGAAGCAGCCTGAGGCATCGCGCCAAGAGTGATACAGGGTGATGATTACAGTACAATCCCACTGTGCAGCGTGAGCCTGACATACTTTGGCGCCGCAAACCAAAAAAGATTTACCTAAAACAAACTTCCCGCGCCCGTGTCCAACAACCTCCGAGCCGCGACGTCGTACCCGCCGTCTTTTTCTGTCCAACGCAATGCTGCATCATCTCATCCGCGCCTACTCCGCCTCTTCATCCTCGCTCTCCCTCCCCGTCGTGATGCTGACGCGTTTCTTAGGTTCGGCCCACAGTTGCTGCAGCACCTTGTGCTTCTGCGTTTCGCGGAGCCCCTTCAGGAATCCGTACGTGCCCGACAGGTCGGTGAGCTGCTGCTCGAGTCCGAACGAGTTGGACTGCGCCCGTCGGATGAGCGGCGATATCAGGTTCTTGCGCGCCTTGTCTAGCTGGTCCTTGACCGAGTGGATGATTTGGATGTTGCTCTTGAGTTCCGATTTGTTGGCGAGCGTGCTGGCCCGCACATCTTTGAGCAGCTTCAGGTTCTTCTCGTACTTTTTGATCTTCATCTTGTTGTTGATCGTGTTGCGCCACATGGACGCGAGAAACTCGTCCTTGCGCGTCGCGAGGCTGTCTTCTTCCTTAGCGACGGACCGGTGAAGGTTGTGGAACTGCCGGTCTACGCTTTCGAACAGTTGGAAGAGGACGTCGGCGCGGGCGAGTTCGTTGGCGATATTCTCCTCTAGTGTGGATAGGAGGTAGTCAAACGTACGCTGTAGAGTGGCCCTAGAGCGCTGCTGTGTTGTGTGCCCCAAGACATCTTCGACCACCCTCCCGAGAGTCGTGGCCTCGCCATTTCTTTCGAGAAGTCCGATTTTGCTGAGTCCGCCGTGAATGTTGCCAATGGCTCTGTCGAGCATACCAATCTTCGGGCCTTGGATGCTTTGGAGCTCTCGTTTGGCCCACTCCATTGTGATGAGGACGCTAAACAGGTTAGTAGTGTCCGAACGAAAGACCGAGGCTACCCACGAATCCATGTCCCCGTCGACATTCGTAAAGAAGCTCGTTATCTTCTCCGACAACACCTTCAGGCTATCGCCCAGGTCGTCCAGTTGATCTATAATGACGGTCGATGCTGACATGTTGGTCGCGCGCACGCTCTCGCCCAGGTCCTGCACCGCAATCGACGCCTCAGCGAGTTCGCGCGACCGCGGTATCACGTTTTCAGAGGCGTACATGAGCGGCTCGAACTGCTTCGCCATGTTGGCGACATTGGCGACGTCCGGTATCAGGCTCGTGCTCCATGGCTGTATCAGGATCCAGGAAAATACGAGTGTAGCAATGGCACATATCATGTTCATTCTCGATCGTGTGAAGAGTCGAAGGCCGCTGGCCAAGCTTGAGAGGGTATCCTCCATGGGCGCTGTCCGAATCAATGTCTCGCCCCGAATGGCAAACCGGACGACTGCAGACGTTAGCCCATGGAGACCGAGACTATCAATGGCGAGTACCTACATCCGTCCAGGTTGACTGCTCTCTCCTCGTGCTGCGACAGCGCCATGGCGTCGTCGACACTCTGCTGCGCACCCTCGGTCGCCTGTGGCTCCGCCGACGGGCTCTGCATCCTCGAGGCAATGTTGTCGGGTGTGAAGAGCCTCTGCTCCTGCTCCGACACGGGCTCTGGGCTGGTCCGCGGCGTGCCCTTTCGCGGCGACTCGGGGAGGGGTATGCGCGACGGGGTGATCTCGCGGTCGCTCCGGTAGTCGAAGCCTGGAGACTTAGACGGGCTCGACCGCATGCCGCTTTCGCCCAGCAGTGACTTCCGGTACCAGTGGTTGTTGGACTTCTGCCACGCGGGCGGCGCCCACGGCCCCTCGGATTCTGGTTCCGACTCTTCATGCTCGGGCGGAACGCTCCACCGCGACGAGTGCATGTTGGAGCGCGCGCTGAAGGCCGAATGCGTGCTGCGCTCGGGATCGAAGGCTTCGAGCGACGCGCTCAGCGAGGGGATGTCGTGGTCGTAGATGCTCCCGCGGTCCATGGTATCCATCATGGCTTCGCTGGGCTGGTCAACGTTCGCAGGAACGGTGGTCAGGTCGTCGGTGGTGTGCAGCGACGAGGTTGGTGGGCTAGAGTGGTGCTACCGGCACATGGAGCAACCTTGTGATTCGCGACGCCGACGAGACATGGGTGCCTGATGGGATTGGAGAGCTCAGTCGCTGGTGAGGAGACCGTCGCTGGGGAAGAGAGGCCGCATGCCCGCTCCGCGCACTGACTGGCTACCGCATCTTCGCGGGGAAGAGGGGCCAGCGGACAGCTCGACAGGGGAGGCGACGTGAAACGCGATGGCTGGGGGGGCGATAGCAAGTGGCTGGGGGCACGCCCGTGCTATTGCCTAAGGCGCTTAGCGGGCAACTTGGGGCGACCTGGATGACACCACGTTATGCAGTCACCGCACTCATCGAACAAACCGTAATGGCCAATGCATGTTTTAGCTGTCCTATCTGAATTCCTATGTATTCGCCTGGAAGAACGCATCTAACGGGTACAGCAACGATGGTGGGCAGGGTGAGCGTACGAAACAAGACATGAATGCCAAGGAACCAAGAACAGACAGTACAGCGACCGTAGTTGAATACAGCCGTGCGGTAGTTGTTGAATAATGAGGGTGTTCGCGAAAGGAAGTATAGACGTTACACTACAGCAGAGTTGAAGGCAGTAGTGATAGACGCATCCCAAGAGACACGAGATGGCCAAACGATAGGGGAGCAAGACAATACCGAGTACTGTGTTGCTTCCTGGTGCGTGCGACGAGGCCTCTGCCACAGCCAAAGCCAGCTAGTCGCAACGCTGATGCAAGCTTCGTAAAGAGTGCATCATGCAACTCGTAAGTTGCGTGAATGGCTCAGTGAGCCCACTTCGCAGAAAGTGGGTCCGTCAAACAAGTCAAGGTCGACAGATGGCGGGAAAAGCAACGGGGATGCTCTTAAAGGTAGTACATCGTCTCCGCGAGAGCAGGGTGAACGTTTCGGTTCCAATGATCGGCTCCAAATTCATCCGCATAGTCGCCACTTTTCAGAACAGCGTGGAGGTAGGAGCGTCCCCGTTCACAGAGGATATCGGCGTAGTATGCAGGCGGGCAAATACTGACGGCCCGGGTCGCCCGTGCAAACGTATAACACAGGTTATGCGTCTGCCTGAATTAGTCGTCGCACGCGAGATGGTTCTGGTAAGGATAATGACTTACAAGGTTCTGAAGCTGATCGGCTCCCAGCTTGTTCTCATCCTTGAGCACGACGTAGTGCGCTGGCTTCGATGTACCCTGTAACCCTTGATGTGCAAGAAGGAAGAAGTCAAAGAGCTTCTCTCCAGTGACCCCGCGGTCAACTACAGTTCCAGGTTTTGGGTTGCCGGTCTTGCCATCGGTATCCTTCTCCGTCGTAGGATAGAATCTAGTATGATGGCGCTTGCCCACCACAATAAGTGAGATCTTCGGGTGCTTCTCCACGGCCCCATATAGCTTCTTAAATGCATCCACGAAGCGAGGATACTCCTCGCGTAGGACAATGGGGTACTGCCCTTCAGACACGCCATCGCGATACACAATGACCTTTGAGGGAAGACGTCCGTTCTTCCTCTGCCATAGTTTGAAACGTTCAAGGATCATCTCCTCTAGGTCGCTGACCATCTCCTGTCGTCCCTGCTGAGTCCTCATACTGGCGGGGTACTGTGAGAAATGGGGATCAGCTGATGCAACCACACCGGCGATACTTGGAGCAGACTCCGAACTACCGGGTGAAGGGTGTGTCACATCAATCCCAAAGACAATAGTCGTGGCATCGAGTGGCTTCAGGTCGTTGAGCTCGATGTTATGATTGATTCCGCCCAGCTTTTGGTTAAACTTCATCGCGACATTAGCGAAGTACTGCATTTGTCCCTTTTCCTTGGTGAATTTGCTTGCGATGCTGCAAATGGTTGGCACACCGAGGTGCACATCGCACACTGTCTTGATGCTATCGTACAATGCCGCGTTGTCGTTGGGGAGAAGGACGAACAAGAAGTTGGGCTTTGTCTTGAAGCCGTCCCTCAGCGCTTGGGCGATATCTTTTTTTAGGTTCTTGACATTTTTGTTTCCGAGATCAGCAGGGTTAACGCCCATGACTAAAGGATACTGTACAGGACCTGGGCTCATGCCATAAGTCTCAAGGGTCTGCCTAAACTGACCCAAATGTTCCCTGATGTTTGGAACGCCACCATGCACAGTCTCGAAATTACCCGCATTGATGACGAGACAATTCCAAGGACCAAGGGGCTTTGTCTGTCGAAATGGTTTCTGGCCGAGCTGACGTGTATCAAGGTTCCATGCCCCGTTCTGAGGTCGGCAGGTCGTCGTGCCCCTATAACGTAGGACCGGCGGTTGCAGAATGCGACCATTTACTGTCACAAGTTTGGGACTCACGTTGATTCCGAAGTTGGCTAGATGGTTGTTCAGGCCAGGGTTGATCTTCGTTACCTGCAAGCCATCATTGACAATGGATTCGGCGTTCGCGAACGGCCGACGAGCGGCGAACTCGATCATCCTTCGCGTTTGCTCGCCAAGCAAGAGGCGATGAGACAGCTGGCCCCCTAAAACGGTGCAAAGCTCTACTGGAATCCATTTGGGGTTGTCGCGGGTTCCGTAATTGACTAGTGGAGCCTGGGGAGATTTCAGTACAATCTGGTGAGTTCTCTTGAAAAATTGCTGGACTGAGATCGTCTCCTGTTGGTTGTTGGTGGTCAAAGTGAACATGACGTTTCCACTGTGCATATTGAACGCGGAAAGGTCAGTGATCACGTGGACCTTACGCTTGGTCACCGGGCGGTTGTTGACCATCTTGACTTTGCCATTCTTGTCGGTTTCGCGGATGTAATTTGTCTCGAACCTTAGCTTTCGGACGAAAGCGGCGAGTCGGCGGTACTGCTCAGGGTTCTTAGGAGGGCCGCCACCGGTAACCTCCTTCATTAAGTCAAGGAGAGGTCCTGCCCTGTAAAAGGCTCCGGTGGCGACGTTAACGTTCACCAGAATCCTATTCACACTTGTCCTAACGCTCGTGAAATAGCCACGGAGGGCTTGGAAACCAGAACCCAGGTCGGTAACCTGTGTCTGTGGGTGTGTACCAAATGGATAGTACTTGTTTCCTCCGGCGGTCGTGATCTTGGGGTCAGAACTGGGACCGAACCCTAGAACGATGTTCAAGGCTTGGATTGTCTCCAACTTCAAGGGATAAGTCGTGCCGGCTTGCTTCAAGTCTTTCAGGAGCTCCTTCACGGACACTGTCCCGAGCTCTTCCACAATGGCTCTTGAAGTGTTCCTTCTGCGCGCCTGCGCCCTCTGTGTCGTTTCGTCCGCTGTTTCTGCTGGGAGTGGCTCGCCATCCTCAGGGTACCACTCAACGTCGTACAAAGCACGTTGCGCACCCAGTTCGATCTTCCTAGCAGAAACAAGGACCTGAGACCAGTCACTCGCCACCGGAACCTTACAAAATGGTTCACGTTGAAGCAAGAGCTGGATAAGTCTCTTCTTCTTGGGCTTCGGAAGCTCGTTGTCGGGCTGAAAAGAAACTGTGTAGCGACGCAGTTCAGTGTCGGCTTCGATGCCCTTCAGTTCAAAAAAATTCGTCCAGAGTATGACGGGTGCGCCGAGCTTCCCGTATCCGGGCCTTCGCGGAAGCGAGATGCCGTCGAGAGACGTTGCAGCAAGAGCGCTGGACAGGTCTTTCGTGATAGCGTCCTCGAATTTCGTGACCTCAGCATCAGGTTGAGGATACTGCCCATTCCTAGACCAATATTTGTTAGCACTTTGCGAGGTGATGCTTTTGAACCAACGTACCCATAGATCTTCGCAGGTTCAAAGCCGCCACGACCACCGCGGAAGCCACCGCCTCTGCCTCCACGATCACCACCACGGAATCCACCTCCGCCATCCCCTCTGCCGCGCCCACGGCCGCCACGCCCTCGGTCGGTCATTGCGCGTCCCGATGAGGAGCCGCTATCAGGTTAAAGTGTGGGATAAAGATAATGATAGACTGAATAAGCTAACAATAGGGGCAGGACAATATTAGCTAGTTGCATATGATCCCTCCAGAAGCAAAGTTGCTTGGACTTGTGAAATAACATGTGCTTGAAAACATGGATACAACGGTAGACACTCCGCCAAAGAAACATGATGGATAGAGACAAAGTCAATACCTTGCGATGATAAAGCTGTATCGTACGCAGGCTGACCTGATTGTTTCCTCCTAACCATGTGGATACGACGAGCTTTAACCACAATATGGATGAAGCGAAAGCAGACGCACCGATACGAAACTTCTTGTGGAATGAAAGGACTCGCTTACCAGCAACCGATTTCAACGTCCAAAGAGTACACCAAAATGACCGCCCAAAGGACGGATGCGGGTGCACCTGTTTGAACTCGAAGTATAAAGATGCGTGATAGATAGTATAAACGGCGTGAGAGGCTATGAAGGGCGGGCGAGAAGAAGTGTGAGGTGGGGGGGAAGGCTAGCTCAAGGCTGCCCTAGGCGTGGTGGCGCCAGAAACGCGGGTTCAGGTAATCACGTGAAACGCGAGACAGGGATACGCGTGCAATCTGTCAAGGAGGCAGTGTGCAGTGAAAAGTTTCACCCTTGGATATAATGAGATGTAGTGAGGCAAGAAGGGTAGCACAACAGCAATCGACCAGAGCTTATCGCTACTATATGTACCTTCCCCCCAGCCTCGCTCTAGCTGAGCCGTCCTGTGCACCGCAATGTGAGTATTGTGGGTCTACTCATAGACACGAACGTATCAACATGCTCTTGGCCGTGTCCCCTCATTCCGGTGTAACCCTTTCTCACATGGAATTGGATGGCACTGCTTGCCCAGCCGTGTGCATCCGTCATTACCGCTTGTGACCGCCAATAGAGAGGGGGCGGGTGGAAAGGTGCATGGCGATCGCAACGAGACTCCGCGATTTTCGGGTGGCATGCATGAGACGAAAATGAGACGAAAATGAGGTGGCCAAATGTGGATGTAGTCTGACATTCATGTGCCCATTTTTGCGTACGTACATGCTGCGGTACAACTCAACGAATACCCTGCCCGCCACTCAGCATGAAGTTGAGCCCTGTGCGAAAAAAACCTACCGGCGAAAACGCTCTCGCGGCGCTGTTGGTGTTCGCAGTGCTGCTTATTCTCACATGGCTTTCTGTACAATAGCAGATACGTCGGACCTGTGGTCCGTAAACCGAATTCAAATTGTTTAGAAGGAGAGAGGTACAGTGGTAATCTGACCAAACACGCCTTTACGTAGATATCTGGACATCTGGGGCAAAGTCTTGATCTTGGCAACGCTAGCGCCATTCGGGAAACGACATCTCCGCATCATTTTGCTATGACCCTTTCAATCGCGACCACACCACACCTGACATGCCTCCACGGTTGAATATCCTCGGCTTTGCACGAGCCATTCCTCTTCGACCGAAGCCACAGACGCAATGGCTACGACCCATCGTCCGGATGGCGCCGCAGATTCGCTCACACTCGGGCTCGAAAGATCCCCCAGCCGCGGACCGTTCAAAACAAGAGAATTCGAAGCCTCTTCCTCACGTCAGCGAGGAAGCCGCGGCGATGGCAAAGATCATGGGCTCAGAAGGTCCAGACCTCAATCAAGGAACACCAGTTGAGGAGGTAGGACACGCTGGCGTTCGTTGGAAAAGCGAGGGCTGATTGTGTTGTAGGTGGTCAAGGCAGATAAACCGGCGCAAGACAAGCTGCCTAAGGTGATGAAGGACGCGATAAAGACGCAACCGAACGCGGCGCCTAAGGGCTCGCGCTCTTACTCAACGACCACGACGCCCATTGCTGCGAGCGGCGGGCTAGATCTGGGACTTGTGGACTTCGATTCACCTACTACAATGCCACAAATACCGGGCCTGAAATTCGAATTGCCAGTGTTGCCTATTCCAAAGGATGCACATGTCAAACACAGGTACGACCCGGTAGTCGACCAGGTCACCAATCTTCTCATGCGCCACGGCAAAAAAAGTGCTGCGCAACGGGTAAGCATGGCTCTCGCATGCCAGACAGTAGAGCAAGCTAATGGTGATGAAGGACATGGCCCTCATCCTCCAGCATCTCCGCACGTCTGCCATTCCTAAAATTAATCCAGCCCGACCGCTCCTTGCCGGCGCACCCCCACCATCCCACCTCCCTCTCAACCCAGTCCTCTACCTCACACTCGCCATAGATTCGGTAGCTCCCCTCCTGCGTATCCGCAGCCAGAAAGGCGCGGCAGGCGGTGGTGTGGCCCTGCAGCTCCCACTACCACTTGGGCAACGGCAACGACGGCGCACTGCAGTGCAATGGATTCTTTCGGCGGCATCGAGGAAGAAGACCACGGGCAGCGGCAAGGGCAGCTTTGCACAACGAGTGGCTTCGGAGATCATTGCTGTGGTTGAAGGAAGGAGCGCAGTATGGGAGAGGCGGAATGGCGTACACAAGCTGGGTGTTTCGGCTCGAGCCAACATTGTGCTGCCGAGGAAGAGATGAAGGTGACTGTATATGCACTAATGGGCCCTGAAAGGCATGGGGAGGTCGAGTCGGCTGTATATTAGTGGGGGCAAAAGTTCTGCTCATCGCGTTGCACACTGAACGGGTATCTTTGACTAGTGGCTCCATGTCTTGGTAGCCGTGAGCTTCTGATGCAGTTACCATGTGACCGGCCAGTCCATCGCACTTGGCGCCGGACTGCTTGTCGACCGCTTGCACGCGATCACGGCGAGTGTTTTACTATTCCACGAACAGGCAGACTGCGGATAATTGTGCACCCATGCAAGATTGAAGCGGAGCCCAAGATACGATGCTGCACGGCAGATATATGCCGGAGTGGCATGATGACGATGTCTGCCTCTGCAGAGTCACCAGTGCCAAGGACGCCCAGAGAAGCAGTCGGTTCGGTCTTCCTCCACCGTCGCCGCCTGAGACTCGAGGTACCCACGACGCATCGTGTCCTTCGGCGCCGATTGTCCTGACCTGTTCCCACATTGACACCAGCGCCAACACTCTTCCTTATGTCGTCCGCATACACCACCGTCGTTGGGAACAACTTGTTCTCCGACAGCGGCTAACGAACACATCGCCCTCTCTTCCGCCCACGCATCAGCTCTCCTTTTCATTTTTACCCCGCCACGAGCATTGCTCCCCAGCCATCCATCACGCGACAGACCCGCGACAGGCCCGCGACAGACCCGCTTCAATTGGATATCGTGGTTGTCGGACCCTTTCCTTCGCAGTCGCGCCTATGATGCTATAGAGCTCCACAAGTCGAGCCAGGTACCGCGCCAACCGTACTACTCCACCACGACAAACGTCACCGTCAAACACGCCTGCATTCACCGCCCACCAACTACCCATCTACCTATCTACAGAGGCTTTTGCCCGCTCTACATTCCGCATACGTACAGCCAGCCCGGGTTGCGCCACATAGGACCTCAGATCCCCGACCGCAGCAGCCATGTCACTGGAATCTGCGCTTGATGAGGAGATGAGGGAGGTGATGGCGCTGCTGGAGGGAAGGCCCACTGCCGCGCGGTCGGCACGCAACGAGAGCCCTCATATCAGCGCGCGCGCCCAAAGCCCAGTCGCCTCGGTGTCGCCCGTCCGTAGCATGCTCGACATCGGCGGCCCACCCGTGCGCAGCATGCTCGATGTCGTCTCGTCTCCAAGGAGCAGTAGCCGCGGGCCTGTCCCGTCGTCCCCCCCGCCACCTACCACGCGAGGCCTCGCAAGTCCGACGCGCAACCCCGAGTCCGCGTACAAATTCGAGATGCTGCCGACTATAGAAGCCCACTCCATGCCGAAGCGAGTCTCGCAGGGTGGCAAGAAGAACAAGCCCCGCGCTATTTCATCGGTATATGGAGAGCAGTCCGAGCTGCTACCTTCACCGCGTGAGCAAGCTCGGCACGGCTCGTTGAGTGGCTTTCTGAGCAAGCCCAAGCCTGGTAGTCCTGGGCCCGGGCGATCTCAGTCCCCTGGCGGGCGGAAACTGAACACCAACTCATTGAACCTGATGCCCACACCGAACAAGTATGTGACCGACTCGGGGCGAGTTATCGATATGACTTCTGCATACCGAAGGCTCTCGGATGCCGCCCTGCTTCGATCCGGCGGTGGCCTGTCAAACCTTCCTAACCGCAAAGGTTCAGACCCCTCCAAGGGTGAAGCTCTTGCGCCTGGGGGCGGTGTCCGCTTAGCTATTGACGACTCTGGCGACGATGAGGCTGCCGTTGAATCCAGCGCAGACGATGACTCAGACGACACAGATGGTGAGGGCTGGGGCGCGAGGAAGAGGCGGGGTAGGCGGCGTACTCGACAGGATGGTGGCTCAGATAAGCATGGTGCAGATGGCAGAGCGCCTAAGAGTCTGCTAGCCGCCGCCGAGGAAGAGCGTAAGAATCCCTATCATTCTGTGAGTTGAGTCGTTGTATTGACAGCTTTGTAGGCAAAGACATCTCTTCGACATACACAGTGCGGTCATTGCTCGAACCAAGTTTGACTATCACTGATCCAGACGGTACCATGTTATCGGGTGAGAAGATGTCAAGCAAAAAAACCGGAGTGCATCCACATACAAGTTTTGATCAGGGTGGTTCTGGGGTATCGACTCCTTATAATTCAGACACTGAAGCCGACATGGCCGAGATCAAGTCTGCGCAGCAGCTGTCATTGAATGTGTCTCCCATACACTCAAGTCCCGAGGCTCACCGTTGTGTCCGACAAATCGTTCGCGGCAACTACAGCAAGTTCCTCGATGACGCAGAGAAAGGCCTGCGCCGCCAGCGGGTTTACCTTGTGGCGACTGACCTGAGCGAGGAAGCCGCATACGCTTTAGAATGGACTATCGGTACTGTCTTGCGAGACGGCGATACTATGCTTGCCGTATACGCAGTCGACGAGGAAACAGGTCTCGGGGGTACAGATACGCCTAGTGGTGGTCCTACGGCCCAGCAAGAGTCGGATTCGTTGATGCGGACACTATCAAACCACGATGCTCTGTCAGCCGAAGGACCTGGGTCATCACCTTTGTCAAACAGTGTAGCGGCTTCGGACGCAGATGTAGAAGCGATGGGTAAAGCAGAGAAAGCACGATATGAGGCGGCTGTCGAAGTGTCGAACCGCTGCATCAAGTTGTTGCGAAAGACGCGACTCCAGACTCGAGTCGTTGTCGAGGTTTTTCACTGTAAAAGTCCCAAGCACATGATCACGGAAGTGGTGAGTATGAAACGGGTCGAACCTTTTGGCGTGCTGCTGACAGCTTTTAACAGATTGATTTTCTGGAACCCACTTTGGTCATCCTTGGGTCCAGAGGCCGCAACGCTTTGAAAGGGTACGTTCTTCTCCGTGCACCCGACGCATGAATCTAACTTTAACAGTGTCCTACTGGGGTCCTTTAGCAACTATCTTGTTACGAAATCCTCCGTTCCCGTTATGGTTGCAAGGAAACGGCTTCGGAAACACAGTAAATACAAGCGAAAGAACTTACGGCTGTCCAATGTGATCATGAACCCTAGCGGGCGGCTTGCAAACGCCAAAATCGACTGAACTATTTTGTCGGAAGATTGGTCAGGTCGTCTCGAGGTCGTGCCGCGCTGTGGCTAGAAAGCTGATGTGCAAGTGTGAGGTGCAAGTGGCGAAACAAACAATTTGGCGATTGTTTGGTTTAGTTTGGAGCTATTTCCACATTTGTGACCGGGTTCGCATCGCTCATTGATCCTGGGCCGTTATTTTTACAGCTCTCTTGCGCCATATACCTCAGGTTCATTAGCATCCAAGGCTAAATTTGGCTTTGCTAGATAGCATCAATAACACTAGGTTCACATAATGAAGGAGCATTGTGGTTTTCTTTTGCCTGTAACATGTTGCTTTATCTTGTAGCCGGGGCAGCTCTAGGCTGAATCAGTAGGGTCGCTATGCGCGAGCGCCACCTTGCTTCATATTCCTTTCGTGATGTGGCAGCACGACATGGGCACAGCGGCTTTCCCGACATCACTGGACCATCCCCATCATCTGCTATCACGCTACATCGGGTTCGACCGAGCTCTCAGGCCAGATACCGCCTCAGAAAGTTTTCAGCTGCAGCTCGCCCCCGCGACCCATCTGTCGCGCTGAACAACAATGTAAGTAGCCACTTAGGCTGTTTTGAAGGCTCGTCACGTCATCCACTGCCTTCTTGTGCTGTCTGTAATGGTCGCTTCTCCAATGTACTTACCTATGGCGGTCCCAAGTACCAGTCTCCTCTTCGAATGGGGCACTGCAACTTTTTGGAGGTATTCGAGGATGGGCTAGATACGTCAAATTGCATGCCCGCTTCGTCAGTTCTATCACAAGGGAGAGTCTTCGTCCAGACTGGCAACCCTCCCACATAGAGCCCACCATCGACGCCAAAACCCTGCTGGCGGACCTCTGCAGCTTCGTGCCTTCTGTGGCGAAGGACTTCATCACCAAGCATCCTGCTGAAGCAAATCTACCCTTTAGACTCATCAATGACATCGCTTTTGATGGAGAAGGGGGAAGTTACATAGCTATGAGCTATACGTGGAACAAGCTGGATCACGACACACCAAGGACGGTGGTGCAGTTCCCTCTTCCGATATATAGGGGCATGTTCTAAGCTGTGCTAGATGTGCAGAGGCAGGGAGAAGGGCTTTGGTTTGACTAAGTGTGCATTAACCAGGAATGCGAGACCGAGAAGGCGGTAGCTATCGGCGCTATGGATAGTATGTACATGAACGGGCGAACAGTTGTTGTAGCATTGGACGACATTGCCGCTACGGGTGACGAACTTGTTCCTTGAGCAATACGTTCAGCAGCACGTCTTCCCCGAGTCGCAACCCAACTACCACCTGAATAGAGGACTCAATCCACCTCTCATGCAACAACACCTACTCTTCAGGCCCTTCACCGAACGAGTTCTGAGCTCTATCTGGTTCGAGCGAGCGTGGTGCACACATGAGATGAAGATGGGAAGGAACCATATGTTTCTCGTTCCTTGCAATCCCGACGGAGAGAATGATGGTAGATATTTAGACGCTTCTTGCTCGGAAAGCGCTACCGCCACCGTCGACCCGCGTTGCGCAGCGCCTCGCGTATCGTCTTGCTCTTCATCTTTCTACCACATCTAGACGCTTCTAATACTGTCGTTCGGTTCACAGAGACCTTCTTCTGCACTTGCTGGTACTTGCCGATGAAGATGCTACATTTGTGCCCCTACATCGAGTACTCCTTGAGCACTTTAACGGGTAAATCACTCAGGGCCGAGCGAGACACGCTCACCATACGCAGTCCCAACACAAAGTACGCTTCGATGCTTGAGCCGGTCTCATGCAGGAATCTTTCAGATGAAGGCAGGTGGCAACCCACGACAACCGGGAAATTTGAAGCGACTAGGCGCGAATCGAGGTAAGGCTTCTGTTGGACTCAAGATTTCCAGAATGCCGCTGGCACTTAAACTAGCATCAGTAGTTCAACGGCCTACCGTCGAGGAAGAATATCTTCGACAGCTTTTGCTTATCGGTGTAGCAGCACGCGATCTTATAGCTCTGTGTACAACAGGTTCACCACTACAATTACACGATGGCTCGATATCATGGCTTTGCCGACCAACGGCACTTGATCTTCCCCCCATATATCACAAGTTTTCCCCACGCTTCTCCGAAAATACAAACCCTATCACGCAAAGATAAGACGGAAGGGCAGAGTATGTGCAGCTTGATCTTGTCTGCTTCGACCTACCTCACCGCAATCAAACAAATACAAACTTTCCGGCTCACGTTAACCAGGCACGTAATGTGCTTTCGCTGCCCAACCTAGCTAAATCCGTATTCACAAACTCAGTAGCTGATAATATCGCCGTTGAGCCGTAAATCACTCTTCGCTTTGGACCTGGGCCCGAGGCACCCCCTGCACTAGTCCGCTTCGCCCATTCTTGCAGGTTGCCGTATTCACTGTCGGCGTATTAGCTTAAGTCACTAAAGCTGTGAGCACAGGCAAGAGCTTACTCCATACTACCGCCCCCAATACTGAAGACAATAGCTTCGGAAAAGGCCTGGCGACGCTGGCCAAAGGTAGCCTCGATGCCCATCCTAGTACCCTGCTGATTCCGCGCCTGGCTAGCGGGAGGGAGCGTACCCCGCGCGTTTGCCGACCGCGGATCGAAGTACAGATAATTCTCCGTCTTGCTTATTGCACTTGATGAGGCGTTCGCTGGATCCATCAGCGACTCGGTAATTTTGGTAAGGGTAAGGTCCTTGTTCGCCGGTAAGAAGTTCTTCACCCCTTGGAGAAGACCATCAAAATTGGCGCCTAGACCAGCCTCCTTGAAGCGGTCCGTGACGCGAGAAGAAAGTGAACTGAAGCCACCGAAGAGCTGGCTGGCTGGCTGAGCGGGCTGTGTGGGGGCGGAAGATATCATGGCCATTCGTGTGAGCTGCCGCACCGTTTTGACATATTTGATCGGGGTTGTGTCTGCGCCCGCGGCCTCGAGTGCTTGTGTGAAGCTCTCGAGATCTGCTCGACTTATTTCGGCTTCGGTCGTTAGGTACCATTGCAAGAACAATCTGAGCTTGTCGAGCGGTTCCTTGCCCTTGTCAGCGTCTTTGATGAGCTCTAGTATCTGTGCTTTGCTCTGTTTTGAGAGTTCTTCTTCGAGCTGGAAGTATTGATCCAGTTTTCGATCTGGAAACTACTTAGTGTGCTGCTCGGCCACTTAGAGCACTGGCTCACCTTTAATTCCCTCCATTAGGG
This sequence comes from Darksidea phi, assembly GCA_030770425.1. Taxonomy (NCBI): domain Eukaryota; kingdom Fungi; phylum Ascomycota; class Dothideomycetes; order Pleosporales; family Lentitheciaceae; genus Darksidea; species Darksidea phi. The sequence goes on from JASJFT010000007.1 coordinate 137,342, forward strand.
TTTCAAGAATCTCCATATGCATCGTAATGACAGCTTTCCTTTCCCTCAGCTCGGGAAGTGCAGCCATGGCGCCTTTGAGATGAGCGGCGAACTGGCCACCGTCTCCCTGGAGGTCATCTATTGATGAGGTGCCAGTTTTCCGCGTCACCTCGTTCGCATCCTCCTGGTATTTGTTCCACTCTTGGGACACGTCCTCGGCTACTTGCGGAAATGGAAGTGATGCATTTCGCAGCCAGAAGTAGTCGGAGGCTGTGAGGTCGTACGACTGCTTCTTGGTGCCCTTCTCGGGGTTGTTCTTATCGATTGGGACGGTCATGGTGATTTTGTTCAAGTGCATCGCCAGCACGTCAACCACGAGCGACTGATAAATCCAGCTGTGGCTCAGCATCGTCGTCAAGTCAACATTTCGATCGACGAGAATGAGAACCGGCCGCGAGACGGTTGTCGACTTCTGATCGCCGGAGAAGAGATTCGTCTTTGAATTCAGAACGTGGTCCCTCAGCTTCCGATCCAGCTTGGCCGCAACCAGTTCGGCGGCGCCGCCTTTGGCACAGCGAATGATGGGTATTGTGCCCATGGTGACGACGACGGAAAAGAGCCCAGACACTATCCGGTCCACGGTTGCATCTAGTTCCGGGTCTGTCGTCTGTGCACTGTTGAGGGTGCCGTATACGCCCTTCATGCCCAGTGAGAACAAGTCCGGCTCCGAGACGATGAAGTTGAGGTACTGGTCGTAGATTTGCGCGATATGCTCGGCCGTCCCCGACGACACCGTCTGCTGTGCGAAGTCTTCGAGGAGGGGTCTGGGCACCGAGGAGAGGAAGTTGATATAGGCGGGGGAGTAGAGGTTGCGGGAGAGGTCGCTCGTGATGATGTGGAGGTTGGCCGGCGTCGGCTCGATCATGTATATGACGGGGACCTGACCATGTTAGTACAGCAGCTTCCTGGGGGCGCCGAAGGCCACACATCTGGGATCATATGGCGGGTTGTGTTGATGGACAGGTATATCGTGACCCCCCACGACCGCAAGTCGTTGACGCGCAGCACCGACGAGACCACGTCCCGTGCGAAGTCGTCGAAGACCAGCACCTTCCATATGGGCTCGCCCGTCTCGGAGAGGATGGGCGTGTTTGCGGGCTGCAGGGCATTGCCGGCGTCGTCGGCGTCGTCGGGCTGGCGGGGGGCATTCAGGTTCAGGATGCGCTGGATCGAGGCGACTTGACGGTCCCGCAGTGTCGCCATGATGAATTACCGCCCGCCCGTGTGCAGATTACCGCATGTGCGCGAGGATATCTCCAAAGGTTTCACCGCGGCCTGCTCCATGCACGGGTGTCCAAATGTTCACCACCGACGTCTGGAAGTCCGCTTCGGGCCTAGGCTGGCGGGCGCACCGCCAAGCCCTCCTGCGCTTTTCAGGGCGCGGCCCTCCTTCTCTCCTCCAACTCACCCGCACACACATCACATCACACACTCACTCACACACACCACCCCCTTTCTTCTTCCCCCCCACCTCCATGCCACTTCTCAGTGACCCTCTGCCCACTAATAAGGGCTTCTGGTTCTAGAGCTAGACTCGCTTTCCATCCGCGCAGGGAGGGCGTCGTGCGTTTTGAACGGGTGGCGCGTGTGCTGGCGAGCGCAGGGCAGACAGACGGCAGTGACTCTCACCCACTTCTGCTACTAATCCGGCTCCGCCGACACCTCAGACTTCCACCAAGGGGACTGTCTGGCGCGCGTACGAGGGCCAGGGCAGCTCTCGCAGTCGACATACGACGTGTGCCTGTCTCGGGCGGACGCGGCGGCGACGTTGTGCTGTGCAGTGGGTGCGAAAGCCGTCCAGTGACGCATCGCCAGTGGCCTCGCCATAAGGCCTCGTGCCGCCTAATAAGTCCAAAAGCTACGAGATCGTGGACACGAGCGAGCACGCCAGCGGCTACGTCTGCGTCTGCGGCTGCTTCTGCCTCTGCCGTCGGCCGGCATCGTCTTTCGCTGCCGCCTCGCAGCTCTCTGAGGGATCCCGCGAGGACTCCGGCGACTGGAGACACGGCGCTCCAGCTCCGTTCGGAAGTATTACGGGCCATTTTCTCTGTCGCATTCCCCGAATCGGCCTTATACGCCCCTGTAACTCTGCGCCAGGCCTGTTGTCGCCTAGCGCTCCCTGCATTGCCGCATAAATCCCCCGGTGCCGGATTCAGCGTCTGCCCTGGCACGCGGCGGTCCAGCCAATCAACCGCTGGTCCTCCCCTTAGCGAAAGTCGATCCCTCTCACCTTAGTGTTCCCCGCCATGGCCCCCAGTCACGTGCCAAGTGAACACCTCCCGCTCCACGGGCAGAACATCTACACCGACCCGACCTACGATGGCCTGTTTCCCGTCAATCAGTACGGGGCACAGCCATGGAACCCCGCCCAGCTCAACCACTCCGGCCTGGTGCCCAGCAATTCCACCAACCAAGCCTGGCATCACAACACATACTCCCAGCAACCGTTCAACCAAATCAGCCAGTCATACGCGAACCAAAGCCACGGACACCGTACTGCGTCGCCCTACCAGTACGGCCAGTTCAGCAGCCATGGTTCGGTGGGCAGCTATGGACATGCTGTCAATGTCGACCCTTCGTTGGGTGCCGATTCCAATGCTATGCGTCAGCAACAGCAACAGCAGTCTCCATACCAAATGAGCGTCCAAAACGCACCGGCCCAAGCACAGACAAACACTGTGACTCCGCAAGCACTGCAGCATGGTTTGGCCGTGCAGAACCCTCGGCCCACTGCGTCACCCTACCATGTAAGTTTGCATCACGTCTACGTTGGCGGGTTTGGATACTGACTGACCCGCGTGTAGATTCCGAAAACAACGGCGGAACTTTTTGCTCAGCGTGCTCCGCCATCTATTGCTAAACCGGTGAAGAATCCAGAGTATAATATTCCCACGGGGAGGAAATCTGGCGGTTTTACCATTGTTGATCAGGCTGCTTTGGCGGAAGCCACTAAGTCAAGTGCTCTGAATAAACTCGTGACTCTCGGTTCTGAGCCCCTTCACTTTGCGTCTAATAGAAGTAAGCCATCATGCTATATAAATACCTTAAGATGCAGTGTCTGACAATGCGTAGCCGCCCTCCCGCTGTACACACCCCGCCAGTCAGTGAAAGAGCTGAAGAAAGCTGGGGCCGGCAACAAGAAATTTCTCGCCAAGAAGAAATCGCCGAAACTGCTTTCCACTGGGAAGACTCCTAAGCAGGATGTCAGCGACAGTGAGAGCTATGATGACTCATCCGACGATGACAGTGAGTATAGTGACGATGAGGAAGCTGAACCTTCACCACTGCCAGCCGCGCGACCAGACGAGATGCACGCGGCTACCCGGTACGACATGATTAAAGCGGCGTGGTTCCCCCGCAAAGCTCAGCCTAGCTCGGAGAAGATCAAGGCTAGCTTGAGGGACGTGTGGGAAATTTTCAACACCATCCAGAAACGTTGGCGTATTGATAGCAAGGCGGTCACCGAGGCTGAGGAGCAGAAGAAGACAAAAGAGTTGCCTGTGCTCAAAAGCCGCGTCACTAGCTCCCGAGATTTATTGCAGTCTGCGCTGCAAGCGGCTTTGGACTATGCTCATCCAGATGTGCTCTACCACATTGGGCAAGTAAAGCCTTTCCTTTATCTTTGCTACCAATTTCTTGCCAATCGGTTCAAGATGCAGGATTATGATGGCGGGTTACCGGCAGTCATTTATGAGATGTTGGCTCGATGTGTAGGCACTTTGACCACAGAATTACTCGAAGAGACCAAAGTCATCAAAGCACTGAACTCTATGAAGAAGAATGCCAACGGCAAGAACAAGGCGCTCATCCAGCAAATCGTGGAGGGGGCGGCTGCTGGCTCAAAGAGGGCCCCGCCAGAGGAGATTGCAATCGAACCCAAGGCCACGAAGCGGCCAGCAACGCAGCCCTTAAGCCGATCATCGCTTGATGCTCCTGTTGCAAAAAAGCTGAAACAGACTGAGCCGCTGGCAAACGGCGAAAAGAAACCCGTCGTTGACACGACAGCCTCCAAACCTTCCCCAGCTCCGGGTACAGCGCAACAAAAACGCCCCGGTGAAAGAGTGGTGCCCCCGCCCGCGAAACCTCGAGGCACTCAAGTCGTCAACAAGCCGTCTACCCTGTTTGCCTCGCTGAGTGCTGCGAGCAAAAAACCGGCCACGAGCGCAGCGCCGGCACCCACAGTGAAGTCAGCTACAAAGCCCGCCGCCACCATGAAGGACAAAAGGCCTGTGCCCGCCCCAGCCGCTAAACCTGCATTTTCCTTTGCCGAAACAATGGCTCAGTTGTTGAAACCCAAGGAAGAAGAGGTGCCTACTCCAGCCAAATCCGAAAAGCAGTTGCCGCCTGAGACGCCAGCAGAAAAAGCTAAGCGCTTGAGGAAGGAGTCGCGCCGTCACCTGCGCGTGACGTTCAAGCCAGATTCATCGCTTGTTCACATCAAGTACTTTCATCACGACCCTGAGGAGGAGTCTGGCCACGACGCAAATTTTGTTCGGGACGCCGGCGATATCGGGGGTGAAGGTCGCATGTTCAAGCAACACAAAGACATGATGGATGAAGACGACGATGAAGAAATGGAGGTGGCGTATCGCCCGTGGAAAGAGCCTACCCTGGTCGACTTTAGCCGTATTGATCTCAACGACCGGAAGCAAAACTATGAGCCGTACGGAGGGGGTCTAAACAAGCCCTCGTGTCCAGAGAAGGAAGCCAACATTCGGCACGAAACCTCCACTTTGATGGTGTATTATTCGCACCCGTCCGACATTCCGTCTTCCCCGCGCGAGCCCCTTGAGCAACAGACTCAACCGTCTGCATCTGAACCAGTCACTAGCTTCGGGCCGCCGCCAGATCTAGTCCTTAGTAGAACTCCCAAGCCCTCGATATCTACATCAATTCCTGACCTTAGCAACCTGGAGAACATCTTCAAGCAGTTCGCCAATCCCAATACGGATCCAATTCAGGCAGCGGCGGCAGCAGTCCCAGCTCCAATAAGCTATGCTCCTGCGCCGGTGGCAGTTACACCGGCTGCCACACCCGTTCCTGATCTTGCGAGCATCCTCAGTGCTTTGAATCAAGGTCAAACGCAAGCTCAAACCCCTGCTCCTGTATCATTTGTGCCTGCACAGCAAGCAACGGGAGCACCGACAGTTGATCTTAGCGCCATAATGGCAGCAATATCAGGTAGCGCCGTTTTCGCACCTCCCCAGCAACCAGCATGGCCAGCTCTCCCTCTCGCCTTCCCACAAACACAACCAGACAATGCTGCGGCGTATCAAGACCAATCACAACCTGAACATGAACAACATACGCGTGGAGGGCACAAGCGACAGCGCGAGATGAGCAATGACAATGATAACGCCAAAAGCCATGGCTCGAGCAAAAGAAACAAATTTGATAGGGACAGGCCTCCCAGACCGCACAAAGTCGTTCCTTGCAGGTTCTTCCAGAAAGGGATGTGCAACAAGGGTGACGATTGCACCTACATTCATGATCCGAATATGTGAGAAGATCATAGAAGCTTACATCGGGATGCTCGTTCTAGATGTCAAGTGTTCCGGATCCTCCCAGCACGAGCTCAGCTCTTCAAAAGCATGATACCAATTTTCGAGTTCGGAACTTGTATAATACGCACCCTTTCTTTCCTTTCCTTTTCCATCAACACGGATGAGAAGTTCACATGTATACCCGGGGGACGTAATTTTGTTTCAGGGCTCCTGCATAGGATGGCGTCTTTCCAACCCTTAATGGCAGCATTTTTCGGCGCTCGGTGGACGGGACATCTCTGGCATGGCATTCAGCGTAGCTACTCTTAAGAGGAAGCAGGAACAGGGATTGTTTATGGGTAGCGCTGCAGTTTATCGACAGCTTGAATCAGGCACTATAATCAGTACATCTCTGCTATGGTTTGATCAATGATGCGCTTTGGAGCCCCGCATCCATTAGCTATAATGTGATATTCACCCCACCTTAATATGTGCAACCTAAACTGTCTCCCCACTATCTTACTACCGATATCTAGACCCACATCACAAGGATGCCGGGACGACATCGGACGTCGACTGATGCAGCCGGTGCCTAGCCCAGCGCACGGTTTTGGAGGCCCACGTGATCCGCCTCACTCCAACAGTACAGGCTTTCAACGTCTAAAATTGTTGAGCAACCACTATATAGGCAATTTGGCCTGATCGGTCTTGAGTGTATTCAATGGCTATATTCGGCCACAGTAGTGGGGAAGACAGGATGTGGTGGCCGTTGCGCTCCGATGCGTCTAGGCTTTCCACGTTGGCGCGGCGGCAAGTTCCGCGTTTCCTCATCATTTTCTCAGGCGTCGACATCACAACTAGCGCCCATCAATCCACCCCCAGCCCGCGCCCTCGCTGCCATCGTCGCCCCATCACGGCTGCTGACAATACACGCACCAGGTCCCCGCCCATTTCGCCGTATCGACGCTGCCGGAGTCTTGTCCGCAGCCGAGCCATCGCCTCATCCGCCCTTCTCTCGCTGGTCGAACACGACGCTCTATTCCCTCCCCTCCCCGCCCAACACAGGCTCTAGCCGCAGACATGGCCGGCATCAGGAAGAGGACGAACAACCTCGCACGACGCAGGGCCTTGGACGACGAAGAGAATCGATCCGTGGCGACGGAGGGTGCGGACGATTCCCAGAGCGACATGTCGGTGCCCAGTGACGTGGACGAGCACGCCGACGCAGACAACAGCGACCTGAGCGAGGTGGACAGCTCGGCATCGCTCACAGAAGGCAAGGCAAAGCGGAAAGCCAACATGTCACAAGATGTAAAAACACGGACAGACGTCACGGCCCGGCGGATGCCATCACCGCTCATTGCACGGTCTGACGCGGCCTTTACGGCATCGAGGGACACACAGATGATGCTGAACGGGCTCACGATTGCAGACAAGTCAGGCGATGAGGCGGCGGTGGACTTCGAGTCCGGAAATGCGGCACACGCAGCGCCCTCGACAGATGCGCCGCTAGGGAGACAGGAGACGTTTGCAGAGCGCAAGCGGCGGGAGCACGAGGAGTACAAGAAGAAGCGCGACTCGGACCCAGCCTTCATCCCGAACCGGGGCGCCTTTTTCATGCATGACCAGCGCTCGGCGCCCGCCCAGAACGGCTTTCGACAGTTTGGTGCGCGGGGGGGGAGGGGGGGTGTTGGAGGCCCATTTTCGCCTGCAAGTATGCGAAGACATGCGCCCGAAGCCACCGACTCGCCGTGGCAGCACGACCTGCACGAGACGGTCAACCACCCCACGAGTGCGCCGCTCCCGCCGCCGTCGAACCAATACCAGCAGCCCCCAAGAGCGCCGGCAGGGACCGCGTCCAAGCCCCCGCCAACCCGCAACTTCTCGACAACAGTGCATACGCACAATGCCCTGGTGCGCGTTTTCCTCCCCAATATGAAAGCCCCCATCCAGTTCCAGAACGTGCCCATCAAGCAGCACACGCGTCTGCCGAACCACCGGCCGCCTCTTCGCCGCGATAAGCCCGTCCGCATCTCTCTTCCGCCGTCTGCTCCCCGATACATCTTCCCCACCGTCGAGCGATCTTTCATCTTCATCCCCCGCGCACTCCGACCCAACCAGCAAGGATTCGGCCGGGGACGTGGCCGCGGTTTCGGCTCTTTCGGCGGAGGCTTCTCGAGCCGGCGGACGAGTGCGTACGGCGGCAGTGCCTACTCGCCGAGTGTAGCCATGAGCAGGCGGTCGTCGATGGCTCGCGAGATGGGCCGTGACGGCATGGTGTCTCCCGCGGGTTCCATTATGTCTCGACCTGGTGGCATCGTGGATGCGTCCCGGCCCGTCGTTCGGCTTCCGCCCGGAGCGCCCAAATACCCTGGTGCACCGCCCGTCTTCTCGCCTCAGAGCGCCACACCCACCGGTATGCAACAGCCGTATCCGCTCCCCCAAAAGCCCGCCTTCCGCGAGAACTGGCAGGGCCAGTTGCCGATGCACCAACCGCGTCCGCAGAAAACAGTGTCGGTTGCAGGCATCGAGTCGCCTGCCTCCATGACCTTCAACCCTCCACAACAGCAAGAGCAGCAGCCCTTCCATCAACAGATCCCAACGCATGCTAATGGCGGCGCTCCGCCAGCCGAGCCCCAGCCCTTCTACCCACATGCCCGCCAACCTTCGTATCCCAACCAAGCGTCGACAGGGACTCCCCTATCCAACATTCCAGAACGAGCAATCCATGCTCCCGCATTCCAACCCTTCCAGCCAGGTTTCCCACCTCCGGGCTTTGCCATGCCACAGAACTACTATTACCCGCAGAATAGTGCTCAGCCTCAATTCATGCCCCCCGGGGGCACGGTACCCATGTTCGTCCCCGGCGCTCAGCAAGGTGGTTACATCATGCCGGTGGCCGCTCCTGCCGTTTCGACAGCGCCAGCCCCTGCCGGTCAACCCAACACGGTTGCTTATGAGAGCAATGGTATGACATACTATGTAGACCCTTCACAGCTCTACCAACCCCCCATGGAAGGCTACCCTCAGTCGAGCTACGCGGTCCCAGGTATGGGTGGGATGATGACCCCGAGTCCTGATGGCGCGTACTATTATCCCCAGCAGATGCAGCCCGGCGCTTTCTATCAGCCTCAGTAGGATCCGAGTGCTGATTACCGTAACGTTCCCGTCTATCGAGTCTCAGCTCTTCTATCCGGGCCGTGTGAAATCTAAGACGGCACTTCACTATCTACATGTTCGTCATTACCTTGCCACGAGGCTCTGTAAACTGCTCGATAAAGTTCTTGCGCTTCTGTGAGTGTGTGGGCGCTTGGCGGAGTGTGCTCCTTTATTTACTGTTGGGTGCCTGGCGTTCGGCGAACGGAGACGGAATAAGCGTGTTTACTTTCCCTTAATTTATTACCTCGACACGGCACGCCCTATCAGTAAACTATTTAATCACAGATGTTTAGGAGGCTGGCACGGATACCAATTGCACCGGTTTCTTCCCCTATCTTTTCCCCTTTACCTTCGTCTTCTCTTTCTTTCCATCCAACTTTCGCCCAACTCGGACCTCGGTCCATCTCTACCTCATCCGATTTCCAGCCCATTCTAGGCGCCGGGAGCATAGTGTTTTGTACTACACTGCTGGTCCTTAACTATAGCTTTTGCCGCCTTCGGATTCCCCTTGCGACCGGTGTTTCTAATCTTTTCCTCTTCTTGTATCATGAAGCTTGTTACTCCTTAATTTTGCTTAGTCGGTATGGCGGATCTGGACTGGTCGGAATGGCGGTATACCTTGGTGTGTTTGGGGGAGGGTGGGCATATGGGTCGCTCTACCAGAAGCTTGAGTTAGGGTAGAAGAATGCATCTTATTTGTGGATGTGGTCAAAGCTATCGTGTGGTTGAGAGTGCATGATGGATTGAAGCGTATTGTAATACCATCCTTATCATTTGACAAAGACGGCGCATACAAAACAGAAAGAAAGTTGGAAGGGACAAGTCAAAAGGAAGGAATGATTCAGCCCCAACTCCCAGCCTCCGTGACTCCCCATCACCTTCCCACGGACAGACCTAGTCCAAAGTACTCAGACTCGAAGTCAAACACCCATCATCGTCAGGCTCCTTCACCTTCCCCCTAACCAACCTCAGCACATCTCGAGATACACTCTCACCATGCCAAATCTCCAACCCCCAAACCTCTCAAACACTCATCTCCATATAGCTGTAGTGTCCATCGCTCCTCCCCGCTTAACTTATGCAAACACTTCATTTCCAATTTACTGGATAGGCGGAGCACTTCATCGACGGTCTTGGGTGGTGGTAATGTGGGTTGATGGGCTCGGTGAGAAGTGTGTTGTAGGCTGGAATGAGGAAAGGGACGGGGCCAAAATGAAGGGGAAGCTGGTACGCCGGAGGGGGGAGGGGAAGAGGAAGGGGTTAGGAGGCGCGTTCACAGTTGCTGGTGAGTGCTTTGAGTGTTAGGAACTCTGTAGGATCAACATTAGCGTCAAGGACGGTAGCAATATGGAGTTTGTCATTCTTGGAGATCAATGATAAATTCTCGGATGGTTTATCGGGCGTCATGCGGTTGAAATTTTCCAAAGCGCGGTCGTAGTATTTTCCCTTGCTTTCGAGATAGCCGGGTAATTTGTCGGATGGCGTCTCTAGCATCTTGTGTGCGAGACTGAATGTGATATATGGGTTCTTGACACTGAGACCGCTGAAGGCGAGGGGGGTTGGATTATGGCTTCGAGAGTGAAGAGCGGATCTGTCAGAGGACGTCCAAGGTGGGTGCTGAGCAAGTGCTCGACTTGCAAGGTCAGGTTCCCGTCGCTGAAAATAATATCGTGCATACAGCTGTGAGCTTTGATGACCGTTTCAAGGTGGACTTTACCGAAGACATTGGCCAAAGGGCCAAAGAGGTGAGTGGCATATGTGTCGACGGTGGTATTCCACATGCTGATCCACTCGAGCACCGTGCTGCATGTTGCAAGCTGCTCTCGACACGGTGGGTGTAGGCTTCCATTTTGTGGTTGTCGATTGAGGAGGTAACGGGAGTGGATTTGGCGTCCAGGGTCGCCGTGAGGACGAGGAAGCCAATGGGCTCCGTGTCTAGCCGGTCCTTTGCGTGCACAATGAGGCCCATTCTGTTGGAAAATTTCTCTATTTCTCGAATTGCCTCATTGCGCTGTTACCCTTTTCCGACAAAGTAGCACTTGTCGTGGAGACGGAACAGGTAGGCGCTTGTCTTCGGCGCACAGCCAAGTCGAGGAAGAAGAGGACCGCTTCGCTCTAAGCCGTGGCCGATGGACATACCACACGTGCGTATGAGAAATTGGTCGGAAGCCTCGCACACAATAGGACCCAGATTGGGCCGAGTGGAGAGGAAGCGAGTGAAGATTTTCAGCCAGCGCTCTGATACGCCGAGGAACTTGAGGACCGCAAGAATCGTCTGGTGTGGAAGGGAGGATGTGAAAGACTCAAAGTTCAAGGTACGGATCAAGCTTTTTGATGCGCTCAAGAAGGCCAATGAGACGAGAGATGGTATTTTCTCCGTAGCTTCAGGCTCAGGGTTGTCGTCATACCAATCTCAGAGGGCTGCTTTGGCACAGGCAAGCTCTTCGAATTTGAGCGTAACTACCTCTCGTAGTACAGGGGAGATAATAATCCGAGGGAGAAGGCTATTCATAATAAACCTTGAACAAATATAAGGGTATACCTTGCAGCTCTGTCGCACTGGAGGGCTCAAATACGGGACAATGGACTACAGTAGGTCCTATAGCAACGAGGCTAGCTAAAGCTTCGTATCCCAGCCCCATCTAGCTATTGCACACTGGCAGCCGCGGGCCACGGTATCACGAATGGTTGAGACAAGTGCTAAAGGCATCACATTGGAACTTGACTGAGCTGCGTGATGGAAGAAGGGCGCAGTTTGATCAAGAATTCAGATTATCGGTGTCGACAAACCGGTCGCCAAGCGCCATGGACACCTACCATACTCAAGCCACTTGAGCCTATTAGACATAGTATATTCACCCTACCTCTTCACCGGTTCCTTCGTATCGCGTACTTTAGCCGGCTTCACTCTCAGATGTGCCAGAATAGTACTGAAATGATGCGCGCAATGCTTCGGGTGTTGCCTTCGAAGTAAGAAAGGAAGTGCTTGCAACGGCATTCGGTTTGAGATGCAGCTTTGCTGTGAGTCAACGGGCTTCCATGTTGTCAAGTGCTCCATGTTGAGGTATTTTGAGTGGTTGAGGACCGGGGCTTTCGTGGCACCTATCATGAGCCTGTACGCTGTCATCATTACTCCGCAACAGGGCGTGTACTCTCCTCCGTCATGTCCTGGGTGCATGATATCAAAGACTCACTCTATCACCAAAGGTGCAGTTTCTATCATTAGACCCTTCCAACTGGCGGAGATACTGGTACATGACTGGGCAGTACTAATACCGTAGTGGCCTAGTGGCTGAAGCTACAACGATATTGACAGCCTTTGATTCACAGCTATCCTTACTTCGATGGAACGTAATACTGGGGGGAATCTTGCTGAGTCAACTTGTTACACTTCACCCATCATACGTGAGCTTGCGGGTATCCCTCATTCAAGCCAATATAACAATACCTGAATTCGAAACATCACCTCGTCGGTATTACTGTGTACAGTTCTACAGCTCTATTATCGTGTATAAGGTGTGGCTATAGCGCCTCTGCTGTGTACAAACTCCTACTGTGTTTCGCGCAGAGCTTCAATGAGACGCCCACTATGAAAATCCAAACCAATAACAATACCTGAAACCTCAAAAGCTTACCAGGTACCCACTACCCCTCAAATCTGTACCGCTACGCGATTGGTCTAATGCGTCTTCGTGCTCGGCAGCATGACTGTGCAGATGCTCACGACACTGCCAAACGCAACACTGGCGAACCATCCGAACTTCAAAACTCTGGCTATATGCCCACTGAGTGCCTCTAGTCGTGCTGGCAACAACCTCCGGCGTCACACCAGGCACTTCGGCAAGGTTATCTGGGGCCGACAAAAATGTGCCAACAAACAGTTCGATAGATGGAGGAAGCCCGCCGATCAAGGCGTGGGTAGCGACGTATGTGGGTAGGTTTTGAGCGAATTTCGTAGAGAACACTGGTTTAGATTTTCATAATAGAAGTCTCTTTTGTAAGGTCCACACGAAGTATAGTAGGAGTTTGTACATAGTAGAGGTGCTATACCCACACCTTATATACGATAATAGAGCTGTAGAGCTGTAAACAGTACCGTCGATCGCGAGCGACGAGGTGATATTTCGAACATTGAGGCGCTGGATGGGACGTAAGCCGCTGGGTACACGAAGGCCAGCTGCGATCGCCCCAAACTACACGAGCAATGGCATGTGCTGCCGAGCCGCAGAGCCTGTTTGGGGTATGATGCTATAGCATTTTGTCCCGGCAAATTTCGGTAAATGCTCGACACATATTCGCTAACGACCATGGATAAGGACTGAAGAAGAATTGGGAGGACCGTTGCATGAGATACTGTATCGGATCGAACGAGATATGCGGATGGAGCGTGATAGTAAACTGACCCGATACGCGCAAGGTAGATTCCATTCACTTCTTTATGTTGCCCTCTTCGGCTATCAAAGCTTCCACATCCTTCTCCATCAGCCAGGTGCGGACGCTCTCCATGATTTGCTCGAGCGTCTGGCCGCCGCCCATGACGTCGTCCAGGTCGTGCACAGTCGTCCCGCTCCGGTGGTCCGTGACTCGCTGCTGGTTCCAGTTGTAGGTCCGCACCTTGTCCCCACGGCCCATCTTGGCCACACCCACGACGCTACGTCGCATGGCCACCATTTCCTCCTCGCGCTTCTCCCGCCGCAGCTGGGCGAGGCGTGCGCGCAAAAGCGCCCAGGCCTTCTCCTTGTTCTTGGGCTGCGACCGCGAGTCTTGCATGGACACGACTGTGTTGGTGGGCATGTGTGTCAGGCGCACAGCCGACTCGGTCTTGTTGACATGCTGCCCACCGGCACCGCTGGCACGCATGACTTCCAGCCGCACCTCCTTGGGGTCGATGTAGTAGTCGCTCTCGGGGTCGTCGTAGTTCTCCTCGGCGGCTGCATGCTCGTCTAGACTGGGCAGGACATGGACCGAGGCGGCACTCGTGTGAGTGCGGCCCTGCTTTTCCGTTGCCGGGACCCGCTGCACGCGGTGCACGCCAGCCTCGCAGCGAAACACGGCGTATGCATTCTGCTGGTCAATCTCCAGCACCGCCTCGGAGAGCGGCAGGCCGGCCTCTTGGGTGCCGTTGATGTTTTCGTACTTCAAGAGCGTGGCGTGGAAGCCGGCGCGGTGGCAGAAGGCCTGGTACATGCGTAGGAGGTCGCCCGCGAAGATGGCCGCTTCCGACCCCCCCGCCCCGGGCCGGATCTCGAGCAGACAGGGGAGGTGGGCAAAGGGATGCACCGGCACAAGCGCCGTGACGAGGCTCTGCGCGGCCTGGGCGAGCTCTGCGCGCGTGGCCTCGAGGTCGTCGGCGGCCAGCTCTCGCAGTTCGGCGTCGCTGCTGGGGTCGTGTATCAGCGCGGTGAGCTCGGCCACCGTCTGCCGTGCCTTATCCCACGTCTGCAGCGCGCTCACGATGGGGGCCGTGGCGCCGGCCTGCTTCGCTGCGCGCGCGTCGAAGCCATGGGAGAGCTGTACCGTCAACCGCCCGTGCTCGGCCGCGATGGCGCGCGCGCGGTCGACGAGAGCGCGCGGAACGGCCGGGGGCGCCGCCGGGGTTGCGTAGGCGCGGATGACCGGGCGTGGTAGGCGTGGTAGGCGTGGTGAGCGTGGTCGGCGAGAGGGAGAGACGTGGAGACAGGCGCGACAAACCCAGCGCGTCGCATGCATTGCAGGTGGAGGAAGGCGTCCATGGGGCGCGTTTGCCGAAAATCTCCAAGTCCCATCTCGTCCCGGGCCACCCGTCCACGTGATTTACTTTCAATTGGGTTTTACTCCACATGCACGTGCATGTCCCCGCGCCCCTTCCCAATGCCCCTCTCTCCTTGTACTCATGGACAGCCGATGTGGATCCAGTCGCCTCCCCCGACCGGCATCGTGCGGCCAGGATAACTCCCATGCCCTCAGAAACCTCAGTCTCTGACAACCGCCCACCATGACCAACGTCTATCCCCATCCCGCGCCCCAGTTCCTCCACTTCCCGAGCCGCCGTTCGGTCGTACACAGCACGAAGGGCATCGTCTCCAGCACGCAGCCGCTCGCGACGGCCGCTGGCCTCGAGGTGCTTCGAAAAGGTGGAAATGCAGCCGTATGATGTAATCCACCACCAGTTCTTCAAGCACTGCTGAACGTAGCCAGGACGCGGCCGTCGCCGTTGCAGCCGCCCTCAATGTCACGGAACCTGGCTCTACCGGTATCGGAGGCGACATGTTCTGTCTCTTCTACGATGCCAGGACCAACAAGGTCCACGCCATGAATGGCTCAGGACGCTCGGGACAACATGTCACGCTCGACCGCATCCGCAAGGACCTCGGCCTGGCCGAAGGAGAGCATGGCCAGATTCCAATGAATAGCGTGCATGCCGTGACGGTGCCCGGTGCCGCAGCGGGCTGGGTCGACTGCGTGGAGCGATTTGGCAGTGGCAAGGTCAGCTTGGAGGATGTACTTGGGCCTGCCATCGAGCTTGCCGAGAAGGGTTTCCCCGTCTCGGAGCTTTCTGCTACTTTTGTACGTTCCAAAGCCAGTCGTCGGAAAATATGCCGTTAACCGGCATCTAGTGGGCTGATAGCGAGGCCGACATCAAGCGCGCCTCTCCTAACGGTGCCGAAATGCTCAAGAAAGACGCGTCTGCGCGAGATGGCTGCAGGGCCCCCAAAGCCGGAGAGATTGTGAAGAATCCCACCATAGCAAACACCTTTAAGCTCCTCGCCAAACATGGCAAGCAAGGCTTCTACGAAGGCGAGGTAGCCGAGCAGATAGTCAGAGTCGTGTCTGATCTAGGCGGTCACTTGACGCTCGATGATCTAAAGTACCACGCCGACACAGGCTCAGAACCGGTCGATGCCATTTCCTTGAAGTATTCCGGACAAGGTGTTGGCGAGAGTACCGGCGGCGGCATCGAACTCTGGGAGCATCCGCCGAATGGACAGGGTATCGTGGCATTAATGGCGCTCGGCATCATCCAAGAGCTAGAGGAGCAAGGGAAAATTTCTCGATGGAGCCACAACGACCATAACAGCACGGCCCATCTCCACGCCGTCATCGAAGCTCTCCGTATTGCATTTGCCGATGCCCACTGGTTCGTTACGGACCCAAATGTTGTCAAGGTACCTTCCGCCGACCTCATTTCTCGTGAATACCTCGCCGAGCGTGCAAAGCTTTTTGACCCGAAGAAGGCAATCTCAGCACCAGTACATGGTTCTCCAGCGCATTTACAGAGCGATACCGTATACTTTTGCTGCTCTGACTCCGAAGGCAATGCAATCTCCTTCATCAACAGTACGTATGGTGCCTTCGGAACAGGCATCGTTCCCAAGGGCTGCGGTTTTACTCTCCAAAGCCGCGGCGCAAACTTTAGTCTGTCCAAGGAGCATCCGAATGTATTACAACCAAGGAAGCGGCCTTATCATACCATCATTCCCGGTCTGATCACTTATGCCAAAGACCAAAGCTTGCATAGCGTATTTGGCGTCATGGGCGGTTTCATGCAGCCCCAGGGCCATGTCCAAGTCCTTCTCAACCAGGAAGTCTTCAAGCTCAACCCGCAAGCTGCTCTTGATGCGCCCCGTGTTTGCATTGGAGCAGGAATGCCCAGCGCAGATGGACGGATGACAGATGCTACTATCAACGTGGAGGAGGGCATCGATCCACAGGTCGTAAGAGAGTTGAGAGACATGGGACATAATGTTCAACAACTAGAAGGGTACGGTAGAGGCTTATTTGGTCGAGGACAGATCATCCGTCAACACTTTGATGATGGGATTTTGGTATGGAGTGGAGGTAGCGATCTAAGGGGCGACGGGGCCGCAGCTCCTCTCTAGCAGGTGGCTACTGTCGTGCCAGTACGTGATAAACAGACAGCAGTCTCTAGATGTTAGACTAGGTACTTTATCACACGGGATCTTATTAACCAGTAGGTCATATCTTAGTGGTTGAGACAACCGTGCCCTTGGTGCGTGCTTTTCGCAAACATGATCCATATACCTTCATCGTATTCTCCCGTCCAATTCCTCGCTTCCACGTCGTCGTCTACCGCATCTTGCTATGAAAAGCTGCCCCGGGTCTATCGAGCGCCACTCAGGCGCTTTTAGAATTAACGCCGACAAACTTGTCACCATTACACCTCCCGCTGGTTCAGCTACCTGAAACACATTCGGTTCGAGTGAACTCTTCCGAACTTAGAAACTGACAAAGCTTGTGAGGAACCACCTTAAGACTACTATTGCGGGTCGCATCGCAGTTTTCTCATTTGCTGTTTCAGTAACCAACCTGCTGCACACTACGGCAAATCATACAGCAAAGGAATCGCGCGGAGGGGACTGTATAGATTGTAGTTCGCTATCTTTAGTTGATCTCACATGCGCACAGTAAAGACTGAGGGCGGTCAACAGAATGACTAGATGATGCGTATAAGTGTGCATCCTATTGCAGTAAGCGTAGACGGGACTGGAAAACACATCGCGTATGAGCTCGCACAGTGTTCACGCTAGTGCGTATCTGAAAATTTTAGAACATATTTTTATTGAATGTGTAGCGTATCAACTGTGGCGGTGTAAACCTAAATTCTTCGCCCCCGAGTACCTGAACATGTCTGCTGTGATCATCTTGACCAACCATGGCCGCGTCACAGTTTCTCACGTCATTTCAGCTCTGCAAAATTAGGACGCGTACCATCCACCTAAAATTTTCCGAACCTCATAGCGATCGTCCGATCAGCATTGCGCATTAGCGGCGAATTGCCAGTTGCACGGGTTGCCTGGGAAGCAGTTCCAAATGCTGTGGCTGCCATCAGGATTCTCGAAGCATCGGCTATACACGAAGTTCGGTGCTGTACACAGATTGTCAGCACTTGTTCACAGGATAGAAGTAACGTATCACAGGAAAGCGTAGCTGCCGAAGAAATGACTTGATTCAGGCAAAGCATGCAGGCGCCGATGCAACCACCGTATGACTTACCTTCACCACACGGGCAAGCAGAGCCAGGTGCCGGTGCCGGGTCGAGGTTGGTAGCCGGGGTTGGATTGGCAATGACGGCGCCGGCGAGAGCGATGAGAGTGATTGAGAAGCGCATGGTGGATGCTAACGGTGGTGGTAGTATCGGAAGTGTGGTTTAGTGGTCAATTGGGGGATCCCTAAGGTTGATGGAAAAGAAGTCCAGTGATTTGAAATGATACGATCTGATGTTAAGATCAGTATGGATGCACAATATCCAAGTGAATGACCGCTCTTTATAGATCAGGGAAAGGTATGACCTCATAGTCTTCTGTACAGCCCCAACTTCGGACCCGTCTGACATGCAGTGGCAGCTGTTGGTAAGTGTACGACCAATTGCACACCGCATAGAATAGGCATGAGGCCAAACCTTCTACTAACGCTTACTCTTAAGCGTACAGTGGGTACCCGTTGTAGTCTGTTGGGGGCATGTAAGACGGACAGGAATACGAGACGGGGGGCTTGCTGGCGCCACGTGCGGATTCTCGCACCTTGATCATATCAAGTTTTCACGCGGGATGAGTCTGGCTCAAAATTCAGAGATAGAGGTAAGCTTCTGTTATTGATTATCGGATGTTCGCTTTCCTATCAGGAAAAGGTGTTACCGAAGATGTTCGGGTATTAATGTTCATCTAGTTGTGCGCCTTGCTTGGTGCTCTAATCAACTCAACGGCGGAGAATTTTTATTCTTGAAGTCTTCACCGTAGTTTGAGAGAAAGGGTCGTCTCACTGTCGATTCCGCACGCTTTCGTACCGAGCTGTGGATCCAATATGCATGCATACGCCCCCGTGCACGAGCTGTATATACTACATCATATTATTATCAAATTCCCCAATGTGCACTCGAGCTGGAAGACGGCGGTGAGACTGGAATAACTTCCTTGAAGGTGGCGGTGCCGCTGATGCGGCTGAACATTATAATTGGAAGGTGTTG
Source organism: Darksidea phi (assembly GCA_030770425.1). Lineage (NCBI taxonomy): Eukaryota > Fungi > Ascomycota > Dothideomycetes > Pleosporales > Lentitheciaceae > Darksidea > Darksidea phi. Next base: position 155,987 of record JASJFT010000007.1, read on the forward strand.
GCCTAAAAGTCTCACCCCAGCTGCATGACGTCGGCGAAGACGGGTCGGATGGGCTATCAACATAGCCGGAGGCCAGTGTGGGCTATCGAAGGCGTCCTGGAGGTGGGAGGAGCCCTGTGAAAAGCAAATCGGGCCTGCCGATAGAGCGTACGTGCTCGGCATGCGCAAGGAGTGCTTCATGGAACTTAAATCGCAAAGAGCGAGGAAGAGTCCCACCTTAACCACAGATTGACGACCAATGCTGCAGATGAGCTCGATCTCGCCTATTAAAGGAGATTCGATTTTCTGAAATGGTCCACCTTCGGAAAGGGAATTCACCGGTGGGTTGGTGAGCTTCTCAACCATGGACGTTGCTATCCACAAATTCGTTGATACCGTCAATATCGCAACCAGGGCGGAGGAAGTCGAGGTAGCCCCGAAGGCTCGCGGTTAGAAGATTAAGGTGAGGATCAGTTGGTAGCCGGTTGCCTTTACGTGCAATGTCAGCACGCCAACGCGCTTGCCTTCTCCGGGAGCCGCGGGCCGTTGACCTCGCCTCGTTCCTCGGCAGACCTTCGCTTCGCTCAACACCACGGCATCGAAGACGAAGACGATGTCGCTTACTATTCGTACGGTGGTGCATATACGCCTAACGGAGCTATCTGGAATTTACGCGGATCCCCGTATCAGCCTTTTTGGGACGAGCCGAGCGAGCGCAAATAGCAGCAATCGCCCACCAACCGACGCCTTTGCTTTTCCACATTTAAAAACGACATCATGACCTCACGGAGGAAGGGCAACCTCGATATCGATTGTAAAGATCGCGTGATGATCAAACTTGATGGGGAAAAAAATTCGCATAACCCCGTAAGACCGTTACCAAGACACGCGACTAGCTCCGGCCTACCGACTCCGATAGCGAGGACGGCGAGGACGGCGAGGACAGAAATATCTCACATCTCATCTCGCCAGGACCGGCAGCTGGTTTCGTTTCTTAGCGACATATGCGCAATGACACGGTAGTAACGAACACGGCATGCTCTGGGCACGAGGTAAATCAACCCTTCCCTCTCATCTTTCTAATCCTCTTCATTTACTAACTGGCCGGAACCGTTATAATATCCAGTCCAAAAGTTCTGTAGACTCCATTATATGGTATATACGCCCGGGGCGTCTGACCCAGGTGTTACAGTATGTTGAGTAGGTACCGTATACACTAGCTTGGCCTATGTAGCAACCACTTTGGTCTCGTACCACAACGCTCCCCATGGAGTTCAGCAACATGTTGGCGGTAGGATCAGTTCGGGACGGGATATTGCGCGACCAAACCCTGACTTGGGATGCTGCAGACATAGCATGCGGTCATCCGGTTACCGGGTTCATCTCACCATGCTGTTACAAGGGTTTTCATGAACGGGCTGCTAGCGCAACTAGAGGTGCCAAACTCCACACTATTCCTCTACAATGCCGAAAGCACCGAATCACCGCCTTAGGTATTGACCCTCGGAGAGGATAGCCTACAACATATTACTATATAAAATACGGAGAGAACGGCATGGTGCTTACAACTCTGCGCGCCACTGAACCGCGCTAGCAGCCCACTCACGAACCCCTTGTATTACAGCCTCGTACATTGTAAGCACAGCTTACGCCAGCAGCTGACAGTAATCTTGGCGATAAGCTTGTACCATCACGAGCCCTTCTTTAAATTGGAAGGAAGTTCAAGAACAATCTAGAGCGACGAGAACAGTCGAAGCGAATTGCAAGTAGCGTCTAGACATGGAGGTTGTCCCAGGGGGCGCAACATCGGTTACCAATTACCCAAAAGCCAGGTCGACTTTAGACTAAGCATAAGCGGCCCCACTTAGGGTACTTCCCGAATTTCGGGCGAGCTAAGGAACCCAGAGAGAGGAACGGTCCACGACTTTTTCTAGGCCTCAATTCAATCCCATTGCTCCATTTATCCACATCGATTTTCGAGGTTTGGCAGATCTCCAGACACATTATACAATTTGTGTACGATTCAATAGAGCGCGGGTACGTAGTGCGATTTGGGGGCTAGAGACACCCCTGTTTAGCGGATTCATCCGCAATTTTGACCCGTTATGTATGTGACCCTACGCAGGAAGCTTGTGGATTCTCCAAGCGTCTACAATATTGATTTTACGAGCTTGTCAGCCAGGTACCAGGAACACCGGGCCGCCAGCACACCCCAAGGCCATTTCTTCCCGGTCCTACACTACGCACCACGTGGGCTTTCTACTGCACTTCGATGTTGGTCCGGTAGCGAGGCTCCAAGAACCGGTCTGCAGGATTGAACATATATTGCGCCCAGATCTGGGCCAGCATAACCCGGAGCTAGACGCGAAAAGGAAGGACGTTTATTTCTACGTTCAGAACTGCCAATAACACTCCAAGCATACCTATTGCGGTCGCCATACGCATAGCCGGCCCGGCTCCCTGGCCAAAGTATTTCTGATGCTTACTTCAGTGTTGCCGATAGATTGCAGATACTTGGCAGTATGAGTGGCTTGTTCTCGCATGTCGCACAATCGAGAAGAATAGGGCAAAGCTTGTCTAGTACAACGACTCAAGCTCTCGTGCTAGTTCGTTTTGGCTCCCGCTTACCTAGAAGATTATACCAGATTGGATCTTATTGAACAAGATGTCCGCAAGGCTCGAGTGACCACGGCTGGCATCCTAGTCGCTAGATTATGCTAAGTTTGTAAGTCATCTTAGGATATAAAAGTCACCCGATCCCTCGCAAAGAGGTCTCTTCTGTACCAAACAGTGTTACGGTCTTTACTCCACTGCCAAACATGCGTGTCGCTACTCTTCTTTTCACTGGCTCCATAGCCACCATTGCCGAAGCGCTTGTAACACGTGCCACCATCGACAAGTGCCTTATCGACGCAGGTGTTCCGGTAGACATCAAGGGTTCAAATGACTGGGACCGCGACGTTGCGCCCTTCAACATCCGCCTCCCTTATCTCCCAACTGCGATCTCGGTCCCGCTCACCACCAAGCACATCCAAGACTCGGTAAAGTGCGGCAAGAAACTCGGCATCAAGGTCTCTGCCAAATCAGGTGGTCACAGCTACGCGTCTTTCGGCTTCGGGGGAGAAAATGGACACCTTGTTGTTGAGCTCGACCGCATGTACGATGTCACTTATGACGCAACGAGAAATATTGCGACTGTACAGCCGGGCGCAAGGCTAGGTCATGTAGCAACTGTTCTCTATGAGAAATACGGAAGGGCCATTGCTCATGGTACTTGTCCTGGCGTTGGTGTTTCAGGTCATTTCCTCCACGGCGGCTTCGGATTCAGCTCCCATATGCACGGCCTCGCTCTAGACTTCATCGACAGCGTCACCATCGTCCTAGCCGACGGTAGCATTGTCGAAGCATCCAACACCGAAAACGTCGACCTCCTCTGGGGCATTAAAGGTGCAGGCTCCAATTTCGGCATCGTGGCTTCCTGGAAACTGCGTACATTCGAAGCACCGAGCGTCTTGACTAGGTTCGGTGTATCCTTAGGGTGGACGAAGAGCACTGCCGTGGCGGGCCTCGAGGCCGTCGAGAAGTACGCTAAGAACGTCCAACCTAGGGAAGTCAACTTCCGCATTGGTGATTATAACAAGGGGCAGCCTGGAATCGAGGGCTTGTACTATGGCACTCCGGAACAGTGGCGGAAGGCGTTTCAGCCTCTTTTGGACACACTGCCAACCGGGTACACTGTGTCTGAACCACAAAAGCTCAACTGGATTCAAGCAGTCATCAGCTACTCAAACTACGACAACATTGATTGGACGACCCCCAGCCCTGTAAGTCCCACTCTTCACATTTCTTCTTTCCCGGAATCTCTTTCTAACATTTCACCAGCAAGAAAACTTCTACGCTAAGAGCTTAGCTCTCAAAGGCTTGAACGGCACCTCGGCTCGGAACTTCGTAAACTATTACTTCGACACCGCAAACAAGGTAGTTGACCGGTTCTGGTTCTTCCAGCTCGACATCCACGGCGGAAAAAACTCCCAAGTCGCAAAAGTGGCTCAAGACGCGACATCCTACGCACACCGTGACAAGCTATACCTTGTACAATTCTACGACCGCTACGAAAACAATGAGACCTACCCTGCGAGTTCGTTCGGATTCCTCGATGGCTGGGTTGATGCCGTGACGAAGTCGCTGCCAAAATCGGACTGGGGCGCGTATGCGAATTATGCGGATCCGAGGCTGTCGAGAGCTGTTGCTGAAGAACAGTATTATGGCAAGCATTTGCCGAAGCTGCAGAAGTTGAAGGCGCAATACGACCCTAACCAGTTGTTCTATTACCCACAGGCAGTTGAACCGAAGGCGTAGAAGCGTCTTGGACGTCCATCGACCCAGCCTGAACCGAGCTAGTATTAGATATCCAGAAATAATAAAATAATATTTTAAATTTACTTTTCCTGAGGGAAAGCTGGACTACACAACTATGCTATTGTTATTGTTGGTGGGATTACTCTAAAGATAACCTATAAATATCTGAAAACTAGTACTGAAGTATCAGCCTATCCATAAAAAGAGTAGAACGCTTGACGTCGGCCACAACTGTAGAATAGTAGGTAGCCAATACTAGCTTTGCCCGACACGAGCCTCAACACACGACTCAGAGGAAAGGGGAACGAGGTAGGAGAGGGGCAGTAGCGGAAGCGGGAGGGGGAACTGGTGGGACAAAGAACGAGAATCGTGGAAATATCTCTTATAATGAATGTTGATATATATAGCTCTGTGCTTCAATGTTCGAAGTTCGAAACACCACCTCGTCGCTCACGTTCGACACTACTGTGTACAGTTCTATTGCTCTATTATCATGTATAAGGTGTGGGTATAGCACCTTTATTGTGCACAAACTCCTACTGTGTTTCGTGCGGACCTTATAAAAGAGACTCCTGCTATGCAAATCCAAAACAAATAACGGGTAAACTGCTTCAGAGTTCTGTATCTGAGATGGCAATGAGAAAACCATAAGCGGCTCTCGACTGATTGTTATTCCCGATTCTGATCCTGTCGAGCCCAACTCCGATAATATGACGCAGCGACGATTCATCCCTCATAGTCCTAAACAAGGCAAAGATACATAATGTTCGAGGTAAGAGCGTGGTAAGCTCAGAAAAATGGCTGGAGGAACGAGGTACGCGACAAAGGCTAGGAAAAGGATCGATAAAGGTTAATTTTGAAAACGTAAGGGCAAGCCACGCCTTCCGCTTGAAAATCAATGTGGTAAGGGCGTATACGACGAGCGAATTGGATCTGAAGAGCGACTAATATAGAGTTCGTACTTCAAGCCACTAGCGTAAGGAACAAGCCGCCCATAACGCCTCAACGAAGGTCACATGCATACGCGGAGCATGGTTAGGAGAAAGCCCGCCTAGCGACTTGGCTATTTACATGCTTATGACTGGCGAGCGAACGAGATTTTCCTCGTTGTTTTCTAGTTTAATTATATAAATATACCTAGTGTATCGCCACCAAATAGCTGTAACACAATCCATTCAGCTATTATCTTCGCGGTGCTTGTTACACCGCCCATTAGCCTTGCAAACTCTTAAGCAAGCCTATACTCCTAAATTTCTTAATACACTGGTGTGGTATGCGAATACTCACATGGTGAGGGATATTCAAGGCCATCCGAAATTTCCTCCTTGTGACAATGCATGTCGTTAGTGACCATAATTTTCCACCTACTGGCTATATTCTGCCTTAGCCTTTCCTGAATTAGAAAAATATATCGGCATATTTACGGTCCAGGCCCCTATGGACTTGAAAGTCGGAGCTTGTGGCGGACGGTATGTTTCCTTTACTCCAAGCCACAGCACATCCAGCTGAATCAAGCATGCTAGCTTGCCAAGCTCCGCAAGTTAATAAAAATCTCAATTCCCTGCTGAATATTATTCGCCTTCTTCACTCTCCTCCTTTGTTTGATCTGATCCAACCTACATTTCAATTGCAATGCCCCTCATGATGCTCTGGTCACCATTATATATATACCTTATCACGTTCTTATTTCCCTTCTTTAGCTTCAGTTCAACATGGAGAGCCCCGATAACTGAACTTGCTGCATATTCCAGCCTCGGCTCATGTATTGCCTCCTACGTCGAGGGCGGCCAAGCCACAATCTATGTCAATAATTGCCCACAGACCGACCTGGCTGTCGCAGCAAGCTGCTTATGCTCTAAAAGCGCGAACTTGGCAAGCTACACCTCGTACATCTCAACTTATGGAGAGAAGGGTTGTACCGCTGGAGCGGAGGAGGAATATTCTTCTGCGCTAGCGGTGGTGACGGAGTTTTGCAGTATGGCACCTGGTGGCATGTCTCAGACAGAAACGGGAAGCAGCTCTAAGGGTGAGTAAAGTTGAAATTATGGCGTAGACGTCATACTGTTCCATAGTCTGTTTGCTAGCAAGATGCGCTAATACAAAGTAGAATCAGTTGCCTTGACCGCAAGCAACGCCGCTACTGTAACAATCTACACAGCACAACCGACTATAACACCAAATACAGCACGAGTGCAGACATTCGGAGGAGGCGATATTAGTTTACTATTTGTGTTCTTGACCGTTACAGGTAGTTTAATTTTGGGCATTGCCATACTATAACCGTAGGGGTGTATTAGTCTACGTATATTTGTCACAGGCAGGAATAGTCTGGACCATTTGGGACCAAGAAGTCGGTCTAGGCATATATATGGATCACCTGGCCCCCGAGAGGCGGGCCGGCAAGCGCCCGTTAAATGTTCACACCTGAGATTTCCACGGGTTCTAGTTCCATGTTACATATACCAAACCCAAGAACCCTACCCCAGCAAGGACCACGCTCAACTCATCCATAACGCTCAAATGTGACCCGAAAATCTGCACAATTTGCCATCACACGTCTACAAGTCCACCAGGCCTGTGCTTCATCGCTGAGGAATCATGTCTGGCATGCAGAACAGAGGTCCGAATAATACTTACAGGATAGTAAGAACAGTGTGTTTTGGGACTTACAAGGAAAAAGAAGGGAGAGGTAGAGAGGGGATTGAAGGGGAAGAGGAATGCGAGGCGGCGGAGGCTGAGGTAGGAGGGATGCAGAAAGAGACAAAGGGGATGAGTGTATAACTCTGCAGCATGGAGACTGTCTCCTGTATTAAAGTGTCTCTTGAACTGTAAGCCGCGACGCAAATTGCAACATCGCCACACGTAGCGTGCAACAACAGACAGACGCTAACACACCTCTGACTGTAGCCTCTTTTTTGGGCCGCTGCGACTGTATACATAGAAAGCTTGCGTAGCTATGGTCAGGTCGAGCGGAATCTGAATTGCATACACCTTTGGACGAGCTTTCCATATTCCTACTCTGAACTAACTACTAAGTTTTGTGGACAAGCTAAAGGCCAAACGTAGAATTTGTATAATGAAGAACTTTAGACAGCAACGAGCATTTTCCTAGGATACAACTCTAAACGCAGCTTGCCATACTACACTCCAAGCTGCGACATCTGTAGATAATGGTGAAGTACGTTAGCAAGCCGCACCAATCTTTCGCCTTAGGTTGATAAATCCCAGTTCGAATCTTCAGGGCGCGCCTCGATATGCCCGCTCCATAAACCTCGTTCACGCAAAGAATAGGCCAAAACAACAAATTGCTCTTCGTGGTCCCAAATGTTACCCAATATCTACTAAAGTATAGCGTGGCGCTATACACACCCATGTTTATGGTAGCACTTGGGGTACATCACACCGGCTTACTCTTAAACCACGATGAAATTGCAAGCACCATACGATTCTTAGACTACTCCCTGTACTAAAAACAAGTTTTCGGCTCCGTGACACTGGATGAATTGCCTGCACTTTATGCTGTTAACATGTATGCGGCGTGTCTACACAGCTGCAAGTTAATATATTGAAGAACGTACCTATCTAACCTATATCACGTACAACTGTCTTCTCTTAGCCTACACTCCTAATTAAGCTGCATAAGCAAAGCGCAACGTTGGATGCATAGTGCTTTGTAGATAAAGTGAAGATGGTAGGATTAATGCAATCTAACACTCATACCCCATGTAGAATAGTTCAAAATTCTCAATTCCAAAAGCTAACCGGAAAGATTACACAAGGTGATATCCGCAAGTCGTTAAAACAGGAGTTCTCCTCAATCGCATGACCAACACCCCTCAAGATCAGTGCCCACCAGATTGCTCGGCCCAGTAGTCTTAGATTTGAAGTGAGCAATACAAGAGGAGAAGAGGGATAGGTTCAATCGGGCCTCTGCCCACATAATACAAATTTCGTCCGTGCCTTTCTGCGGTGTATTTTGTTTACCTCAAAACTTCGCAAGCGCCAGCTTGCCGAAGGTCGTCAAAGACACCATAAACGCCCGCACCCGAGAAGTCGAACAGGAGATTAGGGTATTTGGAGCACCGAAATGCAACATGACTGTGTCAAGTTTGACTAGGGTGTGCTCGCTAGGTTCTCTATCGCCTGCGAACGCAGAAGAAGATACCACTGCGACCTAGGAACCACAGACAGCCGGCAAATCGAATGAGAGCGAGCATAGCAGTCGCGGTCAGGAGCAAGTTGAAGAAAGCTGCGGTACGTTCAGTGCCATTCGACTAGATAGATGTTAGCAAATGATCTCTTCAGATAGAGCACACAGCCTACCGTGAAACCGAATGAGTTCAGGTTGTCCGAGGTAACGGCAACGGCAAGAAGAGCGTTCATGCCGATCCAAGCGGTGGTCAGATGGGTCCTGAAAGACTTGTAGGAGTCGTCTAGAGTCTTCTCATCATTCTCAACGGGCGGTACATAGGGTGCTAAAGCACGCTTGACAGTCGCCTCGAATTGACTGTCAATATCCGCCTGTGGTAAGTCGGGCTCTTCGATAACCATATGTTTGCCATCTCCGGCTTTTTCCGTCTTGGCAGAAGGCAGAGCATCGGCTTTGTCGGAACCCTTGGTACCCCAGGAAACATCGTGCCAATTGCTAAAGGCGTAGACATTGAGAATGTTGACATAGGACGACATGATGAGGAGGTACTGCGGGAACGAGGTGAACATGTGCCACGGGTCCATGTACAAGAACGAAGCCACATAGTAGAGACCAAAAGTAGAAGCTAGAGCAAGAAGAATAATTCCGATACCGGCCTTGTCAAAGAAGGAGTCGAAGAAGCTTGAGGCGGACGCGGTGTCGATTTCGCGCGCGGTTGGATTCGTGAAGGCCTGCACGACGAGGTAGATAGACAGGACGACAATGTAGAACTGGATCAGCGCGAAGACGACAAAGGAGGTCATGTACGACCACTTGGAGCCTTTGGGTCTGTTACCGAGCGCGAGAATGAATTGTAAACCCAAGAAGGCTAGGTAGACGTAGTTGAGGATGGTGTTAAAGACGGGGGTGACATCGTTTCCGAAAGGCCAGGCGTTGCGTGAGCCGTCAGGTGCCTTGGAACCAACCAAACTCATGATGATGGCGGTGGTGAGATAGAAGGAAGCCAGGGAGAACCAAGAAAGAACGGTTTGGAAGGTGTTGTACAGCATCTGAATGTGGAAGAAGAACATGCGGACCAGGTTATGGCCGCTCTTGTACATGCGGCCAAAGTGCATCAGGGCGTAGATGCCGGCGGCAAACGAACCGTTCAGCCAGCGACGACGCTGGCCAATGAACTCAGCAGCACCTTCGGGCACGTCCGTCTCGCCCTTGGAGGACTTGACGTAGGTCAGATGCCACTTGGAGCCGGCCTTGGCGACCAGTTCGAAGCAGAGAATACGATCTTCGGCCAAGAACATGTTCTTCTTGAAAATATTCATGCCCTCGATACCCTTCTTTCCGAGGATCTTGGCGAGCGTGTGGTCACCGTGAAAGTACTGCTCCAACGGACGACCCATGATGGCGCGGTAGCGGTAAGCCGAGAAAGCACCCGGCAAAACCGAGACGTAGCCGAAAGACGACTCTAGCGGCTTGTCGAGGATGTTACTGATCTTGTACTCGAAATTCTGGGCAGCAACGAGCGGATTCAGCAGATTTTTCCAGCCACGACCCAACATGGCGTGGATCTCACCACAAGCACCACCGAGATCCTTGTCGTTATAGAAAGCCTCCCACAGCGCGAGTAGCGACTTGGGGCCGGGCTTGGTACCGGCGTCGAGTAGAATGCACACCTCGGGATTGAGGATGCGGCCGAAGGCGGTGAAGAGCCAACGATGCGAATTGATCTTCTTGGAGTTCTTCTGCTTCAGGCAGAACATCATCTGCACGGGCGGGAGGGTGCTCGAGCTGTCGTCGTGCGGACGAATCAGCTGCTGGTTGGGGGTGACGGACAGCTGCGTTGTGTACTCGAAGATGTGCGCCGTCGTCTCCTTCCCGTCAATGTCTCTCTTCATGATACCGTCCTGGTAGATGCCGACGGTGGCGAGCAGGTCGAGGGTGCCCTTGTCGCAGGGATCGATGCCATCGAACACCAGGCACACGACGATTTTCTGCCAAGCCGGACCGCCCTTGTTCCAGAACTCAGACTTTTTTAGGTTGACAATGTCGCGGATGTTCTGCATGACGCCATGCAGGGTGCGTGCGGTGAGTACTTTGTCCTCGTTGTAGTAGGTGATGGCGATGAGTAGCTCCGTGTGGCGGTTGTACATGGCCGGGCGCAGATTGTAGCCGTTCTTGAGGGTAAAGTCGTTGGGGTCGCATGTCGCGGCCGTGTCTGGCACCTGTCAGCGCCGCGGTCTCGACGTCCAAACGAGACACTTACATCGCATGTGCGTAAACTCCTCACTGCCGCTCTCCAGGTCGTTGCGGTACTTGGCCTGGATGGCATTTTGGATGGCGCTGGGCACGGGGTAGTCGGCGCTGAGGACGGAGCCCTGGACGAGCTTGACCTTGCGCGTCATGCCACGCTTCAGGCCGCCGCCGGCGGCCGCGGCAGCACCGCCCGGCCTCTGACGCTGTCGCCAGTCGGCCGTCGAGCTGGTCTCGCTCCTCGCATAGGGCGAAGGGGCACGTTGCGGTGCTCTGCAGAACGTTAGCCACATGGCTGGCAGGGCTGGGGCTGCTGGGCACAAACCCATATTCGGTCGCGGGATCGTAGCCGCCGGTGGCCGAGTAGACGTCGGAGCCAGTGTGTGACTGTGTCTGCGTCTGCTGGGGGTCGGTGACATAGGTCTCGGTCAGGGAGTAGGTGCTCTGCGGGCGGTCCTCGAAGTTGTGGCCGGGGCCGTAGACGTTGTGGTGGTCGTCGAACGGTCCGCTGGGGTTGAGCAGCGAACGGCCGACCTCCTCGTCCTCGTGACGGCTGTCGTACGGGTGCTGTGCCTGTTAGCTGGCGCGGCGTGCAGGGCGATGGGCGGCTTTACTGGAGCGTGTGGATCGCCGTAGGCGTTGTTGCCCCCGGGACCTCCTGGGTAGGCCATGACGTTGGCTGGTGATGGGGGAGATGGGCAGAGGGTAAGGGCGAGAAGGACTGCTCGCACAGCTGGGGGTGCAGAGGTTGATAAAGAGGCAGGAGAGAGGTGCGGGAGCGAGCTGAGGGTTGTCTTTGCGCCTCAGCACAAAAGGGGCCTAGCGATGAGAACGCTCGGTCGGCGGTTGGTCGGTGGGTGGCAGGGCGGAGGCTGCGCGAACGGGCCCAGCGCCGATGGGGAATGGTATGTGAAACGGCGTCGTGACTGGCTGCAAGCGCGGCTCGCTGCGACGGCGGCGGGGCAATTAACCAACAGGCGGCTTGGGGGAGCCCTGCGGTTGCGGTCGTGGGTATGTGAAAGAATGCCGCGCTGTGCTGTGCCGGGCTCTGGACGCGATGGGCAAACAGGCCCGGCGGTGACAAAGAGGCCCCAGCTGTCGCTCTGCCAACTGTGGCGTAGCTAATAGCGATGCATGGGGAGGGGGGGCAGCTAAAATTAGGTCCCTTATTCAGCTCTGGCGAGTGCTGACGGCCGCGCTCAGCCTCGCGGGCGAAATTCTCCATTGCTAAATTTCTGCTTCTGTGCGGGCCGGGTGCGTGCATCTGGAGAAGGTGCATCCGAGACGGCGGTCAACCGGGCAGGTACGTCCAGAGGCCCCTTCTGGCCCTTCTCTGTATGTGTACACACACTTGAAAACGTCACGTGATGTTACAACCGTCCCTCCTGTCCATCGTCTGCTCGCCACGGTGACCGGGCCACAAGGAGGATTGGGGCGTCAGCAACAGCGACCCGGAGCAGCTATCCTGGTGGCGATCATCAGCCTGGGAATGCGGTCCAAATGCTCCCTAAAGGGGTGCCGCCTCACGTCAACTACACCCGCCGCCGTACCGCACTCCACATCAGGTCGGACGAGCTCAGCATGCCGACGACGATGGCTTCAACCGTCTGTCGTGGACTGGGGCCCGTCAGCCTCACCTGGCCGACATCCTCACCATGCTCCCGAGGATGCTTGTTTGGGCTGCCTGCGCGCCCGGGCCCTTCTGGAAGGAGTCGATTCACCAATGTTCCGTTCGCTCGCCGCCCCAGGGACACGTGACACTCCAAACCCCGAGTCGCCCCATGGCTAATCAAACATCAAACCACCAGTTGGCATACATATGTACACGCCGATAGGAGACACTGCATCGCTGCTGCCTGTTGTCTCGAACACAGCGTTCAGGGGGGAAGGCGCAGCTTACCGCCCTCCACATGCAGCATCGCACGCCATCTTCCTTTCTCTCCACATGCATTCAACGTACCCAACTGAACCGTCGCTGACAGATGCAGCCCGCAAGGCCACGTCTGACTACTCCCGACACCTACACGGCCCTCAGCCACCCGTAGCCATCCCGGTCTGTCATCCCGGAAACCGATGATCCCGACATGGCCACGCCTTCTGGAACACTACCCAAATCGACCTTTCATCGATCCAACAACGCCGCATTGGCCGAGCGTCCAGCTGCACCGGCAGAGTCTGCAAGTACGCCTCTACGACATTACCATGTCGGCATCGCGAACCAAAAAGTCGACGACTTCACACATCCCGCCCACGTCATCCCCCCACCAAGCTACCAAGGAACTGAGAATCTGGTCGTCGTGTGTTGTCATGCCATCTTCCACCCGGATGTCTCGTGCTCGAGCTTTCCGCTGCACAGTCCCTACAACGAGAACAACTGGCACCTCGCTCCCTTCCAGAAGTCTAACCCGCAAACCGGGAAGCCAGGCGAACACGAGACCTTCGTCGCACATGTCCTCGCGGGAATTGACGCCTTGACGAATGGGTCCTTTGCCGAGAGTGCTTTGTTGGTCCTCAGTGGTGGCGCCACAAAGAGCTCCCTCACATCGTTGAGTGAAGCGCGGTCCTACTATCACGCCGCACTTGCGCACGAACTCGCCCAAGGAAACCAAGGCGGCGGTCGAGCACACGAGCTCTTCGGCAAAGGACGCATACTCTTGGAAGAGCGCGCCACCGACTCTTTCCAGAATCTCTTGTTCAGCATCCTGCTCTTCAGGCAAAGTACAGGTAAGTACCCGAATCAGATCCGCATCATCACGCACGCGTTCAAGGCGAAGCGTTTTCTACATTTGCATGCGCCAGCGATAAAATGGCCGCCAGGTCGCATGCAGGTGCAGGGCATAGATCCTGCCATGTCGAGACTGGAGTTTGAGGAGACTGCACGGGGTGAAGAGCAGTCCGGGTATGCGCCGTGGCTGCAGGATTCGTTGGGTACCGGCGAGGCACTGAGTGGGAAGAGAAAGCAGCGCGGATGGGATGAGAGTGCTGCGAAGGAGCTCGGGGTGGGCTTGGAAGAGAGTATCCAGGAGCTGTTGCGTGGCAAGGTATCCGAGGTGTTACCGTGGAGCGAGATCGCATCGCCCATCTCATCTGTAGAAAGATGAGTGGTGCATCGACGTCTGATCTGACATAGACGTCCAATTCTCGTCGCTGTTACTACTCCAACGCGAGATTTACGGTCTACATCTTGCATTTGGAAAGGCAGACTATGCAGGGTGGGGACATGACCGAATTGAGAGTCTGACTGCGGATATGGCCGGTTGCCTTTGGTTTTCCATTACAGAAAAGTGTCGAGTTTGCATAGTGTCGCCGCATGCCAGCATCTTGTCTGCGTCTCGTGTACGAATCACACGTGGGTGAACCTCTGATTAAGCTTTGTAGACACCACCCTGTCTCCTATCAAATATCCGGCCGACCACACAATACCACGTCCTCACCCAGCGGCACCCAAGACACCTCCTTTAGCCTTCCCACTGGTATCTTGTGTCCTTGCTCATCTCGCCTCTCGTTGGGAAGAACGGTCACGCCACCTTGGCCTAGCCATGTGGGCGCTATGGTCACGATGACCGAGTCCACCAAGTGCAACCAGTGGGGTGAGACGAGGTCGTTGATTACAGCACCACCGCCTTCGATCATGACCGATCTGATGCCTTCCCGTGCAAGCAGGGAAAGGATATCGCTCCAGTCCATCCGTCCATCCTTCATCGCGGAGCCCATCGGAAGAGACCTCCCACCGAGTTCCTCAAAAACTCTCCTATTCTCTATTGACACCTTATCATTGCTTTCCTCCAGCACAAGAACCCACGGCGCCCTTCCCCTTCCCTCCTTCGCTAGCTTGATAACCTTACTCTCCCCACCAACGTCCCATCGCCCCCTCGGATCCAATACCACAGGTCGCGGCTGGCTTCGTAATCCGTCTCCTCCATACCCGCCCACACCTTCTATTCGGCAATTCAAGGAAGGGTTATCGGCTATGGCAGTCCCGCAGCCGATTAATATGGCGTCGTGTTTTGAGCGTAGGTAGTGCGTCATTGCCTTTGACTGTGGGCTAGAGATGGCAGTTTGGACGCCGGGGGCGAGGGAGAGGCAGGAGTCGAGGGAGGTCGCATAGGTCAGAGTGACGAAAGGCTTGGGTGTGGAAGAAGCGATTGCAAAAGTAGTTGACGGGAGATAGGGAGCGATCAGGGTGGCACTGGAGGAGGGGAATGTGAGAGCTTCTCTTGACGGTGTCATGGTTATATGGAAAGGCTGAAATCTAGGTGAGCACAGCTCATGGCTATATGCACTGTCCTAGTCGATTTTCTCCCTAGTCGTCAGATATCGTATAATGACCTTGATGTTTTGTGGATGTTGCTTCTTCGAAAGGAAATGTCCCCGCGCTTACTAAGCAGACTTTGCAAGGCAGCGGCGACGGGCAATCCTCGGCAAGTGCTCCACGCCCCACGTTCACTGTTGGCCCAACTTGAACTTGCGGCCTATCTTTCTACCTTTGACTCGTACATTTTCTCTCTCACTGCATCTCTTTTGGCGAGCTTTCTTTCTACTGAGTCCCCCTTCCCTTCTACCCAAGCTACTTTTGAAACCAGACAGCGCCGCCAGACGCAACAGTGCTCGCCGCGCCTCGCACGCGATCGACGTCCAACTGCACCGGCCGAACCGAGCAAGACCTATACAATACCGCCAAGATGATGAAAATCTGGTCCATGGTACGCAGAGAGTCGTGCAACTTCTCTCGAGGTTCCCAGAAAAGGCGGCCAGTACCGTGGCTAACGGTGGTGTAGAAGAAGCAGCAGCAGCAGGATGAAGCGGCGGCTGCTGCATCGAGTAAAAAGAAGAAAGTCACGCCCGCCCAGCTACGCACACAGAAAGGTACCACATACCTGCATGCCACATTCGCGGGCCCCGCGCGCTAAATTACAGCCAGATCTCGAAGAACTATCTCTCGGCACGACGATGAAGACGCACTTCCCGAACCCCGACGATATCCTCAACTTCAAGCTGACCATCGACCCGGATGAGGGCATGTATAAGGGCGGTCACTTCGAATTCGACTTCAAGATCAACCAGAACTTTCCTCATGACCCGCCCAAAGTCAAGTGCACGCAGAAAATCTACCATCCGAACATTGACCTAGAGGGCAATGTATGCCTGAACATTCTTAGAGAGGACTGGAAACCGGTGCTGAACCTGAACGCGGTAGTCGTTGGGCTCCAGGTGAGTAATACCGAGAACACAAAGAAGCCTGGGTGGGTTGCTAATGACGCATAGTTCCTTTTCCTCGAGCCGAACGCATCGGATCCGCTGAACAAGGAGGCTGCCGACGACCTCAAGCATAACCGAGAAGGCTTCAAGCGCAACGTGCGCGCATCTCTCGGCGGTGGTACAGTCAAGGGTCAAGGCTTTGACCGGGTGCTAAAATGAGCGGAGCGTGAGCCGCGACGGCGCATATACTCCTTGTTCAGGACCTAGTGATGGAATGGAAGGGGAGAGAGCTCGCATATTGGAGGGCTCGACATCAAGTTTTCCAGTGGTGTATACCGTGGAGGACAGAAGAGGGGAATGAGAAGAGTAGGAAGGGACATGTCTTTAGATTTGGAGCGAGCATTTGAATCTGGCGTATATAGGAGCGTGGCGTCTGCATATACAGGTTTCTGACGTGCCTAAAACATATTGAATGAAGACGATTTTTGGAGGACGTCATAAGGGCTGATACACTGGAGAGAGTGTGATGTGGTAGTGTAGCTGAGGAGATCTGTTCCTCTGCGCGACACGGAGTCATGCAGATATGCCATAGCCTACCTAGGCTAAATCAGCTCTTCGGAGAGGAGCCCATCTCCCCGAGCCGTCAGCGCTGACTGGCTGGTGACAGGGCGCCGATGTTCGGCCCGTCAGAAAGGTCCAAGCTCAAAAAACCAGAGCAGGTCCAGTCCCAGACACGCGACGGGCAAGCTTATAAAACCCACGTCTCCCCCTCTGCGACCTTGCTCCCCCCAAGATACCCCTCACTACACATACAATGGCCTCCCGACCCGCTGTCCGAGTCCTCCGCCAGTCCGCGCGGCAATTGGCTGCGCCTGCCGTGCAGAGGCGCACTTTCGTCTCGGCTCTGGGCGTTGCTCGAGCTGGTGCGGGAGCTGTACCCAAGGCCGCCGTCTCGTCGTCCTTCCAGCAGGTGCGCGGAGTGAAGACGATTGACTTTGCGGGCCACAAAGAGACGGTCTACGGTACGATCGCTTCCTGTGCGGCTAGCAGAATGCGGTGCTAATAATCAATAGAGCGCGAGGATTGGCCCAGGGAGAAGCTTTTGGTAAGTCAGCCGAATTGCCCGAGGCCTCAATGGCGTCGATGGCGGTTCCAATGGGCCTGTGCTAACAACTGGGCTAGGAATACTTCAAGAACGACACGCTCGCCCTCATCGGCTACGGCTCGCAGGGCCACGGTCAGGGCCTCAACCTCCGCGACAACGGCCTAAACGTCATTATCGGCGTGCGGAAGAACGGCGCATCGTGGAAGGAGGCCGAGGCGGATGGTTGGGTCCCCGGCAAGAACCTGTTCGACATTGACGAGGCCATTGGCAAGGCCACCGTGGTCATGAACTTGCTCTCGGATGCTGCGCAGTCTGAGACATGGCCAGCCATTAAGCCTCTGCTTACCAAGGAAAAGGTGAGGCGAACACTGCGCTTGCATCAATTAGTATACTAACGCTCCAGACCCTCTACTTCTCCCACGGCTTCTCCCCCGTCTTCAAGGACCTTACCAAGGTCGACGTGCCCAAGGATATCGACGTTATCCTCGTCGCCCCTAAGGGCTCTGGCCGCACCGTCCGCTCTCTCTTCCGCGAGGGCCGTGGCATCAACTCTTCTATCGCCGTCTTCCAGGACGTCACTGGCAAGGCCAAGGAGAAGGCCGTCGCCCTCGGCGTCGCCGTCGGCTCCGGCTACCTCTACGAGACCACCTTCGAGAAGGAGGTGTATTCAGATCTCTACGGTGAGCGTGGCTGTCTCATGGGCGGTATCCACGGCATGTTCCTCGCTCAGTACGAAGTCCTCCGCGAGCGGGGCCACTCCCCGTCTGAGGCCTTCAACGAGACCGTCGAGGAGGCCACCCAGAGTCTCTACCCACTCATCGGCGCCCAAGGCATGGACTACATGTACGGTGCTTGCTCCACCACTGCCCGCCGCGGTGCCATCGACTGGAGCAAGCGCTTCAAGGACACCCTGAAGCCCGTTTTCAACGACCTGTACGACTCTGTGAGGAACGGAAGCGAGACGAAGAGGTCGCTGGAGTTCAATTCGCAGTCCGACTACCGTGAGCAGTACAAGAAGGAGCTTGAGGAGATCAATAATCTCGAAATATGGCGCGCCGGCAAGGCTGTCCGCGGTCTGCGCCCAGAGAACCAGAAGTAGGTGGTGGTGCTACTAGTAAAGGAAGGTGAAACTCTAATCTTTGCTATGACTCAATTTGGTTTCGAGGTGAAAAATTGGCCAGTTATACAAAGCAATGATACATTTCAAGACAGCACATTGTTCGTGCTTCGACATTACACCAGCTCGTTCCCCGTTGAGGGTGCTGACACGGATTAGTCGTTCTTGCCAACATCCTTTGTCCTCTTCCACTCCTCCCACAAACAGTTCGGTGTCCTCTCCTCAGTCACCGTCTCAAGCCCGACCAGCCTCGCAACGGTACTGGCAACAAGCAACACTAAGAACGTCATGAGAAACTCCGCCTCCTGTTCAAGCCACGTGCCTATGCCCAGACCCTCCAAGCTTAGAAACACAGGCCAGTTGTCGAGCTCCCAGAAGATAAGGAACAGCTGGAAAGGAACCCACCATCCTCCCAATATCCACCTCGCCGCCTTCTGCAAAGTAGTTGCTGGACTGTCTGCTGGTGCGGTAACAACACCGTTCAAGTTCCAGAAAAACAGCGGCTTAGCTAGATCACTTGGATCCGTCCATTCTTCCACCACGACATCACCATTCCAATCTGTCGGCAAATCTCTCTTCATCCCACCCAACGCAGTTCGTCGCGAAAAATAGTCAGCCCGCCCCCAGTTATGCCTTAGGTTCTTAGCGACTGTAATGACAAGACCGGCGTCGATGAGTGTGCCATTGGCATCTATTTCACCGCCTGCCGCTGCGGAGATGGTTTTGCGGACTGTGCCAAGCTGAACAGTGATGACGCCGCGGACGAGGCGTAGGTATTCGGTGTGCGTCCTGTGGAAGTGAAGCCCAGAAGTCCAGGACGAGTAGCGTGGGAGGAGGATTGTTGTTTTGAGAGGGTGGATAGAGGCGGAGGAAGGAGCGTTGGGGATGTGGTAGATTACAAGCTCGGCGCCGGTGCGGTGAATCGGAGATGTTCCTGCTGGGAGGGGCTCTATAGGGGCGGCCTGTGGGTAAATGGTGCGTGTACGCATTTGGTGACAAGTGCGGGTGGATATCCAGAGTAGCCTCAAAGTTCCGAGACGGGATGACTACTTTGAACGAGCTAATGCTACTATCTTATATACCTAGCTTCTTGAAAGCATTGCCGTGGTTCTCAAAGCGTATGCAATTGGCATGAATAGTCTATAACGAGGAATCTTCTTTAGGTAGGGAGCGGAATTAGTCCGCCGTTGCTACATAAGCTCGCTTATGAGAAGGCCAGCCCAGGTAGGCTAATGGACAAAGTTGCTGCTGGGGAGCTCCAGTGACTTACCCTTTTTGAGACAAAGCTAATTAATTATTACGCCTCGCCTGCCGTATACAGTTGCATCACGTCCTAAAAGTGTAGGTTCGCTCCAACACCAACCAACACTTACCCTGTAAAGAAAATTCAGGACTACAAATCAAGTATAAAAGACAGCAAAGCTGGTGTGCTTTCCTTCACCTGAATCCAAGCATGAGCCGGCAAACGCGTGAGCTATCGCCAGCCCTGCAAGGCGAAGACTTTGTGCGGCTGCTTGACAGTACAGTTGAAGGGCTGAAGACGGATTTCAAGTCTGGTGCACGGCAGATGGCTGACTCGGCACTTGCGAATTTGTCCTCCTTGATCCAAGCTGCAAGGGACACGGCAAAGAGCAGGGAAGATATGTGGCAGGCGGCCGTAGTTGCGGCGAAAGCTCTGAGTGATGCTCGACCCAGCATGAATGCAGCAGTCACTTCATGCTTACTCTGCGCTCTGGACGCGATTGACGGTGCTTGGGATGCAGAAGAAGCGAGGGGAGAAATGTCACCGTATCATCTCGCTGAGATTGCGCGCATCAAGATTGACGAGATGCTGAAGATAAGAAACCAGGCCGCTAGACGGCTTGGAGAGAATTTCGCTGAGTATATAACTCGGCACTCCCAGGTAAACCCTTCTCCTGCGGTCTTGGTAATGATCAATTAGCTGACAACCACTAGCGACCCAAAAATCATATCAACATTGTCACCCTCAGTAACAGCGGTACTGTCCGGACCTGCATCGTCAATGCTCTTGCTTCTCTCCCGCACCTCAGCATTGATCTCAGCATCCTCGAGTCCCGTCCGCGCTGCGAAGGCGCAGACATGGCATCCCAAATCCTCTCCTCCATCTCCATCCCGCCGGCGTCACAGTCTCGCTTGCATGTACGCATCTTCCCAGATTGCGCCGCCGGCACCGCCGTTCGAGACGCAGATTTCGTTTTGCTGGGTGCAGACCGTATTTCGGCGGGTGGCGATGTTAGTAACAAAATTGGGAGTCTGGCTTTGGCGCTAATGACGAGATGTCGTGATGTTGTGAGGGGCGTAAAAGTTATCGTAGTTAGTGATGCAGATAAGATTGCGGCAGCAGATACTAGAGTGGAAGGGGCAGAAAACCATCCGTCGAGTGAGCTGATGGACGCTTGGGCAGACGAGACTAGACAGGTGTTGGGAGAGCAGGCGAAGGAGGGAAATGTTTCGATATTTGGGGAATGGTTCGAGTGGGTGCCCGCCGACTACGTTGATGCCTACATCACGGAGAATGGTGAACTAGACACAGCTCATGTGAAGGAAGCGAGTCGCAAGATGGGGCAGCTGAAGGAGAAGATATTCAAGACAGAGAGGAAAGAGTTTGAGATGGACTGAATGGCCATCGCGCTTATCCCTCTAGATGGAGATAGATATGTAGGGCACGAAAATGATGTGCTCTAAACGCCGTAACAACGCTATGTGAAAGAAGCATGCAAAATACAGCGCTCTCCACGCTGTCTCGAAACCCTTATCCTGTTCGTACACGGCCGCCTTGTGCCATTTTCACGTCCGTCCCGCCATATCATGCTCTAGATCAAATGCTTACTCCTGAAATATGCCCTCAGATACACGACCTGCCACGCGCCCAAGCCCACAAGCATGCCCATGGTCCCAAAAGCAAACCACTTCACCCGCTCATTGGTACTCTCATTCGTGTCCCTTAGCTTCTGCTCGCGTCCCCGTAGATAGTCCATCTCTGTGACGACCTCGCCCATGACTTCTTCGATGCGCCGCAGTTCGGCTTCGATGGGCTTGAGCTTCTCGCTGGCTTGGATGGCAGACCAGTCTTTGGCGTCGGCGCCGATGTCGATGTCGAGCTCGACGTGCCGTGTGGGGTTCATGTTGCCGGAAACTTCTATTGACACTGTCAGAGGGGCACCGCAGGCGCGAGCGAGGGGGACATACTGCCTGTAAGCGTGTTCTCGAAACACACGTCAAATGCCGAGTCTGCGTGCGAGGTAAAGGCGAATCGGTTCTCGCCGTAGACGTCCTTGGGCCGGTGGTAGTCGTTGCCCATGGCATCGCGGATGTGCATGTTCACCGTCTGTCCGTCGCCTCTATACCCATCCAGTATGGCTGTGACGACGACAAGCTGCTCCTTGGCTACGAAATTCCTAATGCATCGCTCGTGCTTGGCCGCATCGTGCGGCTGGACAGCGTGGAGGTCGAATTTGAGCGCCGAGACGAGGGGGATTGATAGCAGCAGGAGGGCGCAGTTGAGCAATCGCAGCAGCCGGTCCATGGCTGCGAGCGTCGAAAGCTTTAGGGGTCCACTGGTAGCCGAACTGCTACCTAAACTGCCAACCGGTGCTTCAAATGTTTGCTTTGCTTTGCGCGTGCGAGTTCGCAGCGTGACGGAAGGACAGTTGGTCCGAAGTTTTGGCTAGCTGCATTGGGTGTAGCATGCTTGAACCAGCGCCACGTGACTATGACTACCACCTCTAAAGTGAACATTCGAAGCACCGGTTCTATGAATCATTCCCTGATATTTGTGGCCGCATAAAAATAACCTACTACTGAAATTGGAATTGACCTGCGTAAATACCTGTTTGTATAACTACACATGTTAAACTACCCTAACAGGGGTACCTTGATATTGATACTTACACCAGCAGGTACGAAACAAGAACACACGCATCACCAAGACGTACACCCCCCGTCAATGATCAAGTTGGACGCAGTCTGGAACATGTCAACGCTGCTCAGTCATCCAACCAGAGCCTACTCACCATGTAGCTGCTCGCTCGACTCAGCAGGAACACGCCGGCGGCTTTGTACTCCTCAGGGGTGCTCAGCCGTCCCAACATGCTATTATCCTCCCATACAACCCGGTTGGCCTCGCCCCTTCGGAAGTTCTCCTCCACCATAGGCGTTAAAATATGCCCGGGGGAGAGTGAGTTCACGCGAATCCCGCCGGACCCGTCGGGCTGCATTCTTCCCCACTCCATCGCGAGGTTTCTCGTCAGCTGCAGAACGGCGGCCTTGGACGAGTTGTACACGGGCGCGATGAAGCCCTTGTTGGCGATGGTGCCGCTCATTGACGCAATCAGGCACATGGCGCCTTGGATCTTGTACTTGTACATTTGACGGGCGCATGCGCGGGCCGAGAGGAAGACGCCCGTGTAGTTAATTGCGAGCATTCTAGCAATGTCCTCGGGACGGTAGTCGAGAGCGGGTGTCACTTGTTGGATGCCGGCAGCTGCTATCAGCCCATCCAACCGTTGCCTCTCGGCTGCGATCCCCGCAATCACCTTGTCAAGCTGCTCGTCTTCAGTAACGTCCACCCGATGATACTCCAGTCCACCCCCATACTCCTCCCTCACGCGCTCCTTGGCCTGCGCATAGGCCTTGCCCGGCTCCGGTAACCGATCGAGACAGTGCACTGTGCTGCATGAGCCTATGGTCGACTCGAGACCGGATACATCGCTCACCCATCCCGCCGGCCTCGGCCAAGCCCTCGGCCATACACAGTCCCAAGCCTCGACCACCACCCGTAACAACAAAGACGTGGCCGCCAACGTCGAATTGGCTGAATCGTTTGTCGCCGACATGCTCGCTTTTCTTATACGGCGCGCCATTGTCGCGGTGTACAAGGCGGCGTTGGAAGGACGCGAGGGGCATCTGCGGGGACCGCCAGACTGGAGGCGTGCCAGCGAGGCGGCGCAGCGCAGTTGTTGAGCGGATGGATGCCATTGCAGAGGAATTAGGTGTAGGAAGAAGTTGTCTTCAATGTTGTGGGTGGATTTAAGAACAGAGGGTGACACGAAGAAGGCACCATGCCCACCTTTTTAGGAAATGGCCAGTCTTCATTCTCCAACCCGATTTAATTGTTGCGTCAATTCACCGTTTTGTGACGAGTGTGGCGCTCCTTGTAAGTTGTGTGATTGTACATTGCATCCATGTCACTGCTCATCAAACGCTAGCGGGGTATGTTTAAGCCTCGGTCTTATCGGACTTTATCTATTGGACATAAATCCAGCCTAATCATGCACAACACTCTAACCATCCGTGGGTTGTCTGGCAATGGCTAAACCCTAATGGGGATAAACCCTTGCTACGGTGTGGCCAAGGGCACGAGATTTTCCGGTATACAGCAGTACACACTCAAGAATATCCAGCCACTATCCTCACGTTCCAACCTGCGCCTGAAGCAGCACAGCCAGCCTATACTGCACATTGTTCTTCTCTAGAACAGCCGTCAGCCGCTCTCTTGCCAAGTACGCTGCAGCATCTCGGAACCTGGGCCACTCCAAGGCATTCAGTTAAATAGCTAAGTGAAGTGTATATCATATAATACTCTACACACGAATATGACGACCCTTATGTAAGACCCCCGCACCGGCCTTGTGATGCGCACAAGTCCCTATACTAGTGTTCACTGGTTCCTAAGTTGAACTCATTCGCCAACATACGACTCCCAGTGCCACAACCGATACCTGATCTCCTCTGCAGGCTCGAAGATGAGCGTAATCTTTTCCAAAAGCAGAATGGGGCCTTTTAGCATCTCTGAAGTTCACCTGAGAATGCACCCATTTGGGCGCCCTATCGCAGCGTTGGAGCGCCTCTTTTGGGGACGCTTGATAACCTGGACCAGACTGTTCATCCCCGCATCGCGGACAGTCGGAATATCGTTCCAACCATTTCCTTAGACTGATGTATCCAGACAGGTGTCCACAAGATGTCCGTCCGGGCCTGTGCTCGGCACTGCCGCCAGTCACCTCTTTCTTCAACGGTACGTTGCACGCTTAATATTTGGGCATATGCCGCGCTGTATCTGGCGGCGTCACTACTGGGTGGTCGACACCGAACTGTAGTTCTAGGTCCTTAAACTCCAATAAGCATCCTAGACCTTCCTGCTTTTCGAAGTGGGGCCTATTCAAGTCGGTCTCCTTCACCCTTCCACCAATATCCCAGTATCCCAATATCCCCAACTTATTCTTATCAAGCATCAAGCTCTGCAGAAACTATTGCTGTCGCTCCACACAATGCTGGCTCCAGACTTTCACACTCTTTTCTGCGGGGCCCCCCTTCCTCCCTTACATAAAATCGGATACTGCTTGGAATTAGCAAACAACTCCCACCCTTTCATAATCGCCTCCGCAACATCGGAGTTCTCATCCTCAATTCCAGTAAGGCACTGCGCACGATTGTCACAATCTGTTAGTACTTCGTTGTGGCCTTCACTCCAGAGGCTTTCCCCGTTCTCTCTGGGCATTTCGACCGCCTTTCTTCAATTCTAAACCAAGCATAGCCCGCAAAATCCGGACAGAGATTTAGCTTCCTCATCAGTGAGATATTTACGTATTTGTAGAACATCTAATGCTAGTATTACGTTATACTCGACTAGAGTCCCTCCCCCAGGAGCTTGGGCCACTACCCGGCGTGACGTCACGTTGGCTCCTGGGCTGGCTGTGTTTTTCGTGATTCTAATCACCTCATTGTGTTTCAATGTTTCGAAATGTTCGAAACATCACCTCGTCGGTATTACTGTGTACAGCTCTACAGCTCTATTATCGTGTATAAGGTGTGGGTATAGCACCTCTACTGTGTACAAACTCCTACTGTGTTTCGTGCGGACCTTCTGAAGAGACTCCCACTATGCAAATCCAAATCAAATACTCGACTAGAGTATGTACTGCAATCATCAAGAAATTTTTGGTTCCGCTTTCTAATTATTCCAATCTCTAAACCTACGATTTCGTACCTCATGTTATGCTTCATTTTATACGCTGACGGAAGCGTGCATGAGAATGCTCAAAGTGATCCTTAGCGGCTTCATCGGTGATCCCCTTGACATTATACTCGGGTCCGCGAAGCCCAGAGAGGTATGAATTAGCGTCAGAGTTTAGAAATAAACAAAGATAATATCAGGAGGACTCGGCTTCTCATGCAATGAACTTTGAACTACTTAAGTAAACGTCCAATGGACGATTCCCCGCGCATTTTCCTCATGCAATTGTGGTTTGCTAACATATAAACTATGATGAGCTTGCGTATAAGCGCGTTCTAAGTGGATGCTTGAGTAGTATTTCGCGACCTACCAGCACGAGTCTGAGGAAATTAATAGAGATAAGAACGTTTTTCACAGTAACCACCATTAGCCCTATGGAATTTTCCACTTAAATGACTAGTTCCTCAATTGCGGCCTTTCCTCAAAATTAACCTTTGTATTTTGTTACTTCTCTGACTCTAAACCGGTCTGTACAAAAAATATTTTCTTCTCCAAATCGTTGGAGAATTGACCGCTGCAGCCCCTTTGTAAGCTCGTCTACCTCTGCCTTTGACCTGGATGCCTTTCAGCTTCAACCACCAAAGGTATAGATGGCGTACAAGTTCAAGGCGAATGGATATAAGATACGCTTGCCGGAGGACGGTACTAGCCTGTGTCAACGTATCGGCCGTAACGAACTTCAACTGTTCCGAGAAGGTTGTTTCCGATGATGCTAGGGCAGCGGGCCCGGTTTGTCGAGCACCAATGGCTTCAATAATATCGGAAGCAAAATAGGTTATGCGGAGGCGGCTGAACGCCGTGTCATTTTAAAGCCTTGCCTCGGAGTTGATATGTACGGATTCCGATTTCGCTCGTCCTAATCATAGATACTATACAAGCTTTCTATTTACACATGCAGTAGCAGCAAAAGAGATACATCACAAGTTTATGGCAAAGGGGTAATCATTAAAAGAAACTCTTCGGGCTAATAAGCTTGCCATCTTTGTCTCAATCCACTTCCATTTCGAAGGTTTCGGTGTTGTGAAGGTTGACGATGAAGTGACGGGGGAAGTCCTGGAGGTTCTTGATTGCAATTTCGAAAACATCAAAGTCCTCGTTCTAGCTCTTGTGAGGTTTCCACGTTCTCGTTACTGCTGCACTCTTTTCAGGTAAGTCGCGACCTTCTATGTCTTCCCTGCTCTTTTGCTTCTGCAGGGGAGCTTTCGATTCATAAAACGCCGTGTCTCTGTTACGAGCAGTGTTGATCCGCGGTGAACCTCTGGTGGGAATAGATACGCCAGAATGAGGAGCCGAGACACCGCCTGGGCTCTATCTAATGCTAGTAGCAACGATCTTATCAACCTGCTTACCAAACTTACTCACCGAAGCAATCACTCTGCCGAACTGTTGTTGCCCTTTAATCTGCATGCTCAGGCAATGGCGACTTCCTCTACGTTGGTGCTTGCAGTCGTACAACTTAATTGTGCAAATGGACTAGAGTAGAACGTATTCCAAGGAAGTTTAGAATCGTAGCGCGGCCGGTTTGCTCACGCCTAAGTCGAAACCTTGCAATTTGCCAGTTGTTCTTCTTCCACCCGTTATAGATTCTTATATGCTCTCCCTGGTGTTCTCTAGACAAGATGGCCTTGCAATGTAAACATCAATGGCCATGACGGCGCGGCAGGCGTACGTGGGAAGTTTCAAAATTGGAATTAGTGGTACAGATACTGCGGACTCTAATATGGGGCGCGCTTACACTAGTAAAGTTGTAGAGTAAAGAAAGATTAATCTCGGGCTAATTTATTAGGAGGTGCACTGAGTTTGCACCAGTCGTAATGAAGGGAGGATGAAGGGGGTTCCATTTTTTACCACCCGTGAAGGCTACTTTAAGGACTATGCTATGAGCATTTTTTTTTATTTGGATTTGTATTTGTATAGTGGGAGTCTCTGTATAAGGTCCGCACGAAACACAGTAGGAGTTTGTACACAGTGGAGGTGCTATACCCACACCTTATACACGATAATAGCGATGTAGAGCTGTACAAATTACTCTCGGCCATGGAAGGATATAATATAACGCAGTATTCCTGTCTATATAAATCAAAATCCATATCAGTCCATACATAACTACACTACCCCTTCGAAATCCTTCAGCCTGCTACCAGTCTACCATTTTCAACATTCTACCCAGCGCCCTCGACAGCATCCTCTTTGTTGATCATGCCGTTAGTGACACGCCCATTTATATCGACCAATGCGTCTCCATCATGAATTAACGCCTCTAACACTTCTCCAACCTCTTGTATTACGTCTTCGCCGACGCTCCTCCAATCCTCAAAGGTAACAATCTCGATCCCCAGCTTCGTTCCACCATCCAACACAAAAGCCTGACATTTCCATTCTCTCAGCGGCTCCCCGTGCGGATACAAAGTGTCAAACTTTGCCTCTGTGTCACCAAACTTCAAGCTATCAACCCAATCTCTAGGAGCCTGGTGCACAACACTGTCGAACCAATTCACCTTGTGCGGATCCCAATTCGTGCACTGTTCCACGATTTCGGTAAGACCCATGCCTTCGTAGGATGATGAGGTGGTGTGCTGCGCTTGCACGAAACGGAGGAGACTGAGATATGTCCAATCTGAGGAAAAGGGAACGCGGAAAGGTATATATTGCCAAGTTGGCCCAAACACACGGTTAGCAGACTCAACACCGATATTACGGCCCGTGACGACTTCGCCAAAAACAACATCCTGCAATCCAAGACGTCGAGCAAGAACGACAGCCCAAGCCGCTGTCGGCAGCGAACCGATCGTTATATCCCTTGGTCGAGATGAGATATTGAACTCGCGGTAGAGCGAGGTGGATACGCGGCTGGTAAGTGGAATGTTGGGTTTGAAGACGCTCATTTGTGAGCCAGCGAGAAGATCGCGCCAATAGGGGATGCTTTGCGGGATGTTCTGACCAACGATGTAATTTACATGTTTGCTGAAAGGCAGTGTTTCCGGCACATTGGTGCCAGCGTACAGCGCTACAAGCTGCTGGAAGAGGAGCGGCAGGCAAATTTCGTCGTATTGCGCGTGCGAGATGCGGAATGAGAGCGTTGACACGCCATTGGAGCCAATGAAAAGCGTGAAAGCCACAAAAGATGAACCATAGGGCTTCGGCGTTTGGATGTCGCGATGAACGTAATCTTGGGCGAACGAGTTGACGTCTACGCCTTCGGGTACAGCGACCTCTTCATACGGTACCTGAAGAGAAGCGAGTACCACACCTAAACAGCGGCCTTCGGATTCAACAAATACGGTGCGGAGGACTTCGTTTCGGGCTACAAGCTCCTGGCAACTGTGCGCAAGTTTGGTGTGGTCGACGACTGATTCAAACTTGATCAATTCGTAGCGTAACGAGTACCGTGGTAGATCGACTGTTCCTTTAACGGCAACATGTTGAAGAGGCCGTACCGGGTAGATGTCCGCGATATCCAAGTCTGGATTCTCGAGTAGTGGTTGTATGCGATCGGCGCTGAATAATTGTGCGTCTGCACCCATCGCGGCGAACGGAACATCACCCCCTGGCTTCGGTTCTGCAGAAGTTGTCTCACCGGCCAATGTCGCAAGCTCAGATAGTGACTTGCTTGAGAAGATTTGTGCAACCGTGATTCTCGCGCCCAGCGACCTCGCTTCGGCTACTAGACGCATAGCGCTAATAGAATCGCCGCCTAAGTCGAAGAAGCTGTCGTCGGTATCGATATCTGTCTCCGAAATACTAAGAATACGGCTTAAGAGAGTTTTCAGCTTCTGCTCCATTGGTGTCAGCGTTTTCTCTCTCGACACCTCTGGTTCGGTGTCGCCATCCAGCTGCATCGGCTTCGCACTGTCAACCATACCATCTGGCGGCCTCATAGTTGCTGCATCCGCTAGCTCATCTGGGTCTAGTACCGCCAGATCACCAAGCTTGCTCTCGGGATTACCGAAGAAGGCCGAGACGACACGATCGAGCACCTTAAGTACCCTCTCCATGGCTGGCGAGCTGATACACTTCGAGTCAAAACTTGCCATGATGAGAAAGCCATTCTCGTCAAGCGTGCATACGAGCATAAGCGCGTAGGTGTTGAACTTCAACGCTTCTCGGGCAGCTTCCGAGTCGTCAGAGGGAAGGAAACCATCGGCAGGCTTCTCTTGCCTACCATCTCCAGCTTCTAGTGTCTCGGTCTCCTTCGGGTGCAAGACGAGACCAGTACGCAAATCGCAAGCACCCCTTGCAGAAGGGCTTAAGCGACGAATGTTTTGCAGACCTAAATGCTCGTGGGGAATCTGCTGTACCGTCTGTGCGTGCACCGCCTGCAAATACTCTGAGATGGGTCTCCCGAAGTCGAGCTGGACACGAATAGGAATGGTCGTGATCATCGGTCCTTCAATCTGCTCGATACCGGAGACGGACGCGGAACGACCGGTCAGTGTCTCGCCGAAGATAATATCGGTGTGGTTCATGTAGAGCGCTGAAACGAGTGCCCAAGCACCGCGAATGATTGTAGCGAGCGTTAATTTGTTATGAGCAGTCGTTGGTACTGTAACGTAGTGTTCCAGTAGAGAATCTGCCTGTGTGATGTAACCCTTCTCCGGTAGTGGTGGGAATTGATATGTGCTGGCACCGTCAAGTCGCTCGCGCCAGTATTCTTCTGACACCTTTGGATCAAGCTGGAGGAGATAGTTGATGAAATGCTTGAAGGTTACCGGGCGAACCATGTCTTTCCCGTTGTAGGCACTATTAACACGTTCGAGAACCAGCGGCATGGACCAGCCATCGTAGACAGCATGATGCATTGTGATAGCAATGTGCGCATTCTCGCTCCCCTTCTTGTGGACTATACCATAGCGGAAAAGTGCCTTGCCTAGCTCCATAGGCTCTTCGCGGTCGATATTCAAGTACTCAGTAATATTCGAACCATGGTCGCGAACGAGGTAGCCATCCTTCAGAACGACTTGGAAGAGACCACGACCAGGCACATTGACGATCCTCGTGCGTAGAATGGGGCAGTCATCCGAGACCCTGTCGAAAGCTCGCATAAGCCGTTGAGCAGCCTCAAGTGGCAGCTCAAGAACGCGCTGAGCGATATACGCGTCATGTAATTTGGCTGAGAGCGCCATTAGACCTTCTTGAAGCGGCGTACAGGGATAAATGTCCTCGACAGAGCCAGGGTCCCCACCACAAAGTTCTCCCACCTCTATTCTCGCCTTCTCATTCTGCCAGTCGGATGGAATGAGAGAGAAAGCAGCCACATGTGCACACCCACTGTCCTCCAATTTTTTTGCTTTGCTCGCCATAGCCGACAGCGTAGAATTGAGCATGATGTCCGGAACGCTGATACTGATTCCATCCTCCCTTGCAGCAGCCACCAACCTCATTGCTTTCAAGGAGTCGCCTCCCATGCTGAAGAAGTTGTCATTAGCACTAAAATCTGCGTCGCCACCTAAGACTTCGGCCCAAAGCTTCGCAAGCTCGAGTTCAAGTTCGCAGGTTGGTTCTGTCCTCTCTGCGACTGTCGCACTGAAGCGCCGAAGATCTCTTCTAGTGATCAATATACCGATCTCGCGCAATCTCTTCCGGTCTGTCTTGCAACTGACCAACAGCGGCATCTTCCACAGGGGAATATACGCTGTTGGAACCATATAACTTGGTAAGGCATCAAGAAGCTGCGTCGTCATCTTCTGCAATACGTTCTGAAATTTGTTCGTAAAGCTTGCAAAAGTGTTGCCATCAAGATGCCGCATACCGTTATTTTTGTGCTCAACGAGAAACGCGACGAGTACATCTTCGCCACCACCACCAGGTCTGATGACTTCGACGGCGAGTTGGACGTCGTGTGGAAGATGCTTACTCATATTGTACTCTATCTCTGCGAGCTCGATGCGCTGGCCACGGAGCTTGACTTGTTGGTCTTGACGGCCGACGAAGACTACTTCGCCGTGGCCATCGGGATCGTACCGGACGAGATCGCCGGTCTTGTAGACGCGACCTCGTCGACCCGGAGTTGAGTTGCTGCCGGCGAGGAGGAAGGCGGGATCTTCGATAAAAACTTCCTTTGTTTTAGCCGGGTTGTTGAGGTACCCGTTACCCACGATAGGTCCTTCGATGAGCAGCTCGCCAACAGCACCTGGAGGCACTAGCGTGTCATGGTTTGCAGGATCCGTAATCCATACTGAACATCCCTTCCCGCTACCCATACTGATGTACGGTTTTGAACCAACGTTATTATTGTATGTAGCTCCGACCGTACACTCAGACGGGCCGTAGCAGTTGACCACTCTAGTGGATTTTCGCCAGGTTGTTGCGTCGCTCGCAGAGACACCCTCACCTCCAACCGGTAAGGACTCTAGCGAAGGTAAAATATCTGGATCGAGTGTGCGAGCAACTGAAGGTGTCATACCGGCGAGCGTGACACGCATATCGCGCATCGCACCACTAAGATCATTCATGCGTCGTTCCTCAGACGGTGTGCAGAGTGTACCGCCATGGGAGAGTGTGCAAAGCATCGAGTCGATGCAGACGTCAAAAGCATAACTCGCAAAGTCCAGTACACGTGAATTCGAGTGGTAGCCGACTTCAGCTGCACGTGGCATCGCACCAGAAGTATACTGACTATGCGTAATGATGCAACCCTTAGGCAAGCCTGTACTACCAGAAGTAAATTGGATGTACAGTGGTGCTGACGGTGGTACATCTGGTAGATCCGAAGGGGGCTGGTTCTCGGTGAAGGGGCGATAGAGCTTGGTAAATTTTGACTGCGAGACTGGAATGATAGTAGCGCTGGGAGCCACACGAGTCGCGAGTTTAGCTTGCGTCTCTGATGCAATGAGCAGTTTTGCGTTGATTTGTTGAGCGATAGAGCGTAGACGACCTTCGGGCTGCGCGGGATCCAGAAGTGCAAAGCAAGCACCAGCCTTCATAATCGCGAGTACAGCAACAATAGTCCATCTACACTTCTCGAAGAGCACGGGTATGATCTGCTCAGGCGAATCGTCTAGAAGTCGTAGGTTTTGCGCAAGTTCAGTCGAGTATTGGTCCACTTGTGCGTACGTGAGGTTCCCATCCCATGCTTCAATCGCGTTCTTGTCTGGGTGAAGTTGCACCTTCTCGTATATTATGTCGTGCATGCATGTATCCAATGTGGGTGCCACCGGAGTGGTCCAACTCCATATCACGTCCAACTCAGCTTCTGATATCGCACGTATGCTTGAAAGTCGTTGATAGGGTTTGTGAAAGAGAGTGTCGGTAATGGACGCGAAGGAGCGCAACTGAGCTTCTGCTTGGTACTGTGCCATTACAGGAGGCTGCCATCGAGAAGAAACGCATAACATTTGCGCCTGAACTTGGACATTGACTGCAAAAGTCCACTTATAGTTACTGTTAGCGGACGTGTCTCAAGCATGTTCTGCTTGGGTCTTACCTCGTCCGTTGTGCCGTCACTGAGGAAGAGCACCGGCGATTTCTTTAAGCCCTCCGATACCACTTTCGATCTTGCACTTCGAACCTTAGCCAACAACTCGTCCGCTATCTCAAGCGTAAAAAGATCCAATTGCTCGGCTTCTATGCACTGAACAAATTTTTCTCCGGCTTGCTCCACACCCCACGTACACCGATGACAGGAATCGCGCTGGTATCGCTGCACAAGCAAGATCCAGCTTGCAAGTACTGTATCGAGCACTGTATCTAGCTCTTGTTCCTCAACAGGTATCTCAACTTTGTTCTGGTTCCTCGTGTTACTGTTTGTATGATTGCCGTTCTGGAGTGAGCTTTTTGGTGTGCCATTCATGAAATTCCCGGTGCCGACGTCCACCGGAATGCCAGAACGCATTGTCTCATCGCTCTTGCGTAGGTGCATTTTGTTCTCGAGGCCGACTTGTTGCTATTGTAGAAATGATTGAAGGTGGAGGGGTGTACCACGGAGACGAGATGGAGCTTAATCTGCCTTACGAAGTAGCTTGCCTTCGTAAACAATGCTAAGCGGAACTTTGCTTGCACGTCATGTTGGTTGCTTATTTGCTTAGCGAAGCTAAGCTCGGAGAGCTGTCCATCACATGGTAGACCTCGGGTTACCGTCATCGAACATCCCTAGTGAATGTAGTGCTATCCCGTCCAAGATGCTGGCGGCAAGGACCGCTGGTCTACCCATGCCGTTCGGCGAGTTTGCCTACGTAAAGCAAATTTTGGTTTTACCCCCACCCACTCTCATCTCGCCGACTAGCCCGCTTTAGTTTCGTACGAAACACCCATGGCCGAGCGCCCCGCAAAAAGCGGATCAGATAATTCAACGGTGGATGCTAGCGCGCGCGCTGGTTGCATCTGATAACTTTATGCGATCATGCATGATCAGCCGGCCATTCGCGTCCTTTTATCGGGCTGGGGCTGCCTGATGCAGTATGGAAAGCCGAGCCGGGCAATTTAGCGATTCTAGGCTTATGCATCGTGACATCGTCAGCGCACGATTTGGGTGTAGATCTTTTCATCTGATAACGCGGCCGACTCTCGGACTTCGCTAAGCCGGGAGATTTCTTCAGCCGATCGACGCGCCAAATAGCCGCGGAGAAGGCAACTTGGCCGAGCAGACTTTGACGACCTGGTGTTTCTTTTTTAATTATCGTGGTAGGGTGCGCCGATCGCGGCAAGTTCCTAATCAGTGGACGTTGGCGCAGCAAAGAGAATTTTCAAATGAGCCGAGAATGACTAGGGCGGATCGGCAGTCGCTTAAGACGGATCTGATAACTTTATTTGTCCACATATACCAACGACGAGCTCACGGGTCGTCTGTTCTGACCTAGACATACAGTCATCGACTTCATTTCGCGCGAGCCCTTCCTTGACAGGGCGTGAAATTTCGAGTAGATTTAGCCGAACAATTCACCTTCGTTCCTTTCGAAACCAGCTATCCGCCATGGGTTTCGTCGTTCTGCCCGCCCTGATACCGGACATCACAGCCGTATACAATGTCTACTTCGCCGCCTTTGGAAATGACCCGATCACCCGTGCTTTGTTCCCGAAGGCTTCCAAGGAAGATATGGCGAACCCCGAGTCGGAATTTCGGTACGTGCTGCATTCTCAAATAAGCGCTACGCAAGTTGGTTCGGCGCAGGGTTAGGCGAAGCAGGTGCTCGTTGAGACCCCGGCGACTGATAATGTGTAGCAAAGCGCATACGAGTCACGTACTATCGTATTGGCACAAGTCCTCAACACAATATACCGTGAAATGCATCGATTCCGCCACCGGTGCCGTTGTCGGCATGGGTATGTGGGATGTTTATGTCACGCCGAGTGATTATACGAAAGGCGATATCGGGTGGTTGGAAGGCGCAGAGCTGGAACGCGCTGAGGCCCTTGTCATGCCGCTCTGGACACTCCGGGAAAAGTTGTGGGCGAAGGAGCGCTATGTGTACTGTCATTTGACGGCTGTGCATCCTGATTATCAGCGGAGAGGTATCGGGAAGCTGTTGATGGAGTATGGCATGAAGATTGCTGAGCAAGCTGATCTTCCCATCTATACAGAAGCTTCGCAGGCAGCGATAAGACTATATGAGAGGATAGGATTTAGGCGCCTGAAGCAGAGTATAACACATAGAGCGGACGTGCTTTGGCCGGGAGATGCGAAAGGCAAAGAAAAGCATAATGAAGTACCGCTCGTTGTATGGGTTCCCGGCGGAAAGCTGCATCTGTTGCCCAAATCCATAGAGTTGGCGGAGACTAACCAACATCGAGAAGTAGAGATGAAATGAATGGTGTATCGTACTATGCTATGCTAAAGTGTTTTCTAGAAGTCCATAGACCATTCATTACGTCAACATTTGATGTAGAGCATTGACCCGATAACTTTCGCTCCTTTCCACTAGTTGTTCATGTTGGCCTTGGTCTACAACTTTGCCTCCCTCAATCAAGAAGATCACGTCGGCTCGCGCAATAGTCCTCAAGCGATGTGCGATAGCGATGACGGTCACGCCGTTGCCTTTGACAGCTGTCTCGAGCCCGAGCTCCAACGCCTTTTCACTTTCGGCATCAAGCGCACTAGTGCTCTCATCGAGGAGTAATAGCTTGGGCTTGCGCACTAGTGCGCGCGCAATGGAAAGGCGCTGTCGCTGTCCACCGGAAAGTTGTGAGCCGTTCGCTCCACATTCAGTATCATAGCCATGTGGCAGACTCAAGATGGTCTGATGGATGTTCGCTAGCCTGCATGCCTCGTAAACTTCATCATCGGATGGGGTGTATCCAGGTCGTGCACCGAGACATATATTAAAGCGAATAGTTCCTTGGAAGAGCACATTATCTTGGGGAACGTAGGCGATTTCGTCCCGGAAGCAGGGGTCTTGGAGCCGCGCAATATCTAGGCCATTGATGGTTATACTACCAGAATTAGGACTGTAGAAGCGTTGTAGAAGCGCCAGGACTGTGCTCTTTCCAGCACCGGAGGGTCCGACCAGAGCACAGAACTGACCAGATCGGATAGAGAGTGATATCGATGTCAACACTGGGGCATTTGGACGTGCAGGATACGAGAATGTGACGTCGCGGAATTCTACTGTCGCTCCGCCTTGCGAGCGCAAGGTGGTTGGAGAGTCGCTAAATGCTTCGACGTCTCTCTTCTCATGGTCGACCTCGTCCGTGTCTGGGGTTGACCGGCCTGAAAAGGTATTTGACGATCCGCCCTTCAGTTCAAGGAGGCCCGCAACCCTTGCTATAGCGCTCTTGGCCCGCGAAATCTCGGGTGCGAGAGTGAATAGCTGTCCCCATAGCTGTGCCGATATAAGCATGGCCAGGAGGATGATGAAGTACTGTGTTTGCGTGTATCTGCCATCCAAGATGTTCTTCGAGCCCCACCAGTAGGCGAATGCGTAGAGAACATTGCCTATGGAATTAGCGATCGCAAGCCACACGTTCGTCTTGAAACTTTGAAGTATCATCTCCTTACGTGGAGCTATCAAAGATCGACGGTACGTTTGCAGTATTTCGTCCTCCAGCGACAGAGTGGCGATAGTCCGTATATTTGAAACGGCCTCCACTGTAATGCCTACAGAAGAGGAGAACGCACCAGCATGTTTCTCTGTGAAACGGGAGATAGAGCGGAGTTGCATGAAGCCCGCACCCAGAAGTAAAGGAACAATTGCCACTAGCACAATTGCTATTCGCCAGGCGATGATGTGCGATAGGATGATGGCAGCGATGAAGTTGACTAATACAGAGAAAAGGGTGCCAATGATTGAGCCACTGAAACCGGCCAAAGCATTGCCGTCGTTGGTGATATAGCCCAGGAGCATGGAGGGGCTACGGCCATGGGACTCGTGCCAGTGCAGAGGCTGTTGAAGCAGAGAGCGTAAAGATCGAACACGTACTTTGTAAATTAGTCGCTCAGAAATCAGACCAAATACCGACCAGCTAGTGAAGTTGGCGAGGAATTCGACGCAAGCTAACATGAAAAAGAGACCAGAGAAAAGCAGACCTCGAGATCTGATGTAGTCGGGTGATTTGCAAGGCGAGAAGCTCCCTATGGTGTTCCCAAAGATGGCGCCGGAAGCCGAGTAGGTGCCGCCAACAATCAGGGCTGCAGAGAAGGCTAATACTAGGAGGAGAAGGTACGGTCGGGCCAGGGGAGCCATCGTCTTAAAGATAGAATGGCTCATCAACTCTGGTGGGTTGTCCTTAGGCTCTTTGACTAAAGTATTGTCGTGGTTTTTCGTGTGCTCAGAAATAGCTGCATCCTTCTGAGCTTTGATAGCATCAATGCCGTTATCGTTAATACTCGCTCGAGAACTCGCCATCTCATCTGCCGACTTGACTGACTGCAGGCGTACCATATCGTTGTAGTTCCCATTTAGGGCCATCAGATCATCATGTGTGCCCTGTTCGAGGATAATTCCTGTCTTCATGACCACGATCTTGCTTGCGGCTCTTATAGTCGACAAACGATGTGCGATTGATATTACGGTACGACCTTTCGAGGCTTTTTCAATAGCGGCCTGGATGCGTCGCTCGCTGGCTGAATCCAGTGCAGCCGTAGCCTCATCGAGCACCAGTATCTTGGGGTCACGCACAAGAGCACGCGCTAGCGCAATCCTCTGCTTCTGTCCGCCACTGATCAGACTGCCGCTTGATCCAACCGTCGTCGCAAACCCGTGCTCGAGACGGTCGATAAAACCAACAGCGTCTGCAAGGTCGGCGGCCTTTTGGACCAAGTGCACGATTTCAGCGACTTCAGATCCCCGCTCTTCCGCGCACTTTACAAGGTCGTGACCGTTTCTGACTTCTGTGGCCACTTGTGACAAAGTGTCGGATAATAGAGTTCCCTTTAAGTGAGTATGCGCGGACGAATTAATGAGACCCAGTGCAACATTCTCCAGGATGGACCGATCCAACAGTGACGGCTCTTGAGACACAAGGCCGATGAAACTGCGCAGTGTCTTCACATTCAAGGTCTTGATGTCGTGGCCATCGAGTAGAATGGTACCACTTGTTGGATCGTAAAGTCGCGCAACAAGAGCGGCCACAGTTGATTTTCCGCTACCGGACAAGCCGACAATTGCAGTTAGCTTCCCGGCTTCACAATGGAATGAAACATCCTGGAGGACGGGATGTTCTGGCCTTGAAGGATAAGTAAATGAAACGTTGCGGAACTCAAATCCGCCTTTGATGGCTGAGGGTATGACACCGGAGTCTGAAGTTCCATCGATGGTTGGACATTGGTCAATGTCGTTCTTGAGGCGTTCGAAGGCGGCAATAGCTCCGCCAAAGAGTGGCAAGAGGGGAGCAACCTGGCTAAGAACAATGGCGCCTGCACGTGGTCAGTCGACTGTCACGATTATGTTCGTAATCACATACCATCAACCAGAATGAAGATGACGGTATATATTTCGCCTACTGTCGTATCGTCCCTGCCCTGTTCCACAGTCTCTGCAATCTTCCGACTACCTTGCCAATATGCAAGTGCATTCGCCGAGAAAGCGATGAAATAAAGCAATCCAGCCTGAACGGCTGCAGCAGCCGCCTTCTTGACCCCTTCTCTCCTGGCATCACCGAGATATGCGCGGAACTTTTCTTCCAACCGTACATTTGCTCCAAGGGCATGCACGAGTCCAATGTTACTCAACGCTTCTGAGGCAATGGCGCTCGCTTTGGCAAAGTAGTCGGACACCTGGGTCGAATGCTTCGAGACGAATCGACCTCCAACAACGGTCATGAGAAGAAAAGCGGGAATCAATGAGACGAGCATGCCAGCCAGCTTGGCGTCTTTGATGAAAGCAACAATGTAGGCGGTGACGCAGAAGGAAATGCAGGTCAGGAAGACGCCAACCTTCTCCGACGTGCCGGTCTCGATGGCCTGGATGTCGCCGCTGAGGCGCGAGGAGACTTCTCCGGCTTGCAGGCTGTCGAAAAAGGCAATGTCCTGCCGAAGCAAGCTCTTCAAGTAGCGGTCCCGAACGCGCTGGGCTAGTCGCTGGGATGCAATGTTCCAACATAGGATATGCGTGTAGATCAAGACGAAGGTAGCGATGGCGATGTAAACGAGCAACAACACCTTGGAGTTGATGGAGGACTGCAGGTCCCCCGTCGATCCTGCCGCCTGCTCGCTGTCACAGGCCGCGCTATTGAGGTTGTCGACGAGTTGGCCGAAGACGATTCCAATCAGCGGAAAAGGAACGCCCGCCGCAATGGCTGCGAAGAAGCCGACGCTGATGAGGAGCTTGTCCAGCCATGTGGGATTGGCATAGAAAAGGAGATGGAAGAAAGCGAAGAAAGGCTTCGGGGACGCCCGTGAGGGCTTGTTGATGTGCATGGCACCGCCGCGTCTCTAGCAGAGGGTATGTTGTCGTGAAGCTCTGCAGACGGGCAGGCATGGTGTGCGCGGCGCGGCGGGCGCACCAAGGCGCCATGGCGGATCAATTCACGAGCTGGGCACATGCGCATGCAGGACAGGCGAAGAAACATGAATTGACTGATGCATGGAGTGGAGAGGGCTCGGAGCGACGTCGGAGATGGCACGGTTGCGGCACTAGCGCCATCAGATAAAAATTTGCAGATTACATAACCTAGCCGCCCTGACCCACGTCTCATATCCTGGCCGTGACCATCGTCGCATCCCGCGCGCGCTCGTCGTCATTCACCGCAGCCAGTGCGCGCACAATCTCGCCCGTCCGCTGTGCAATGTCCTTCGCCAATGAGCGCCCGCCGTCCGAGTGTGCCGACAGCAACCACATCCTGCAGTGCTCGCTGACGGCGCCGCGCTTGAACTGCACCTCTTCGAGGCTCTCGCCCTTCTGCCGGCAGCCCAGCACCAGCGCGTCCAGGCCGTGGAAGAGGCCGCTGCTCGACTGCTGGTCTGCTGCGTGCTCCGAAATGATCACGTCGGCTTTTGCGCACGCCTCGGCCGCGTCGCTGCCCATGATGACGCGCAGGCTGAAAGCACCCTTGCTGGCTACCTGCTTCTCGTAGCCGCGGCCATAGATGCTCCGGATGAGTTCGGACGCACCCACTACCGTCGACTTCTGCTTGCACGTCGGGCCCGCCCAGATCGAGCACAGCTGCGGCGGCGGCGGCTCGGGCGCGTCCCCCAGGATCCTCAACGGCGCGAGGGCCTCGTTCTCTGTGACCATGGTGATGTTGCCGAGCCGTGGGCAGCTCACGAGGTCGTCCAGTATCTCGACCGCCTGCTGCCCGGAGCCCACGACGGCAATGTGGAGAGGAGTCTCGCGGCGCTCCCGCAGCTCGTCCCTCCTCGACAGGTAGTCGGCCGTAGAGACGATGCGCTGGCCCGCAAGGAAGTCGACGCTGGTGAGTGTCTGCGCTTTTGGGTCGCGTCTGCCCGACGGCGAAGGGGCCACGATGCTTCTTGCCTGCACCACGCTGGTCTTTCCGCCCGCGTCCTTGACTGCCACGTTCCAGCACTTCACCGCGCCCTCGCCTCCTCCCGGCGCGACGCCGACAACTTCATGCCCGTAGCGTACTTGGTCTTTGAACGACTCCGCGCACCAGCGGAGGTAGTCGTCAAACTCGAGTCGGAGCGGGTTCAGACGGTCTGAGTTGGCGAACTCGACGAGTCGATCACGGGCAAGCAGGTAATTGACGTAGCTGAAAGCTGACCGCGGGTTCCGTATCGTGGCGAGGTCGTAGACGAAGGGCATCTCCATGCGTGTTCGGACGAGGTGTGTTGGATGCCAGGAGAACGCGGGCTTGCGCTCGAGAAAGAGCAGGCTGGATGGCTTGCGGGCCTCGCGGTTCGCTATAGCCGTTGCAATCTGCGCCGGGCCAAAGCCGATGCAGACGAGATCGTACATTGGTGACGGGTTCGCCATCGAGCTCGACATCGGTTCCAGCTGTCTTGCGGATTGCTCAGTAGATTGCCATGTCTCGACGACTACTGACGAGTTGGATTAAGCGACGAGGAAAAGCTGTCGGCAGCTAGTACATTTTAGGCCTTTGGTAAACGACTTTGCTTTTGTTGCTCTTCTACTATTCTTGGCCGGGGAGCTTCCCACAAGTGTGTATGCGGTCTGATGGTTGGACTGAGCTCTGCTCACACGCCGGCACCCTGCCGGAGCTGCGACCAGGGCATGGTGGCAGGTACGTCACTTCGCTGGCCGTCGGGCTCAAGCGAAGTCCCTGCCACATACGCCGAGATGTGTCTAGGATGCGTCCTGTCTGCACCGTTCCCACATGGCGCCAAATACGAAAACCCAGCCGACCCTAGCCGCGTCACTACCCCCCTACACGACGGTAGACAATTCTCCCAGGTATAGTATTTGACTAACACTGCCTATTCAGGGTGGCCATAGCTTCCGACCTGCTCGCCGATGACCTCGGCTTGCGCTATCGGTGCAGACTCTCCAACAAATGTCTATGGAATCCGGGCCAGCTATTCGGCACCTTCAAGCTCCCCCATCATCCCTTCTGATTCTAAGGTTCGTTGGGCGGTCGCAATGGCACAACAATCGCAAGACTCAAGCCCAGCTACCGCACCCTTCATTTTGAAATTACCCCATCCCTATCTCACTGCATACTCCATCACCAACACTGCTGCCCCGGGCCAGCCAAAGAGCTACGTCATACAGCTGTCTGCGGCTCATGCCAATGGCAACGGAATATCTCCGCCGACGCCGCTCCATCATGACGGCATGTCATTCAGCGACATCGCATTCTTGGCCGCCGATTCAACACCACCCCAAGGCGACAACAGCTCATGGGCCAGAGCGCGAAGATCGCCTTCTGTGACAGTCTCCTGGGCTGGAGATCGTCCTTCTAGCCCGAAGTTCTGGCTCGTAGCGTACGCACTGGTGTCGCTACATCCCTTCGTTGAGAGCTTTCGAGTTCTCTTCGTAGGCAATGATGCGCCTTCCCTAATCTCGGAGCTCTACACCACCGGCCTTTTGCACCCGCACCCCCAGGGATCGAGTTCATCAGCGGCGCACAATGGCCATCTGCTGCTGCGCAGTACCTTTTGGCAAGGTGCTGCATCACCGTTCGGCACCCGACCTGTGTGGGTACCGCACCTAGACGCATCCAACAAGCCAATCCCCTCAGAGTATCCACCGTTTCCGTTCCAGATCGCGCCCAACACGCAGTTTCCGGCGCTACCACGTCACACTGCGCATCCTGTCCGCCGACCTAAACCGGCTGCTGGATCGATCATCTACAGCCGGTGGATCCCACACCTGCAGGAGCACTTGACCATGATCGCTCTGGACTATACTAACGACGAGCATCTCCGCCTGTTCAATGTCTGGCAGAATGACCCACGTGTTGCTGCTGGGTGGAACGAAACCGGCACACTGGAGCAGCACCGCGAGTATCTCCGGAAGCTGCATGATGATCCACATGTGCTCACCATGTTTGCCGCCTTTGATGATGTGCTTTTTGCTTATTTTGAGGTCTACTGGGCTATGGTAAGCAGTCTTTCTTGCCTCCAGTAGTCATTCGTTGCTGATGGCCACGCAGGAGGACCATATGGGTGCACATTACCTTGCGTCGCCGTATGACCGCGGCAGGCATTCGCTAGTCGGCGACACTAGGTTCAGAGGTCCGTATCGAGTCTCAGCATGGTGGTCTGGACTCATGCACTACATGTTCCTTGACGAACCACGTACTTGGAATCTTGTCGGTGAGCCAGCTGTAACAAGCAGTACGGTGCTCGCCTATGACTTCGCTCACGGCTTCCATGTTGAGAAGTTGATGGATCTGCCACATAAACGAAGCGCACTGATGATGGTCAATCGAGAAAAGTTTTTCACTCTGAGTCCATTCGTGTGGGATGGCGAAAAGAAGGTGCGTCCCAGTCTGGATGCTCTTGCGAAGCTGTAGTGGTCATGAACATCAATAAGTCTTTGGTCTTGTGAGCAGCCCTGTATAGATACGCCGAATTGATAGCGAGTCAGCCTCGGTTTCTAGCTTACGTTGCGCTTCTCAATCTAAGCTGTGTGTTTCCATATCGTCGAAAATTGCGGAGCGATGATGTCTGAGGCAAGCCAAGCTCCGTAATAGCCCGTTTTCGTTATCGATCAAGCTCTTGCATCATGCGAGAGCGCCTAGCGTACACGTCATGTGCACAGACCACCGCATCCTGGGCATGCATGCAGGGAGCGGATCAGATAACCTTAATCGAGCCTTACACGCCGTCGCTGCATGTTTCGGCCCTTGTTGTGCAGCAATTTTTTTAATCTGATCCCCCACTTCCGTGCATGAGGCTAGCAAGTAACCACAGTTAGTGGGGATCATTCGTACGAGGCGCTGAAATGAAGTGCTGCCACACCACCGGGAGGGAGGGCAGATAACTGTCCTCTGGTGAGCTCTCCGAACACTATTGTGTCAGAATGTCGTACGTCAGCGCGTTAGCTGACCAGCAAGCACCACCTGTAGTGTAAACCTCACAGGAATTCTCATTCCACCCACGCTGTTGCGTGATAAGATTGATTAGATCTCTGCACGCGGCATGCAGGGGGTCAATGTGGGCGTCAACCCGCGTTCGCTAAACGCGAATCTGATAACTTTACGCAACCGTTTCCAAGACCGTGCGGGATTGCCCCTGTTCACGTTCCATCTGATAAGAAACTCGCCTCCGCCGATGTCGCACAAAGCCGTTGAGCGTTGTGTCATCTTATCAGATGAACTCTCTGCCAAGATGAGCCAAGGTACTTGTCGTCGATGAGTGGATCAGACGGTGCCGGAGACATGGTCCATGCATAATGCTGGGAGAACACGGATCCTGCTCATTTACCACACTGGGAATACTGAGCGAAAATCTTTTGTTGATCACCTGAAAGGTAGGGACCGTGATGTCGGTGGCGTGATGGTCGCGCCGAGCGACGGGCGATGGGCGATGGTGTCATGGAACTCTGGGCTAACGATAGCTTGGATGGTAGCCGAGATGAAGGCCCGTCATGGACACGTACCGTAACGCCTAGATAGGTAGGTTGGTGGGGTGTTAGATCCGAGACATCGGCGGGTTTGCAATGACGAAGCACAACTCCACTATCCGCATTCTGTTCGACCTTTTTTTTTCGGTTGGGTGCGTATCCTCTTGCGTCGTCATGCATCACTTTTTGGCCGTTTCAGTATCCAAGTATTACATTCCGATGATTGTAGATAGTTCTGAAGTGTTACGACACAGTACTCATACAATTGAGTAGACGCTGTTGCAGCAAGTGGTTTTGAGATGGCAGAACTATATGACCAAAGCAGGCACGACGCTCTACAGCGTCTCAACCAAACCCTCCTCCAGATCGACCCTTACATTCTCCCGCCATACCCCAATCTTTCCATGGTCAGCGGCCCTCTCGACCCATCCCTTCTCCAGATAACCCTCCCACAACTCCTCGCACAACAAGCTGAGCTGTATCCAAACAATGAGTGTCTCGTTATACCATGGACGGGCGCGAGGTGGACGTATCAATACCTGTGGAAGGAATCAAATACCCTGGCGAGAGCATTACTTAAGTACGGCGTACGACCGAGAGACAGGGTGGGCATTATGAGTGGGAATTGTGAAAAGTACGTTGCGGTGTTCTTTGCGTGTCTGAGGGTGGGCGCGATTGTTGTTACCTTGAACAACACGTACACGGCGACGGAAGCGGAATATGCGTTGAAGCATACGAGTAAGTGTTTATTCCATACTGCGAAATAGAGAACCCTAATTGGTATAGGATGTCGAATATTATTCACAAGTGAGCATATCGGGCGACTCGACAATATGCCTTTGCTCGAACGTCTAAGTGAAGATGATCTT
This sequence comes from Darksidea phi, assembly GCA_030770425.1. Lineage (NCBI taxonomy): Eukaryota > Fungi > Ascomycota > Dothideomycetes > Pleosporales > Lentitheciaceae > Darksidea > Darksidea phi. Next base: position 200,407 of record JASJFT010000007.1, read on the forward strand.
GCGTCCGAGATACCTGATCTAAAGACCGTGTGTTTGATAAGAGGGGAAGATGATGGCTTTATCAAATACGACGAGTTTATCCGTGAGGCGGAATCGATACCAGAACACATCCTTGACATCTTTGATGGCATAATAAGTCCGCACGATGTTGCAAACCTACAGTTCACCAGTGGTAGCACCGGAAAACCAAAGGCAGCTATGCTCACGCATTAGTACGTACAAAGTCCCCATGCGAGCCTCCGACCTCACTTTGGTTAGCTAATAACAGCATAGCAATCTTGTAAACAACTCCCGCTTCATTGGCGACCGTATGTCTCTTACACCACAGGACACGCTTTGCTGTCCACCACCCCTCTTTCATTGCTTCGGCCTCACCCTCGGTCTCCTCGCCACCCTCACACACGGCGGTCGTATTGTATACCCTGCCGAAGCGTTCGATGCCGTTGCTACATTACACGCTATATCAGACGAGAACTGCACTGCATTACATGGCGTACCCGCGATGATGGAGGAAATCGTTAATGTGGAAAAGCCGAAAGGTTGGGCCTCTCAGCTACGCACTGGCATCGTGGCAGGTAGTCCCGTGCCGAAGTGGCTCATGGAGCGCATGGTAGAGGAGCTGGGTATGACAGACTTCACGTCTAGTTACGGCCTGACTGAGGCGAGTCCTACGGTATTCAATGCACATATCACCGACTCTCTCCACACCAGGTTGACTACAGTGGGTGCGGTGATGCCACATGCGCGTGTAAAGATTGTCGATCGCCAAAATCGCATCGTGCCAATCGGCGTCAGAGGCGAGTTATGTGTGGCGGGATATCAGGTCTGCAGGGGGTATTGGGAGAATTCAGAAAAGACTGCCGAGTTGTTGGTGAGAGACGAGCACGGAGAATTGTGGCTGCATACAGGTGATGAAGCGGTATTAGATGTTGATGGGTACTGCACCATCACTGGTCGTTTCAAAGACATCATTATACGAGGTCCGTCGCTCCTGGTCCCTTTTTCTCCTTTATCCGACGGGTGGAATTCAGTTCATTAGTTGAAGTATCTGCTTACAACGCGTTCTAGGTGGTGAGAACATCTACCCCCTCGAAATCGAAGAACGTCTCATCACGCACCCCTCCATATCTCGCGCTATCGTCGTCGGAATTTCGCATCCCAAATACGTGGAAGTGCCCGTCGCCTTCCTCGAACTCGCTGGCGGTGCCGCGAAGCCTGGGCTTGAAGAGGTGCAGAGATGGGTGAGGAAGGTGTTGGGCAGGCATAAGGCGCCAACAAGGCTTTTTTGGTTGGGATATGATTTCAGAGACGAATTGCCACTTACGGGGAGTGGGAAGATTAAGAAATTCGAGTTGAGGGCGTGGGCAGAGAGGGTGGCGGAGGGATAGTGAGGGCGACATGCCTTACAGCTAACGAGAGTAGATGTATTGTAGGGCAACGAGCAGCTGCTCAGATCAATAATACTCCTGTCTCTAATTCTGTAGTCTAATCTGAGTTATCTTGTACTGTAATCCTCTCTCACTTGAATATGTCCAACAAACCCCTCCCATTATCGTCATTGCCCATCCACGGAACACCATCTTTTCCTAAGAATTCCAACTAACCACTTCGCTTAAGCATAGCTTTTCGACTGATATTCTCCTGTGCGAACCTTTTTGAGACGGATGCACCACATGTGGAGACCTCCAAGCGGCAGAAACGCTAAATGCTTACAATTACACTAATCTCTTATAACAATAAGCTGACACCCTGTAGATATCCTAACATTTACTCTGAGTCCGCAGCAATCGGTCCAGATGGCACATGGAATTGTACATTTCTAATGACCCAAATGGCGTACTCGGCACTGAGGCAAATCCTACGTAATGAGAAATATTATTCTCGCTCTCACCGCACACCGCTACGACGTATAGCAACTTCCGACCCAATATTGTGCTTCAAAACTGTACCCGAACCCGTCGTCGCTGCTATTCCTTAGCTATAAATCTAAGCATCGAATCGGTCCCGCCGCCAGGGTCAGTTCCGAGCATGATGGAAGGACGCTAGACTTGCTGTACTGGCACTTCTGGCGCCGAATTCTACGCAATGAAGGAAGAAGATAAAGAGAAACCGAAGGGTATGGCTCGAGCCCCGCGGTGCTCTCACCGGTGGTCAACCACCTAAAACCTGGTGAAGTGAAAAGTATCTAACTCTTCGGCGCAGGCGACCGATGCCCCTCCCAGCTTACGGAAACAATGGTTGAAGAGACGAACCTTATTGTTCTCCCCATTCTCATTATGCAGAGCGCATGCCAAAATAGGGCGATTGTTATGAGACTCAGCGACTACCTACGAGCACCCAGCTAGCCCGTGAGCTCCAACGTCATTCGAACAATAACAAGCAAGCCGAGACCCTCATTCTCAAGCTCTCACCGTTCTACAACTCGCATACGATTGGCCCAACTCTTTCGTTTTCAGATCTCTTGGCCTCATTCACTCCAATTCTCGCACGCGATTCCACCCTATTACGCAATAACGCAATCATCACCTTCACCCTGATGAATGCGGTTTTTTTCGTCTATGCAAGAACAAGGACAATAGTCGTTTATTGTACAATAGCAGCGTTCCCAACCTCCCGGATTTGCCAGCTGTACAAAACTGAGACCTCTGCGCCAGAAACCTCTGCTTCCCTTTCTCCCCAGACCACTCAACTCTCGTCGAAGTTATCGCCACTACTTTGACAGTACTGTTCATCTACAGCGACATCTTCCACTTCAGCATCTTCCGAAACATCTTTCGCAGCATCTTTCGCATTCGTCTACAGCGACGACTTCTACTTCTTCAGCTTCCGCAGCTCCTTCAGCTCCATCGTTGCATTCGCGTTCAGCTCTTGTTTCTACGATTTATCGTGAACATGAAGTTCAAAGTTCGCGAATCCGCTACCTTCGCGGCTGCTTGTATGTATCATTAAGTAGGCGTAGATATACTAGCAGCTAACCTCTTCGCAGTCGCTTCGTTCGCCAAGAACATCCGTAAATCTACCTCTCCCGATGGCCAGACTGCGGGCCCTCTTCATTGCCAGGCCAGTACGCCAATCCTCGCGGATTCCTCTCCCGCCTCTCCGACCCACAATCAGACCTATACATCTTACGACGGTTTCACCTCCCCTTCCTACACCCCAGCCTCTCCTCCGTCCAGTCCGCAGCATATCTCTGAGGGTAGCGCTCATGTCGGACGTCTGCCATCCCCGTCTGCTAGCAAGACGTATGCCGCGGCTCTCAAGGGTCTTAACTCAGCCGCTGCTGAAGGTCAGTACGCCCTGCTTTCGTCACGTTTCATTCCACTAACTCATGCAGCCAACACTACTGTCAGCTCTGGTGCACACGATGACTCTGTTACCAACAAGCGCTCGGGTATGAAGGTTTTCTGCAAGCCAATGTATGCGAAGAAACCTGCCGAGACTCGGGCTGTCCACAATGGAACCGTCACCACCGAGACCGGCAAGCTGCCCACGGATGTCAGTGTCACTAAGGGTGGAGAGTGTACGACGAGCGATCCGCCCGTAATCCCACGGAACAACGCCAGTAATGTCCACCAATCCAGCTCGCCCGGCTCCGGCATCAGGCTTAGGATCAACTTTACCCCCAACGCTGAGCGCATCACTATCATCAAGTCAGGCCAGGACGACTCCCGCGTGCTCCGCAGTACCGAGAAGGATAACGCTGCTCGCAAGCGCACTATCGCCGAGGCGCTTGGTGATGATTCGGACTTTACCGACTCAGACATTGACATCAACCCTCTCCCTCGCAAGAAGAAGGCCCTCCCTCCTGTCTTGAAGAAAACAAAGGCGGCTGCCAACCCCAAGAAGACTAAAAAGCCTGTTTCTACAAAAAGCAAGAAGAAATCCGCTGCTAAGAGGACGAAAATCACTGCTACCAAGACCGACAAGGACGGCGACTCTATCATGTCTGACACTGACTCGAGCTTGTCCGTCAACAACCTCATCCTCATCCAGCCTCGCATGAAGCGCAAAGACCGTATAGTCGATCCGACCAACCCAGTTGATGCTGTTCTCATCGCAGCTGCAACCAAAGCCGGCGCTGATATCTATGACTCTGACCTTGAGGATCTTCCCAATTCTGAACTCAAAGGCACCAAGCAGCAGCACTTGTTCCGTAACGTCAACTGGGGTCCTGCCGCCTCCGATCTCACCGACGAGCACTCATTCCCGACGAACCCCGTGTTTACCCAGTTCGTACCCGGCCGCTGGGAGCGACAGCCAGACGGCACCGTCACCGACCAGAAGCACAAGCTGCTCGTTAAGCTGACGGACAACAGCGGCAACAGGCGAATCTTTAAGAACCCGCCGCCGGCTGACTGGACCAATCAGGATGCTATCACCATCCTGAACAAGCGTACCGTCCAGCAGATTCGCCGCAGCACGGTTGTCCGCTTCCGCCAAGTTGTCACTCCGTATGTGCAGGCGGAGCGGCAGTGGATCCTCGCAAACCTGCACAACGGCAAACCGACGACGGCCTGGGGCCCCTTCGTGAACGCTTTCAATAAGAAGTTCCACGACAAGGTGGTTGCTGGCTCCGCGAAGCCACGTCCGAAGCGCACGCAATCAAGCCTCACCAAGGAGGTCGAGCGCTTTGGCGCTGAATTCTACAGCAAGGGCTTGGTGCCGTCGCCGGCTAAGGCGAAGTAGATGTGAGACTGAGCGATTGCAACGCAGTTCCGGGGCTGGACCTTGGTGTTTGGTGTTTGGTATTTGGTAAATAGCAGTGGTTATGGATAGGGACGAGAACGATTTTGCCTAGCTCAAGCTGGCTGCTTCTACGCTGTGTAGTTAGTTCAGATCGATGTATACATGCTTTCCAAAGTTTCAAGTCAACATTTCTATTCCGTGTTCCTGGCGCCATTTCATGTCACCTCGTCACACTATTGTATCAGGATCCACCTTGCTGAAAAGCCTCTCTCAACACCCGTCACACCATTTTACCTTCGCGCCGCGTCATTGGTATCGGCATCTCTTAACGTCCAGCCCATCAAAGATTATCAAGGTCAGCCCGACGTGCCGTCTTCTATCGCTCTTTCTCACCCTTTCTGTGTAATCCATCTAGTGCCACTGTGAAGTGCACAAGCATCCTTGAAGTGCACAAGTTGTTTCTCAATATATCAAGCAGTCTCTTCGCCACCAGGTTCGACGATGGGGTACGCCAGGCGAAAAGGTTTCCATTGGTTTGGATTTTCACCGGGGGAGCTTCTTTTGTAAGGAGGCCCGCACTAAACACAGTAGGAGTTTTGTACATAGTAGAGGTGCTATACCCACACCTTATACACAATAATAGAGCTATATATGGTAGTAGTCGGGAAACCGGTGTTGTCAGCGCGTTTGACTGTCTGCTGCATGAGATGTCGAAACATTGAAATACAATGGAGAGTGATAGATAGAATAACCAAAAAAAAAAAAAAAAAAAAAAGAGGGCGCAGGAGCCAACCTGACGTCACACCAAGTAGTGGCCCCAACTCACTTGGGAGAGGGCGATAAAAGCAAAAAGATAACGCTACATTTTAGGAGCTTCCAAAAAATGCAAAAAGCAACTAACCAAATCCCTTCTTTTGGAGAGATGAATTAGTTGCTTTCCGGTGTATAAACCCTATACTCAAATATACACCTATTCGAACTCGGTCCCTGCCAGTGGTCGCTACAATGTATAGAAAGTCTTAACGCTAAACCAGTTGACTATGAGTTGAATTAGAAAGAATGCTGCGCCTTTAATATATATAGTGCTTTGCGATTGTGTATAAGGTTTGTGTATTGGATGAGTAGCAGCTATCGCGTCGTTAAACTCGCGGATTAATCCAAAGGTGAAGGTGTGCGTGTAGCGCCTTCACTGTGTACAAACTCCTACTGGCAGAAGTATTCGGGTAGACTTTATGGCTTCTCTCTCGACAAGCGTGGAGATTTTATCTGGTCTAGAGTATAGCCGCTGTAGCGTAGGAAAAAGTAGATATATTTAATGGAGTATGCGTTCTGTCCGACCAGCACTTTACAGCTCAAATGTGGGCAGTGGAAAATGTTCTCGCGCGTCTCACTACATCAACTCGTCTTGAACACCCGCTAGAAGACACCAAATTTGGGATTAAGATATCAAAGGTCTACGCATTAACAAATTGATAGAGGAGCTCGATGCATAGCTCTAGCCCGAAGTTCTTCTTAATTACGCAGCGTCCTCCGCCCCTCCCACCGACCGCAAAGGAAGGTCCTCAAGTAGCAACATTATTATCTATGAGAAGCATCTCGATATCGTTCTGCGAGACGGGGTCCTTGCCTTTCTGCGTCGTTTCCAAAAACCCGAGTAATTGCATCTCCCACCTCTGTCTCTCCTCGCTGGCTACACGTATAATGAAATTTTCGCTTTCCGCTCCAGTCTTTTTCTTCGAGTCCTTTCCTAGGCCTTCACCCGTCATCATTTCCGGGCCGTCAAAGAAGGGTAAGAATGGCGACGGAGCGACCTTGACTCTCTTTCGCCTATGGGGTGCCTTCTTAGGCCCGGCCACTTTCTCCCCGGCTTCAACCAACAGCGTCCACTTCCGCAGCCCGAACACGCTGCCGCCAAAGATGTCGTTGCAAAAGCTCCAATATTCTTGTGTGACTTCCGCTGGGATTTCGTTCCAGAGCGTCATGGCTGGAATTGTGGCACCGTCGACTGTGCGCATGGCGCGCGCGATATCGTTGTGGCGGTATGCGACCGCGGGGCGAGCTTGCAGCAGACGGGAAAGGGTCTCTACTGAGAGCTCGGAGATGGTGCTGTCTTCCCAGTTAGAGAGGATGTTGCGGATGAGTTGACGATAGAGGGCCCAAAGAGAGGGGCCGAGAAGTTGGCGAATGGAAGAGAGGAGGGCGGATAGAAGAGGGTGATTTTGCGATTGAGGGAGACTAGTTTGGGGTTTTGGTGGCATTGTATATGAGTTGCGTTGTGCGTTCTGCGGACGAAGTAAGTCAGTTGGTACTTTAGTGGATGTGGACGAGTTTCGAGCATCAAAGGACGACTAAATATATGGTGATAAAAGTGGTCTGTACAAAGTTTTGACGTAGCAACGCTAAGATAAGCAGTAACTCAGGCAGAGATTGGCGATTCACTAGACAGACTGTTGCCTACGTTTATTGTTTACTAAATGTCTTCAGATAAAATAATGTGAATGAAACCACAGCTGGGCTTGAATAATTCTTCTGTGTCTATGTTTATGACCTGGCCACGTGGTCAAAAGCTTAGTTCAAGCTCACATCGGTCATAGACTGCGAAATGACATCGACCTCTTTCTGCGCAGCCACGGCAAACGCATTCTGCTTCTCCAGATATTCCACGGCTTCGGCCCTAGCCTGCCTTGCGCTTGGCTCAATTTCGGTAACATCAAGTTCGCTCTTCATCTGGTCTAGCTCATCTAGCGCTGCGTCCATCCAGTCTAGCTCTTCGTCTGGCTTGGGGTCCGGTTCGGTGTCCCACGCGTCCATTTCCATGTCTTCCATGACTTCTGCCGTTACTCGAGCGTTCGAGAGAGTTCGGTTGGCATTATCTACTGATAGAGCGGTGGGGTATTCGTGGATAGTAAGATTGATACCCTGCATACTTTGGCTAATATCATCCATTGTGTTGGGGATTTCATCAGATGCTTGCTGCAAAGGTTCAGTCTGCGGCAAAATGGTCACAAATCTCGCCTGCAACTGCTCGAACTCTTCTTTCACCCACTCCGGAATAACCTCGTCTACGACCTCAACGTAAGGGATTGCTACATATCCTGCACGCCCTATTTCCTCGAAAGATTGAGTATTAGTCAAATCCACAAGTGCGTTGTGGAAATCTGCGATCTTCGGATAGCGCGGTAGAAAGGATTTGAGTCGATTTGCGGATTCTGCTTGGTCACTGCCTTCTTCTTTGAGAATTCCGTAGACAAGCATGTGATAGTCGGTCCAAGAAGGCGCTTCCATGAGTTGTCTGATGGCGGAGAGGAGGGCGGGTGCAAAGCCGTCGATAGTGATCATTGCTATATTCTCGTTCATCTTTGGCGTAAATTGTGAGACTGAACTAATTTTGACGATACAAAATTCGAGAGCGGCCGATGGAGCTTTCATATGTCATGGTTGTGTAGTTTTTGTGTCGATGCGGAGCGCATATTAAGAAATGAACGATGGTGATGCACATGTACAATGAACGTCTTCAAAAAGTTTATCGTAGATTTACCGTCTTTGTAGCTACCTTGGACTTACCTTGATGTCGATACAATAAGACGCTGCTCCATCGTGGTGATGTTGGAATGCACCTATTGCATCTTTTTGTATTTCAGACGGATTTATTTTGGTAGGTCAATGTCAATCAGGCATGGTCAATCATTGTTTCAGAGCACTGATTCGATCGTCAAAAATCACAGGCCGAGGCTAGCCATAGCATCTAACAAAGTATCCATAGCCATCTGTAGCTGTGGCGTTGGCCGTGACTGCTCACTCAAGAAGCTGATAGCGTCGCGGCGAGCCATTTCTGCTGGGCTACAGTCCTGCTCGGTGCCACCGGTGTCTATCATTTCCACATTGTGTGCGAGGCTGTTGATATGTGCCGCCGCACCAAAGTGCGTCTGACAGAGCTCAAAGTACTCATCAACAATGTCAGCCGGCACATCGAGTGAGATATCCAAGCAAGGTAGATCCGTGGCGCGACCGCAGTACGTTTCGAGAGCGAGGTCGTTGTGCAAAAGGACCACACCGGCGCGGCTCTGGATGAGTTTAACCAGTGCATCCGCCGATTGTGCAGCAGTCGGACTAGCTTGTAGGATATCGAGTGTGTATTGTTTATACATGAGCCAATGGGTGCGACCGAACATTTCACTGATGAGGGCGAGGATTGTTCCTGCGTAGGTGTCGCATTCGTGCCCCGACATGGCTGCGCAGGTGGGAAATTGCAGGAACAATCTCGACAGTAACGCGTACTGAAATATAGGCCATGTTCGCACGGGACATAGTGAAAGAAGAATGTAATTGCGGTTGATGGGCTGACGTTGGCCGTTGGCATGTGGCTGGCGTGGCTGGCATAGTCGGCGCACTATGCAAGGGACGTGCTAGCTTCTTTTGCCGCTTGGCCTCTGAGTGGCCACGTGGTAGTATCATCATATCGCCGTGCACCAAGGTCACATCCCCAACTCCGCATTGCGAACAAACATACATCCAAGCGCACTGCGCCCTTCACATGGACGCTACTTAATACATGAGCAGGTGTGTTTCTTGGTCGCCCATTGTTCCGCATCTGGCCTGGCTAACCGATTCCAAACAGTGACGATTCCGTGTGGCGCGCTTGCTTATCGCCTCTCATCTTACTTACCCACGTTCCTTGCGACTAACGCGCCAAATTTTGCAAGCACAACCCGGCTTCGCGTCTCCTTCGCCACCCGCCACCATATTGCTCTGCAATATCATATGTCGATACCTACGCGGATCGCACTCTAGCATTCATTCCATCGAGAGACCATGATGCAACCCAACTCTGAGCGTGTACCCTTGCCTTTCCCTCGCCTCCGCATCAAGAACATCGGAGCAGGAACAGTCGGACCTGTCCACATTCACCGAAACGCAACAGGGCGAATCGAGCGGGCAGCGGCGAAGCTTTACGATGCACCCTTCAAAAACATGATCATTACCTCTCCATACATCCTCCAGATCTTCGGAGAGCGCGGCGACCGCATCGACTTTAGTGCTCTCAAACATCCAGAGCCTTCATTTCGCCTTGTGGAGGGCGAACCCGGAAATTTTGACACCGGCGTGTTAACAGCGATTGAATACGTCCGAACGAACGACCGCTTAGGCATAGTGCCGCAGGGACTTGCATCTTCAAAGCGCATATCTATCGTCGCGTCGACCCTAGACAAGCAGACGCTGACGATAGCCAAGTCTCAGAGCGAGAAGCCGACGGTGCAGCCAACACGAACCTCTGGAAGGAACCAAGGCGGGCCTCTCATAGAGGTGTCTGAGCCAAACCCCATTATGAAACTCTCCCCAAGTCCGCAGGCGAAAGCAACAGCTTTGGCCGTGTACGTCCCGGGGGAAAACGCCCCGCCTAATGTCGATGTCGCAGCCATCACCGCGGAGATGGAAGTCATCAAAGCCAAGATCCTCGCTATCTTATCTGAGGAGGACCAGGAGAAATACACGTACCTGTTGACAAGGGGCTGCAAAACAATGGCCAAATCCGGACAAGTAGCTCGTGACAAGATGCGCGATAAAATCTGCCAGTTGTTTGGGGACTACGTGGATCAGTTTGAGACCGTGGCGCAGCTGCATAACCAGTATGCCGACCTGCTACGGAGGGTCGAGAAGAGATATACGCATCATCTGCCGAAGATTGAGGCCCGTAGATGGGGTTCGAATGAACAGGAAGCACGGGAGTGATGCATTGTTACAAGGAATCCTGGCGCTCGGGCGCTTGGATAGTAAAATTGGGCTGATAACTTGTCCAAAGGTCCATTAGGCCAGCATTCATCAATTATCGGTCAATAAATCGGCTCTTGACCTTTGCAGCTAGGGATCCATCTCGGGTTTTATTTTTATTTTTATTTTTTTTTATGAGCATCAAAAAATTAACACCACTGCTGCTCCTATAGCCTAATCATCCAAGTACTACGTTGTCTCTATAGCCGCACATATATCTCAACTCTCCATGAGTATTGCTACATAATCAATGCAAAAGCGCTGGTAATAATGTCTGCAACTAGTGACCTTCACACCTCGATACTCATTGCCCAAGACCTCACATCCTCCTAGATTCTCCAAAAACCTCTACCTACCCTTCGCACCCACGCCATATATGTCCATAATTACAACTACTCATGAAGTCTCCACCGCTCCACCCTCCGCAAAGGCTTCTGGCAATTTCGGATCACAGCGCAGCTCGCACAACGCAGGACTCCAATACATTAGCACTACAGCACTTAGCCGCAAGAGGAAGTACATACCAATTAGCTGAAGGCTGTTTGTCAGTCTGTTTGCCGCGTCCGTTCATAGTCTCACCGCACCATATTTCTAAACAGGAGTTCTTGCATCTTTCCTCGAAGAACGCCCAATCCAGTCCTTTATCTTTTTCCCCTAGTTTTACGCGAGCAGGGTAGGGCGCCGGTGTGCTGAGGATGAAGAGTGGGAGGGAGAGGAGGAAAAGCGTCGTGGAGATATGCATAATAGTCGGCGAGGGTAGATGATAGAGAAAGAGTAAGCGGTAACAGTGTAGTTGAGGTGGAAGGGAGAAGCGCAGATTGTATATGGGTGTTATTGTGGGAGAGAGTAGTTATTGTTTTGTTCACTGGGTGATGGCGAGGGGAGTCCGGTTCGGATGTAACGAGACTAAGTAGATCGCGCGCATAGTAAATGGATAGAAATATTCACGTGTCGCATCCGTCCACGAGGTCCATTTAACGACCAGTGGTTAAATGAGCCGCGTAATACATGATAATTTGTAGTCGACACCACAGGGCGAGAATGTTTGCTCACGGTGGTCGTTGGTGAGCGTCGAGAGGTGTTTATCATTTAGATCCTTCTCCCCTGTGGCGTCGACTTTATCTGCTTTACCTGGTTCTCACTGCGCATTCCATACTGCCACCTCAGAGGCGTGTCGTGGATGAAGGCCCCTCAAGTGCCGTTCCCCATGTGAGGATGAGGCCAAATCCACGTGCACAGCTCCACCCCCGGGCTAAGTTCTCAACAATAACGAGAGGGCCATGTCGCCATCAACCGTCATCGGGTCACCAGACAGACCTCATTATCTGTAGTCAGTGGCCGCCATGCGTCTAGCGCTGTAATACCATACCGAGACCCCCCAGATTCAGTAAGTCACGCTTACGTTATTGCCGGTCGTTGAAACTACTGTCGCGATTAGCATGAGCATCATATCTGGCTACCGAGTCGTTATGCTTTGTCATTTGGCCAAACGGCGGACGAGGAAACCAAGTGCACCTACGCGCAACTCTAGGCCTCCGAGGAACAGACGAATCACACCTAGTCAGGATGGTTCGTTTACAAGCTTGACCACCCTTGAGCCTGCGCGACTGACTCGCTCCTCACCAAATAGCTGGACGAAATATGGTATAAGATCCATATCCCCTTCCACAGTTGCCGATATGGACTCTACCGATCGCTCTGATGAAACGTCAAATTCTATAGAAATAGCTAGCACAGCAAAGAACCTCGACCACCCCGTATAATCACAAAAACCTCGTAGCATAGCATACAAAGAATTCTACAAGGCCCACGGGCCTCACTCCGCCATCACCAGGATTGCCCTAGTCGGCGAAACCCCACTAATGCCTTGTTCCCCCTGTTGACTGGGACAAGGCTTCAGATCATCCCTGGGCGACCAGGCTTAATATCACCCGTCCCGCTAACATCGCCTTGGCATTACGGATGCATTTCGGCCTATCTGCAGTTTAAGAAGAGCCGCATATCAAAAGGAAACAGCAAGCCACGTTGAATGACAGAACGTTCTTCAGTCTCGTTAGCGGTAGCACCAGCGTGGCTACTACCTATACTAGTGGCCGACAGAAATACCGTCCAAGATTGCACGAAGGTTTTCAGTGGTCGTTGTGACTAGCGGAATTGTATCGCCTTAAAGGCTCAGCACATGGATCAATGGTTACGACGCATATTTGGAAGAGGAGGAAGTTCGCGCAAGGCTATAGTACGAAATCCGGAACGCATGCTAAAGCTAATATGCGTTCATTGTCATGCTGCAACCTGTACTTTCTTAGTTTCTCACGCTCAGATCTCTGCCTGTTTTGTTTCGGAAGTACCACTACTCAAGCTGGGTCACAGCTTAGAAGAGATGATTATCATGATATGCACACTACTACGGCATCTGTCATTGACAGACTGTGGGTCACAAAAGCAATGCGAAGTACTGTGTTAGATGGGTTAACTCTAGTCGCTTCGGTTATCTGAATCACGGCACGGCGTCGTCACCCGCTTCGCTTTATTGGCTCAAGCGTGCCGCTCTCTGCTTCGTACTGCAGGGAATGAGATCGCGTTCTCCCTTTTGTTGGCTACTCGTGCGAGAATTGCATGGCCATTACTGCGATGGCAGAACGATCCCCCTCCTCTTCTGAGTTCTGTTCCTATAAACCAGAAACATCTCCATGTACTCTCTAAAGACACGCATAACTCTTCGTGGACGTATAAGTGCTGACATCTTTCTCGAAAAAATTGGCTACATGATCCACAATTATCACTGATCCCGCTTTGTCGCTCATTATAAAAGATTTTTATCTGGCGTCGCTCGTTCACGACAATGGCGACTGGATCTCTGAACCACATCGATTGGGCGCCATATGGACATTGAAACAAGCTGGGCTGTCGTTCTTATATGTGGAATGATATTCCTTTACCCTTTATCGGCATCGGCCTCTACCAATGTGTTTGGATTCGAAGGCTTCCCGCCTCCTTCGCTAGCGTCCTCTCGCTATAGGCTTATGGTGTTGTAGCCCTAACAGCCAATGTTTGGTTTGGATTTGCATAGTGGGGGTCTCTTTGTAAGGTCCGCACGAAACACAATAGGAGTTTGTACACAGTAGACGTGCTATACCCACATCTTATACGCGATAATAGAGCCGTAGAGCTGTACACAGTAATACCGACGAGGTAATGTTTCGAACATCAAACATCGAGGCGACGAGCAATGACATGTGCTGCTGAACTACAGAGCCTGGTTGGCGAGATGAAGAATCTATATCAAATACTCGATAGCACTGCTACCCTTCCCTTCTCCCCTAGAACAGATCCACCCTCTCAGTGTCCGACTCAGCTCCACCTTTCGACATCGCTCATGAGGAGTCAGGCTTTACCATTGAACTACGATCGAGCGCTACTCTTGATGCCATTGGGCGCGCCAACCTCAATTCTGTGTCGCATATGGTAGGGCTTGTGCAAGAAGAAGCACTCGCTGACGTTCTTGTTCCAGACGCATTCGTAGAGATGCTATTTGATCGTGCTGAGAGCGAAATCAAGTATTTAATACCGAGCAATACATGCTGAAGTCTGTTAATACGGGATGTGCAATGCGGGAGAGTGTGGAGACGGAACAGCAGATGGGCTGGTTGAGGAAGACTGTTCTTTGCTAGGGCTGACCTACTTCTCCGCCCTATCTTTCGATCGCCGCGAGTATTTAAAAGTTCTTAGTATTAGATACGCGACTAACCCGAGAGATACGTTAGATAATATACTAAAAAAAAAATTCCTTGTATAAATTCTACTACTCTATTTCTTTCTAGGATAAGTGAGACCAGGAATATTCCATAAGATAGATTGGATCAAATAAGGAGCATGGATAAAACGTCAAAAACCTAAAGCCGAACAAGGATCCAATTCAACCCCATGATCAGCTACAAAGCGGCACCGGTCCATCGCAAGTGCAACCCGAAGGACAAGTGCCGCTCTCCAACCTAGTAAGTGGGATGTTATCGATCTGGCAAAGATTCTGGAAGAACCATTCTGGACCTCGTCAGCAAACCTGTACTTTCGACTCAAGTTTAATCAACTAACCCGTTGCAGCAGCAGCATGATTCTCAGCGTTCCTCCATGTGTCAATACCATTTGGTGGGTTCGCTACCAAATCTCTTGCCGCGCGCTGCGAAGTCAACTGCCTCCAGTCGTCCGTGCCATGGGCAGGCACCGCATTTGGCCTTGAAGATGTGAACAAGGGCATTGTAGCAAGGAGACCGAAGCCGTCGAAGTGCGTTATCTCATGTAGTAGCGTATGGCCGCCGGTTTCAAAGTCTGCGAAGACTTTGGTATTGGCGTTGTCACAGATGCCCTCGTCTTGGATGGTGCGCGTGGTATCGCGAGCTGTGTGGAATGAAGGGCAGATGAACATGGTTGGGTTCTCGACGTTTGGCGCGTATTCTGTGATTGCTCGGCTGTTTGGGTGTGAGAAGAGCGCTCTGGGATCCAAATGATTAAGATTCTACTTACTCATCCCTACTGCAAGCTTTGTTCGACGAGGGAACGCATTCAATCTTCCAGTCGAAGATGCGCTGTCCATTAGGGGGCGTAATGTAGTAGATGACAGCATTCATTGCGGCTTCGAACATTTTGTGGTCAGCTGGACTACGATCATCGGTGCGGAAGTAATGATTGTAGCTATAACTCTTTAGTTGGCCGTCAACTTGCGTGACTTTTATTACTTACGCGTTTATATTGGCACGGTTGTCGTTCAGAGCAAGCGTCAGGGCTGATGCAGCTAGATTGATGGTATTACCCAGTGCAATTCCAATGCGGCTGATATCCTCGTCAGAACATTCAAAGTAGCCCAGGTCATTGCCGAAAGGAAGATCACCATCCCATGCTTGGACGGAAGGTAGTTTAAGAGCGGAGAGGAGAAGTAACGATGAAGCAATAATGGAGTTGAAGATGGGAGC
The DNA here is from genome assembly GCA_030770425.1 of Darksidea phi. Classification (NCBI taxonomy): domain Eukaryota; kingdom Fungi; phylum Ascomycota; class Dothideomycetes; order Pleosporales; family Lentitheciaceae; genus Darksidea; species Darksidea phi. Next base: position 215,829 of record JASJFT010000007.1, read on the forward strand.
CATTGTTTGTGGCTTGAGGAATTGAGCTTGTTGGAGACTGTTGATATGTATTGCGAGGATAAATGGAACGGAACTGTTGTGGAAATGGTTGAACTCAAGTTGCTTGCTTCTCAAAATACATTAAAATAAAGGTTCGTGATGGCTTTATACTCCAAGAACCTTTCTCGGCCAAGAGCACTGCCCATTGAAAGCCATAGCAAAGAGGATTCTAAGCTTACATTGCAAAGGAGCATCTATGCAATGAGTAGAGACTGCGGAGGAACATCTGTCATTCCAGGATAATGTAATATCAAGGGAGCGAGGCGGCTGTGTTTGAGTAAGCGTCCTACGGTTCCGTAAATAGATCTGCGGACGGAGGATGTTGGGGCATAGTTGACTGTTGAGTTCAGGCTTCTTGGAAAAGAGAATATACGTGCGAGTACTGTACGGTACAACAACGTCTCTACTTCGGCGATTCTACCCTTCCACGATATACTAATCCTACAGCTGTGGTATTGGACCGAACGTTTACGTGTGAACATACATCGCGGACTATGTGGAAATATTAATGGCGCGCCATATTAATGCCAAACCGTCGTCCCTAGGTTTGGACCTAAATTTCGGTACTTGGCTCCAATTTGGTGTATATGAGTTGTTGGAGGCGGAATGTCGAGTAATACCATAGGCGGGTACGCTTACCGTGTCCAATCGCGTAGCATACGGTCTCGCGTACCGGGTACTTCTAAGATAAACTACTTTATAAATAACGTTTTAAATAGTTTAGTACTAGTTATGAGAATTAGAGCTAAGTAAGATAGCTATTTTTAAAGCTTAATAACTATCTCTGTACTAGTTCTATTTAGCTAATTCATAGTTGTTTAGAAAATTCTATTGTATAGCTTTAGAATAAAGTTATTTTTATTTAAATCCGCCTAGTATTTAAAAAGCTATTAAGTTTTTAATATTTCTTGGCAAAAGTACGGCGCTCCTTCGTGTGCGTGATAAAGTACCTCACGGGCGAGCGCCACAATTAATTATAGTACAGTACGTACGAAAAAGTGGAGCGGTTTCATTTTAAGAGTCAGCAAACGATTAATGTGGTCAGAGGCCGGGCTGTGCTGGTAGCCTTACGAGCACAGATTGCTGACGTATTCAGCCTCAAGGCTGCTTCCTGGACTATGACGTAACTGGGCTGAGTTCGTGGATTTCCATCGCAGTAGGATGCTTTCTAGGCTGCCACTGCCTCAGATGTAACAATCCGATTATCTTCACTCAAACCTTTGATAATCTTCATTCCGACATAGTCCTGTTCAATATAGACTTGCACGTATCATGGCATCGAATCTGCGGGACCTCGGGTAACTTACCACCATTATACCATTGTAGTCCATCCTGCTAATGCTATAAGCGACTATACTCTTCCAGAGTCCAGCCCTCAATCAACACTTTCCATCAGTCTGTCAAGCTCATCGCAATCGTCGTCTATACCGCTCCATCCAACGTCAACAGCTAGCATTTCCGTCGGTCTTTCCGTTCGCCAGATCCAGTCCGAGAAGCCTGATACCGCTCTTACTATCGGCGCAATACGGAATGTCTTTGACCTATCCACCATCATGGACGTTGGTGTTCTGGCTTTGACAAATGTGGAAAGCGGAGAGAGCATTACGCTGTACAGTGCTGCATACTCGCCTACTGTCCGCTCCAACATAAAATTATCATGGGGCCGCGATATCCGCGAGTCAGTGGACTTCGTTTCTATTCCTTCCATGGAAAGCGGAGAGTCGGTGACACTTGCATTCGACTTGAGTATCCAGAAGCTGCGAGACTTGTGGGCGCGTCGCTCCCTGAAGAAGTCTTCAGCGCCGGAATTTCCATTCACATCCCCGGGAAAATGGCGACTCCATTTTGTTTCAGAGGACAGTATAGGATTTCATTACAATGGTATTGTGCTTTGGACGTGGGGTGGCCTGAATAGTGGGCTGCAGGGGAAGAAGTTTGAGTATCCGACGGAGACAATTTATCATTTCGAGCCGGAAGCAGAGGAAAGAATGAAAGTGGAAAGAAGAGAAGGCAAGTATGTGCAACTACATCCAAATAGTGCAGGGGGGAAATGTTTCGTTGTTGTCGAGACAGATACGGAAGGAGTGATTATCGAATTTGTAAATGGAGAGCAATGAGGCGGGGATCAAGTAATAGCATAACGCGCAAATTCAACCTTTTCGCACTCCATGTGTTTGAGTGGTACCTTCCTTTGCTATTATATGTCTATAGATATGAGCGTAGACCTAGGTACCGAAGCCTAAGGCGCTAATGATTACCACAGGCGCTATACCTTGAGCACAAGGAATACTAAGCATCGCCCCGTCTGAGGCTGATGTAGGAACTATCGCCACAGCTTTTCGTCTTTCTGAATAATATTAACCTCCAAGTCTTTATTAGTTAGTAACTAGGAAATAATAGTATATTCGCTGAAATCTCTAAAGTAATTCGTTATTAAGATAAATGAGGAGACCTAAGGTCCTAAGGTTTGAAGATGTTCTTCGTTAGCTCGTCTTGTCCGTGCTTCTTCTTCTTCTTCTTCTTCTTCTTCTTCTTCTTCTTCTTCTCCTTATCGGATTACGACTTCTTATCGTCGGATTTTATTCTCTTAATTACTAGTTGTAGATTATGTAGAACGAAGATAGGCTCGAGATCTATACGGTTACGAAAATCTTAATCCTCTTCGCCAGAGCGTTCTAATAGGCGAGTATTTTACGATAGATAGTCTAGGGCTAATAGTAAGGCTAACTCTTTAGATATAGGTAATAAGTGTATACCCTTTTTAACGTCTCTATCTTTGCGATAGGCTAGTACCAGAGGTACTCAGGCATAGCTAGCGCTCCGGCCATCAGCCAGCCAGGCTATCCTTCTGCCCACCGCGCCAAAAAGGATACGTATTTTTCTGATCAACCGAATCTCTCAGAACAACTAGCTGTATAGGGGAAGGCCCTGCTCGCTCGCTCGCCTAGCAGACCACGCGTGACGCTATGCAAGGGCTAGGCAGAGCCTAGCCCATAACAATCTTTAGGATTAATAGGGCTCCTCGGCACGGTATCGTACGCCGTTAATACAGCTAAACGCTATTCTACCCTTTTCGATCTCGTACGGATCTAGGAAAAAGCGTACTAGCGTCTAAATAAATACCAAAGAGGTACTACGTTTTTATAGTATCGCGTAAGTATCTTTCTTTTACTAGAAGTCCTCGCTTCTTAGCTTATTAAGCGTCTTATCGTTTATAGAAATAATATAGTCTACCTGTTCGAGTATCTTCTAACTAACTAGAGTAATACGTACTGACTAATTGTTATAGTTTTAGAGAATCTTAAAAGTTTAAGTAAATAATTACTTAAATAAGAGACTAAGTACGGGTATAGAATATAGACTAATACATCTAATAACTTCGTTTTATATTAAAGCTTCTTCCTATTATTCTAAAGCTCTCTCTCTCTATATAAAAGCGTTCTGAGTAGTTTATAGATATGGCGTGCACCTTCCTGAACGGTCTAGTCTATCGTCCGTCGCTTATCTCCGGCACGCGTCCGTCATCCCATCCTATAACTATCTACTTCTCCAACCATGGCCCATAACTCAGAGAAGCAAGCCCTTATAACGGGTCCGAAACATCGCGCTGCCTCCAAAGCTACGCTGTGGGCTAGGATCGCTCTTCTATTGTTGGTGGCATACTTTTTGTTTCACAATTACATCATCACAAGCCCACGATGGCTCTCCCGAAGCCCCAAAGCCTCGGCATCGCGATGCCCGCAGGTCGACCCTTTAATCCTAAAGTCGACAAAAGAGTTGGATGCAATGAATGATTACTTGAAGTCTGAAACTTTTCGCAACAAGTCGATAGAGCGCTTGGCCGGCGCCGTCCAGATTCCCACACAATCTTTCGATGATCTCCGCGGCGTAGGCGAAGATCCACGCTGGGACATTTTCTATAGTTTCGCCGACTACCTCGTCAAAGCTTTCCCGCTTGTGCACTCTACTCTCCAGATAGAGAAGGTTAATACGCATGCGTTGTTGTATACCTGGCCAGGCACAAATCCGACTCTGAAGCCAACGGTATTGATGGCGCATCAAGATGTAGTTCCCGTTCCGGATAGCACAGTAGAGCAGTGGACCCATCCGCCGTTCAGCGGATTCTTTGATGGAAAGAGTGTTTGGGGTAGGGGTGCTAGTGACTGCAAGAATCAACTCATTGGGATCTTGGAAGCCGTGGAGGCACTTATTGAAGCGGATTTCATGCCGCAACGTACCGTGGTTCTTTCATTTGGGTTCGATGAGGAGGTCAGCGGGCAGGAAGGCGCACATCATCTTGCGCAATTCTTGCTGAAGAGGTATGGGCATAATGGCGTGGCGGTCATTATTGATGAGGGCGCCGTCAACGTCGAGAGCTGGGGTAAAACGTGGGCAGTTCCAGGTGTCGCAGAGAAGGGAGCGGTGGACACTGACATAATAGTGCGTATGCGTGGTGGTCATTCAAGCATCCCACCTCAACACAATGGCATTGGGGTAGCTAGCGAACTCATCACCCTCATTGAAGGTGAGCAAATCCCCGGCATAGATGCGGCGTCTCAGACATATACTAATCGTATCCCCACCGCTAGCGAACCCCTACGAACCAGTTCTAGACAACGAAAACCCTTACTTGTCATGGCTCTACTGCGGATCTGAACACGCACCTGCCTTTCCCAAGAAACTCAAACACCTCCTCCACAAACGCAGCAACCAACAATCTACATGCCCTCATAAGCACAAGAAGGATGCTCTTGCCCTCGAGGCGGCAAAAGCGGGACCGGAGATCAAGTACTTGTTTACGACGAGCGTAGCTGTGGATGTTATTCATGGAGGTGTCAAGACGAATGCGCTGCCTGAAAGGACGCAGTTTACTGTCAATCATAGGATTAATGTCGGTTCTTCCTCGAAGGAGGTGTTCAATCATATAACGTTGCTCGCTGGACAGGTGGCTGAGAAGTTTGGTCTTACGCTCACACCTTTCAATGGCACAGAAACACCGTCTTCCATAACGCTCTCGGCACGCGACACACTTCTTGAGCCCGCGCCCATTACTCCAACATCGTCCTCGTCCAACACCACGACTCCCTTCGCCATCCTCGCTGGCACCACCCGCGCTCTTTACGGCAAAGACTTGCTGGTCGCTCCGGGCATTATGACAGGCAATACTGATACTCGATACTACTGGGACTTGAGTGAACACATCTTCCGGTACGGACCGGGGTGGGACAAAGAGCAGAAAGGGTTAGGGAATATACATACGGTTGATGAGAGGGTGGGGGTGCAGGGACATGTCGATACTGTGAGGTGGATGGTAGGCTTTTTAAGAGGTATGGATGAAGCAGAGCTGTGAGCCAGCTGTGTGATGGGAAGAGGCATCTGGTCGGCATATCAGAAACGTATAGCCCTGAATACCTTGAGATTCTTGTTGCGCGTTCCTACTAAGATTACACTCATCCCTGATCTTTATCGCAATCAAGCATTTGCGCATCGCCAGTGGCACCTTCAGCCCAAATTTATATGTTGATCCTCGAACACCTTATCCACGAGAGGTTCGCAACTACCGTTTCGCGCTAATTACGAGCAGCGACCTAAGCCCGTTTGAGCGTCGCCTTTCGCAATAGGCTATATACATGACAGAAGATGACGGTTGGTCCTGCGATGCGGCATCCGAAATAAAAGAGTGGAAACACGCAATTAATACCTGACTTCAGCTCGTTCGACCCGGGTCCTGATAACGTCTTGCCAGATACTGACCGAGCGCATGATGGATGGGGGAACATCCGCTGATCATGGAAAATGCAGGTCTTAACACGGGGAACGCATCCAACAAATCAGCCATCGTCAACGCGGTCATCACAGGCCTCGGATGCTCAACGCTGAATCAGCATTTGCGGGGCCAATCACAAGGGTAGTCGTCATCGCCCCGCATACCTGCCAAGCCACCTGCACAAGCACACAAGACCCCTCATGCGCACTGCCCCAAATCACCTTCACTTCTTCCTTTTTCATACGATCAATTTCTTCGAGTACGCATCATCCATCGACACTGACAGTCATGGCATCATATTTCGACCTCAAACCGCGCCGCTCAACAGCTACGGCCTCACCAACAACCCAGTTCGCCAAGGCCCAAGACAATGAAGCTTTCGGGAATATGGGTCTGCTGAGCCCACAAGTCACGAGAATATTGGACGATTTGGAGCTGGACGACAAGTCGAGTGACGACGAAGAAGCTAGCCAATCCGGAGAGAGCTCGCCCTCTGACAACGACGCTGAGAGCGACCGCAGTTCACGTCGGGACAAGCCCGACCAGCACCACTTACGGAAAGCCCAAACCTCGCCGTTGCCGCAGTCTGTCAAAAAGAAGGTTCATATTGCGGCCTCGTCATCCCGGCCGGGCGTAGGTAGTGCACAGAAGCATCCGCATCTTGCAAGGTTCCATTCGCTACGGAGTATGCTCTTCCAGAGTAATATTGAAGCAAATATGCACAAGGCCAAGGAATCGGGAAGGAATGAAGAGACGGAATGTCAATGGAAAGAAGAACATGAAAAGAGACAGGGCCTTAATCGCCCCAAGACCCCCGAATCACCACCAAAGGAGGGCTTTGCGCATAAGATTGGGAACAAGCTTCGGAGATTAACGAGCAAAGAAGTTCCGACAATGAACTCGATCGGGGAGGATATGGATAACGAGTCGACCGCAAGTGATGACGACGAGGATGAGCAGAGGGGATTGGCTGAGGACTCGGGGGAGATCAACCATTCGGATATTGAAGATTTGGTAAGATGGGTCAGTCGACGAGACCCGCCTAGTGACGGTGAGAGACGTAAACCAGAAATCAATAAACGAGAGGTCGGCAAAGAGGACAGCGGACACGAGAGCCTGGGACATTCAGATGTCGAGGACCTTGTGCGATGGATCAGTCGAAACGACAAGAGCCAATCGAAAACTGCTGCCGATGAAACGAAGCAACGAGATCTTCCCCACAGTGGATACAGCGATGCGTCTACGCAATCCGACTCGGAAGATGAACCCATGGATGAAGAGGATGTAGACGACCTTGTACGCTGGGTATCTCGACGAGAAAGACCCAACGCGGGATCCGTACGCGACAAAAAGGGAGGAGCTAGCCTAGAAACCAGCTCTGAAGCAGATGACGAGCACACGGACGACCTGGTGCGGTGGACGACGTGCAAAGACGAAACTAGTGGCGAGTCAGACGTTCCAGCCGAGAACACCCCGCATCCGGTCGCAGGAAAGAAGCCTCTAAAGAAAGTCAAGCATGACGGTGGTAGCAGCTTAAAGACGGGAGTAAAAGGTCCACCCGCAAGGGAAAGCAATGCGGAACTCACGTCGGATGATATCAATGAGCTTGTGAAGTGGGTGTCGCGAAAGAAACCAATCCAAAAATAGGCGGGAAAGAGAGCAGCAGTGTAATTTGAATTAAGGAGCAATGCGGGATGAGCAAAGCGACGGCGTGAACAGAGCAAGGTACGATCAGTTATGCCGAAACCACTAGTATAAAATATGGAAGCGGCTCGGTCTAATACAAGAGACTCCGTAGGTGTCAAAGCCCAAAATCAATTACTTGTGTACGAGTCGCCAGGATTCTGTATGTGGGAATATATGCATTGAGGCATTATGGTGAACGATCTCTAGCCATTTTAGGTGCTGCTTCTACGTATCACCAGCGGATGTCATATCCGTGGAAAACCTGCCTCTCGTCTTCGACACCCCTTTGCATCTAGCTTTGAATAAGCTATATTGTACATGAAGGGGTCGCGCGTTCAAGTTCATCGTCCCTGGCTCGTATTTAAGAAGGGCGTTCCCAAATCCAAATACTGATTAAAAGGGCCGACCATGCGAGGGTTTTGCTTGCAGAAGTACCATAGTCAGGTCGGTAGCGTTCGCGCATAATTCGAGCAGTCTGACCGCGGCGACCGGCTGGCGTCTACGAGCAACAGGAGCTGGAGCTTCTTTCGTAGAATCTAGGTGGTATTGAAACTGATAGGCTTTGCTTTAATAGTACCGATGGTCCGGAGCCCGCTGTGAATGGTGGTGAAGGCGTGGATATGAGCGAATATATCAAAGGAAATGGGGAGGTGGATAGCCTTGATAGTGAATTTTCTGGTGAGTGGCTGCCGCAGAGTGTAGCTGCTCATTCCGTTGTTAATAAGTAGTATAATAGGCTATTCTGGTTACCAGAAATCTGGTTGAGCATAGGTTATAGGACTTGATGTTTGAAATGATGAATTTGGGAGAGTATAAGATCATGTTTGCAGGGAGAAGAGGTTTGAGCAAAAGTAAGGATCGAAACGATCTTTGTTGCGGTAGACAATGATCTCCTGTTCACGCCTTCATGTCACAGCAAAGGTACCACCGTTTTTATGCTATACATTATTACAGTACTATTGTCCACCCAATAGCTAGAACCGCGAGAGGGCTTCGATCTCGCCAAACCCCAAATCATCCTGGCCTAATGCCTAGCTCCTGAGAAGTACATATGATTGTGTCAAGCATGTGACATTAACGATACGTTTTTGTAGCGTCTACTCGCTCAAACATGATCTCACATTCCCCGCAATTGCAAGCCAAAGGTAGGGGTAATTACCGTGTGGAAACACCCGTTGACTCTCCAATCATCAAACATCCAGCAACCCAATCGTTTGGTCAAGCACATGCATCACCTTTTTGGAATGTACGCCGTTGCAATGCTCGGACCGCTTCTTTAAGAGGCAGTGGATAGAGCAATGAGAGCATCGGCCACTTTGTCTAGGTCAGTATCTCTGTTGTATCCACAACAGTGTTAACATTTAGGGAAGTTCGGGCATGATTACCTTCCGCTTCGATAGTTGTCTTGTCCAGTGCAGCATCTTGGACCTGCGTAGAGTCAACCTTCTCGGCTTCCGGTTCGCCAGCGTCGATGTTCAGATCGGTTTCAGCGGCGGTGGTCTCACCTGCCACGAACTCTTCGGTGGCAGGCTCCGGTTCCGTGAGGCCAGTATCGCCTTCTACGAACGTAGTATCGTTGCTGGAGCCGTTTCCGAAGTTGGATTCTGCATCGGAGTCAGCTTGCTCAGCAACGTGCGACTGTGACGCATGTTGCTCACCTTCATCGTCAGAGACGGCTTCCACCTTGACAGGCGACTCGTTCACGTCCACTTGGAGGGCCTCTAATGCTTCGTCCAAAGCCGCATCGAGATCCTCGGCTTCCTGCTCAACAAGAGCGGGGAGGTTGCACAAGCCCTGGTAGAACTTGGTCCAGGGCTCGTTCGCGGCCCAGTCGTCGCCAGACTCGTAGTCGACCTTCCAGGTGAAGGGCTTGCCCATTACACCACTCTTCTCCAGCTCCGCCTTGAGCTCTTGGTACTTGTCGAGCATAGGCTCGGTGATCACAGGACGGTAGTAATCGCCCGACTTGCCAATCATCATATACTCAAGACGCGTCTTGAGGTCGAGCACGACGCGGTTCATCTTGGACACAAAAGCGTTGTGCTGGCGGGCCTCGCGAGGCTCCGTCTCTTCGCCGGCAGTGTTCAGGAAGACCTTACCCATGAAGAATTTGTTGAAATCCTCCAAAACGTCTTTTGCTCGGGGGATCATGAGGCCCTCCTTGCTGCCCTGCACGATAATGAGGTGGTAGTACAACTCCAACCATGCCTCTTCCTTGGCGTTCCACATGCAGACTTGCTTCGCCTTTAGCCCAGCACGGCCGTACAGCTGGTTCCTCCACGAATTGATCTTGGCAATGTGGTCGATATTATCCCAGTCGATCTCCGCGTGGACGAGCTTCTTGAAGTGCAGCTCCTTGCGCTTTTTGGTGATCTGGTCCACGCAGAGCATGCGGAGCATGTCGAGATCCTTCACACCCTTAACGGCCTTCTTGCGGACTCCCTCGGGACGGAGGTTAGAGGCGGGGACATTGCCCTTTTTCTGCTTCTGCGGCGGCGTGCCTTCCGGGACTGGGCTAGCCTTGCGCTTGAGATTGTTGGGGGACATAGCGCATATAGGTACTAGTCGGGCTGTAGGTGAGATTTTGAAGCGAGCGAGTGGGATTTGAAGCGAGTGGAGACCTGAAGCTCGGTGGCGAGAAGAGACAAAAGGGACTATTGTCTGTGAGTCGCGGTGCGCTTTGTGGTAGTGAGTTGTGTTTCTAACCTGGAGTCGAGGCGGAGAATTTATACAGGCGAGGTTCAGAGTTGTGTGCACAGAAGGGTTGAAAGGCACCTTGTTATGTATGTCGACGTGGCTGTGTGAGGCACTTCGTTGGTGAAGTAGAGACTTCAACTTGTGCGCCAAGGCTCAAGAGTCCTGTCTGCAGGATCTTCTGCAGCGTGTTGGTTTTGGGCTCACTGAGCTTTCACAAGGTCGTCGAGGCTGAGATGGCAGCTCTGCATTGTAAAAGAACGCATTCACGCAGTTTTTAGGCTATTGTACGATGACAAAGTATGATATACAGAAATTAGAAAGCTGGAATGCAAGCTTATGACTCTAATGATCTTGGAAATCCTGGTTGTATGGGCGAAGGGAGGTGGAGTACCGAGACCTTTGTGACGTAGGTCAAAAGGTCGAAAACGCAATGGCAGTGCATTCACCACGTCGAACTTCAAACATACTCGCTTTATTACATACCATTTGCATGTCCAGCCTACAGAGAAACAAGTGGGACAGATACATCTGTTGAAGGACTAGGGGGGGCATAGCACGCTGTTGCATAGCCATCTCCCTAAGTTCATTTCCACGGAGCCAAACTTCAGAAACGTAGCGAGCCATCACTTTAATACACTATCGTCAGCGAACCTTACAAATATCAGGATAAACCACGGTGTATGACCTACGTTCTTCATACAAGCTGCACTTGAGGTGGTTTCATTTACACTATGTATACTTACACATCTGTATTTCGTGCAGACCTTACAAAAGGTTTTCACATTGTGCAGATCCAAAACAAATTTACTTACACATGGTGTCTTGCTCAATTCTGGATACTGTTCTAATGGGTTGTGAGAGCTGTAGGACGAAAAAAAAAAAAATCTCGGATCAAGTAGCTTACACCGACGCGGTAGGTAGACCCGGATGATTTTACGTCAGTGGACGCTTAGCGCCACGATAGAGTCAAGTTAGCCCAACTAGACTTATCTGAACCAAAATCACGCCCCTTCAGACACTAATCTGTAGTCCTTACGGTTGTCACCATTCTCCTTGAGTTAGTCAGAAGATGACTTCAAGTCACGCAGCATTAGGAACTAGCGGAGAATAAAACACTATCTAGATTATCAATCCAGAGTCTCAGCTTTCCATGAATTCGGTGCGTAATCAGCTACCTCTCACCCCATATTGTTCCGCTGCAACTCCCAGAAAGCGAAGCGACACATGCGTCGCAACGAGCCTGCTCTATTTCATGCTGACTACGGACGAAGGGATCTAAAACAGACTCAGACTATTCTTTGTCATCAACCTTATTAATACCCTCCTGCATCTCGTAAACAGAGCCGAGCATACCCTCAGACCACTTTCCACCATCAGTTTCACTCACCCCCTCTTGTGGCATGCCATTAGCCTCAGCCTCAGCGCCAAACTCAACACCATACGTAGCAAATTCGGCAGCAATCGCTTCCTCCATCTCCTTTGCGGACCATTCATGCTCAATCCTCTTCTTCTGTTCCTGTTCATCCCAATCCCTAATCCTAGCCGTTGCCCATCTCCACTTCTCCACCGTAACCCTATCATCAACTTTCACCCTCATGTCGGCCGGCTTCTGCAACAAAGTCCACACCAAGCCCTCTCTCATCCACCACCAGCTCACAAGATACCCCAGCAAACCTAGCACCCGTAGCTTTTCGAATGAGTAGTTGGAGCTCGCGTATAGCGCAGCGTTGTTGTAGATTACGGGGGAGCCCCGTGCGACCTTCCACATTTCAGCGGATGCAGCGTCGAGCCAGGTGGAATCCACGCCTGTAGGAGAGACCCGGAAGCGACGGGCCGTTTCCGGAGGGATCATTCTCCAGATTGTTTCGGTGGCGCGCATATGAGCCGGTGTCGGGAGCGGCTGGAGGGGAACGAAGTAATGGAAGGGGTCCACCTAATCCATTTTAGTGTATGTTTGAAGGGACGTAGGTAGAAAGTGGGTGGACTTACGTTGTCGGATGGTTGTTGTATGTCCGTGGTGGGCGTGCCCCATTCCCCGCTCAGGCCTTTCTGCAGCAGTGGTCCTCCTTGACCCATCTCATTGGACATAGCCAATGAAGCTGGAGGATCCGACGGCCTAGAACCATTTGGATTTGGACACTGTATATTCGGCAGAGTCGGCGAAGGTACCGCTCCGTTCATATATATTCTGTTGTGTCCTTGATTGGCATCGAGGAGCGATGGTGAGTTGGATAGGCTAGCAATAGCGCTGTCAAATTCCTGGGTATTGTCTATCAACACCGCATTTATCGCTTCTCGCGGATGCTGTGTATACAATGTTGACGCCAGGATTGGGGCATTCCTTCTATCACGGTGCTGCGAGTCACCTGTTTGTCTGTTGTCATGATCGAAGGATAACGAATGATCTAGCAGTGCTGGCGGTTCCATGCCTCCACTGTTTTGCCTTGATATGTTCCCGAGTGTGACTTTCTTGGGCGTGCCGTCTCCACTTGGAAACAACTTAGCAACTTTATATTCGGTTAGCTAATTCGACATCAGTACATTTAATCTTGAAGCGGCGAAGGAAAAGCAAAACGTACCTCTTTCGCTATCATGGGCGGCCCTGGCTTCTTAAGTTTCTGCTTCGGCTTCGGCTTCATCTCGAATGAAAACTCCTCCTTCTTTCTCGACTTCGGTGTCTCCGGCTGTTGGGATCAGCAAAGTCAAATCGCAATCAAAAATTAAAAAGAAGTCGGACTTACGCTGCTTGGACTTGTGATGCTCCGCTTGCGCTTTTTCTGCTCGGCGAACACTTCCCTGGCATCTCTCAACACCACCGGCTTCAAACCTAATTGGTTTGCCAGCCCCTCCTGGCTAGGGCTCTTTTTCGGCGTGTACGCCTTCTTCAAGATGCCCTTTAATGGTTTCACTGCATTCGTCTCCTTCGACGGCGTGTGGGTGGAAGGCAGCGTAAACGGCGGAATCGGCGACAACTCTTGGCCATCGTTATCGGAAAGCTGGCGAGGCGTTTTTGGCTGCGAAGGACTCACAACGCCTAAATTTGGTGTCGACTCCCTGACCGGGCTCGAGGCCTTGTCCATCATGACCTTCTTCATGCTCAGCGAAGTGCGTCCTATGTTGCGTAGTTTGTTGTTGTCGTATGGATGCCAAAGTCAGTCCAAAATGCAGTGACAGTGCAGAAACTTTGCTTATGTTAGCGAACGTTGCAGTGTTTGTGCAAAAGAGACAGACGGGGGAGAGTGAGTAAAAGTTAAGGGTGGCGCACATGACTCACCCATAGTCGTTGACATCGTTGCTACACAGCATTGAATAGGTTGAGATGTCTCGTTCGCTTTCACTATGACTAATGTGGTGTGGGCGGCGGTGTGCCCGACATGTAAGGATCGACTACCTTTCAGATCTATGCTTGGCATGAAATATAGCCACCAGAAAAGCAGGCGACAGGGCAAAATGAATAAATGGTATTGGACCCGTATCGGCTTGCAGCATAGGCTATGGCAGCACCAGTCCGGCCTACACCATGAGTACTTTGGGACAGTTGGATGGGATAAACGTGGACTAGTGGTAATATAATTCAAGGAACAAAACTCACTCCATGGTGGGCGTACATATGATGCGGTTTGATGACTGTGTCAGTGTCCAGTCAGATCTAGTACATGATTGACGCGAAGAGAATGGCTAGGCGAAGTCACGAACTAGAGAAGAATATTTTAGAAGCCAGGAGAGGAATGAAGAGTTCATCATGTGATAGCACTAAAGACTTGCTGCAGTCATGGAAGAAAAATTTGGGGATGATATTTTGCCAATAGGGGTTGACCATACTCTTCATTGATGAGCGTCACTCGGCCGGTGCCTTCCAACCGAAACACCTTCCCAAGCAAGCCGCCGTAATATTACTCTGCAAAACGCCTCCTGGAACCCGTGATGACATTCAAGTAGTACGTGCATGACGAAGGCAAGACCTGGATCGCAAGTCAAGCCTTCGTGCTGGTCCGACCTCGGCCCCTCTGGAGCCTGCGCTTTTTTGACTTGGGCGGAGCTTCTTCGACTGCCTCCTCCTCGGACTCGCCAATCTCCTCTTCCTGAAGATCAGCCTCCATGTCTTCCTCATCCTTCGCCTTCTTAACGTGGCTATTCGACTTCGATTTCTTCCTAGCTGCTGTGGCTGCAAACATCTCCTCTGACGGCTCATCCATAGGCTGGGCTCTCTTCCCGCTCCTAGGTTTAGGCGCATACCTCGCCTCCAGATGATCGAAGAAGTTGCCGTTGCGAGCCTTCTGCCGTTGCTGAATCATAGCGGCTAGGTCCGCCATACCACTAGCGTCGCTCTTCTTGGCCTTCGGCTTGCCATTCGACTTCCCTGCTGCTGCTGCCTTTTTGGCCTCCCGCTTGTCGTAATCCTCTCTCCTCTTCCTCTCGACTTCTTTCGCTCTCTGGCGCGCCTCATCATTGTTGTCTCGCTCATACGCTTCGTATGAATCAATCGTACCGTTGGCAATCTCCTCATCCAGGATCCGCCTAAACCGGTCGTCGTCCACGAGGATGTCTGACAGCATGACGGATTCGTAGATGGCACTCAGCCGGCCTTTGTACTTTGTATATGCGTTCAGCAGGTCCCGCCGTTCGCTGGGACTGTTCTTGTACTCGAGCGATATCCTGTTAATACTCTCCTCGCTGACAACATCTTCGAATTGTTGGCGGTAGAATGATAGCCAGTCGAACTCATCATCGTCTTCAAGGGTCTCGGCGGTGCTACCGGTAAGGTCATATCGCTTGCGGCGACGGTCGTCTGAGAGGACAGCGTAGGCGAATGCGATCTCTTGAAACTTCTTGTTGGCGGCTTCCTTCTCATCGGGTGAGGCCTTGTCTACGCTGGTCAGCATTGGGCATAGGGCGCATTCGAAAACGAGGGCATACCGGGGTGGTGCTTCAGCGCCAACTTTCGGTACGCTTTCTTCACATCGTCGGCTGTAGCTTCCTTGTCAAGACCCAACACCTCATACGGGTCGACGCTCGGCGGGCCATCGTCCGCTTCGATGTCCTCGTCATCGTTGTTGATGAACGGGTCAGCCTTTGCCTTTCTCTCCTCATGCGTACTTGGTTTCTGCCTTCTAGCCATTTTGTGTGAGTAACTTGGGCGTGGAGAGACTGTGAGTGTGTCGCAGCGGAGTCAGACCGCGTAGAGTGGTGAACGCGTCGCGTCAAAGGGTGAGGTCGGAGTTTAGGCGGAGAAGCTCTGACCACCACACCGCCACCGCCACGAATACCTGCGCCGCTGCTGCAGCAGCGGCCTTCCCTCCCTCATCGTGCTTACCGTCATCATGTGTGTCGAAACTCACCAGATCGGAAGCCTGCCTCAGGTTGCCGAAACCACGTTTTCCATCGATCATCAAGAGCTTATGCGAGAGGCCCTAGAGCAGGCAAGGCAGTCCCCACCAAAGCCGTCAAACTTCTGCGTCGGCGCATTACTCGTTGATGGAGACAACGGCGAAGTTCTATCCCGCGGCTACACTTTAGAGCTCGACGGCAATACACACGCCGAACAATGCTGCTTGGCGAAGTTCGCTCAAGCGTTTGATCTACCCGAGGAACGGGTTGGAGAGGTGCTGCCCACCAATTCCGCTATTTACACTACTATGGAGCCCTGCAACCTCAGACTAAGCGGCAACCTGTCCTGCGTCGACAGAATCATTCGTACCAAAAACAAGCATGGTCATTCAGTGATACGAAAGGTTTATCTAGGGGTCAAAGAGCCGGAGAAATTTGTAGGCGAAAACAAGGGAAGAGCGAAGCTTGAAGAGCATGGGATTGAATCCATTCACGTACCAGGACTGGAGCAAGAAATCTTGAAGGTAGCCACTGCTGGGCATGGAAGGTAGTACTTCATCTGTTCGCGCGCAATGCATGCGTCGAGCTATGGGCGCGGAAAAGGAAACGAAACGAAACGAAACGAAACGAAAATGGTATCCCAACAGCAGACCCAACCATCCTGGATGAAATCGCTCTGAACGAAAGACCGCACCTTGTTCCTTAAATGCATACCTGCCGTCTGCTCCAACCGATCAGATCCTCTAATAAAGTCACGTTGCTAGCAGCGCTACTGGTCATGTCCTATCAATGTTGCTGAAGAAAGCTGGCGGGTCGAATACAATAAAATGGGCGCCTGTGCTCCTATGAAGACAGTCCGAATCGAGAAATGTACCCAAGGCAAGCGAACCGAGTATCAGTCATGACCTCGTTTCAGCGCGCACCCTCTATTTCTTGCATAGCAATCCATCTCTCTTTCCGTTTCCCTTCCTTCGTGCTCCCACCAAACGCCTTAGCCCTCAGCCCCATTTCGTACCTGAACCGTCTCCATCTCATCCTCCGGGCTGTGGGCTTTTTCATGCGACGTTGGTATGGCTTCTTGGGATGTGCGGCGACAGCAGCTTTCTGAGCTGCCTCGATAGTGTCGTTGGTGGGTTCTTCGAGGCCGATGGCAGAGGGGGATAGGGCGAGGAAGGACATCAAGAGGGAGGCTAGGCGTGGAGAGGGCATTTTGGCTGTATAATGGATGGTGAAGGAGTGAGAGATTCCGAGATGGTTTGAGGCGGTAGGGCAGTAGCGTAGTAGGGGTTGATTTAGGGCGTTCTATCGTATAGATGCCTGAATGAATGACGAATGATATAAAGCGAAGCCTTTGAGAGGGTTGAAGGGCGTCTCCCCGAGCCGAAAA
The DNA here is from genome assembly GCA_030770425.1 of Darksidea phi. Taxonomy (NCBI): domain Eukaryota; kingdom Fungi; phylum Ascomycota; class Dothideomycetes; order Pleosporales; family Lentitheciaceae; genus Darksidea; species Darksidea phi. Next base: position 232,733 of record JASJFT010000007.1, read on the forward strand.
ATTGAAGAAACCGCTGTACACGCGCTATCCTACCTTTAGTTAACGGAGTGGAACTCACGCAAGATATACAACGTCCCAAGCCCCCTCTCCGCTCCTTTACTACCCCGAGCTAGGGAGCTGAGAAGGGCCAGCCACCGAGTTCAGCACCACATCTATTTCCGCTCAGATTGCCAAGTATCCGTGGCGCAACCTTTCCCCATGAACCAACAGCCCGATTCCAACCTACTACAAACGTTCTCCGGTCATACTGTTTCGCAGGTGTGCTCCTTAACACACCTCTTTCAACCGCCAATATCGACAGCTTATTCGTCGCCGTGGAGAAACTGTCAGTTCTACGAGCCAATCATTGCCTTCGTGTGGCAGTGTTCAATCCTCCATTTTAACCTGACCGCTCTTCACACTGTGCTTTTACGCTTTCCTCCTGTATGCCCCAATTGAGCGGTTGCCGGCTTCGCTTAGACCATGCAGGGCTGGCTGAACCCAACGATTTTGGCAAATCGCGCCACAGGACTGAAAATAGCTGGAGCTTGTGTAAGCACCTCCCAAACTTGTTGGTGCCTAACACGCCCCAAAACACACATGGCTGTGCGAACCTTCCACCACCCTCAAGACCATTCAATCCGTGAACAACCAAGTGGCACCACGTTCAGAGCGCACGCTCATACGAGACCGAACTCCGCATCCGAATTTAACCTTCAGTAATTAAAAGCAGCCGACCACCACTATACACGCGCGACCGTACTTCGCACGCGGACGACCACTACTCTACCAAATCCACTCATCGGAATCTACCTTATATTAATAGCAAGGGTTTCCCACCACTCTTCTGTCTCTTCTAATCGCTCTCAGGCCTTCGATCACCAGCGAGACGTAAAACCTCCCAATTACGATACCGATTTCACAAATATTAAAGAAAACAAGGCTCAGGTGGTAGACGGTCGAGGCCAAGAAGTTGAGTGGAGGTAGAGTAGTATCACTATCATTAAGACCGATGACCAAGGAAACCCGATATATACGTCGCTTTTTAATAATAAGAGTGGGAGACTAACAGTCAAGGACGGCTGGAAATTATATATCATAAAAGGAAAGTTTTGTGAGAGAGGTTGAGAAGTGAAACTCTCACCGAGCAGTTGCTTGGAGGTCTGGAACTCTGCGGCTGAGTGCAGTGCTTGGTCTCTGTGGAATAGCGATCGCGCCCTCGAGCATAATTGATGGAAAGTACATCGATAGTGACCCGATTTGGATCTTTTAGAGAGGGCGAGTAGGCGCTTGCATACCTTATATAGCTAGCATTGTACACAAAGAACCAGACACAAAACCAAGAACTCGAAGTATTCTCCGCTTAGGTAGTCGTCAGAACCGTCCTCCTATTATCAACACGGGGTGTTCCAGTTTCTCCTTCAGGAGGAAGAGTGTAGACATTGCGGAAGGAGACGGTTGCGTTCTGCGTACCGTCGTCCAGTCGGGAGCAAGCCCACCAACGCGGTGCGCCACTGCACCCCCTGTAACGAGCAACCACCACAACGTGGGACATGTCCTGTAGCGATGTACTTAATCCCACAGCCTAACGAACCCTTCATGTATATTAGGATGGATGCGTCGGTGGGCCGTCTCTTGTTTATATATTAGTAAGCTCTAAGAGGAGCGAATCATGTCTGCAAGGCTGATTGGGTGGTACAACCACTCGCCTGTGCTAAAGATTGCAGTGAAAAAGGGTGTTAGGACAACTAAACTCTTACGCCAAGATACTTTATTCCCCGATCTCTTGGCGCGTGCCAATGGCGTCATGAATTTGGCGAAACGAGCCGTCTATGATCGAACTATAACGTAGATGATCATATTGAATAATTGAATAAAGGAAGCCTGGAGTAGCTCCGAGATACAAAATTTATTAATCATATGCAAATCACAATTGTGACCATTCCTCCCTCGAGCTTGTTCAACGTCCATCGAATCAGCCGCAAACCCACTGCTCACACGAATTGCGACCGCAAAGATGTCAACAGGCGTGCCAGCAGGCACCTCCTATCTCAGTATTGAATCCAAAGATATCCAGACAGCCCCCGGCGTCTCGCTCTCTGAACATCAACGCACAATCGTAGGTTCCGTCCTCGACCTCTTCGCCGGTCGGCCCTCGCTTCCCAAACTCGCCCTTTGGCGCGACGATGCCACCTTCGCTGACCCTCTCACAATTGCAATCGGTCGGGATCGCTTCGCTGCGCAATGGTATGGCCTGCAATCCGCCTTCTCCAAGATCGAGCGTTTACACCACAGTGTGAAGGATGCAAGGAACCCGATATTGCTGGATCTGAAGACGCGGTATGTTGTTAAGGGCATTGGCAAGGAGCAGACGATTCAGAGCCTAGTGGTTATCCATTTGGATGAGCAGGGCAAGATTAATAAGGTGGAGGACAAGTGGGATGGGAAGTTGCCAGAAAGTGCAATCGCGAATGTGAGTACAATCTTTCAGTTGCTGAATCCATTTTGATAGGGCGACTACTTTGGCGGCTGGGGTTTTTGGGCTCGGAGTCGGACGTGGGAGACGCGGGTTTGGAGGGTGCGCTCCAGCTGTTTGCGCATCCGAAGACCGACTATTTGAAGATGGTCTACTGACATCATTACCGTAGGCTTTCCGACATTTGACCGCGGCTACCGTCCCTAAGATGGTCAACGTGCCGAAAGACGCGGAAGAGGATGCAAAGAAGGGAATTAGTCGGTTCGAGTTCGAGTCCGGGTCAGATTAGGCTTCATGCTATCGCCGTGTAGTATACATGTCCTCGTAAATCGTTCCGTCGTGAGACCTCCAACCAAAGGAAGAAATATGAGACTGCGACTGCACTTACTTATATCCAATAAAGATGCGCCGAATCGCTAGATGAAAGAAAATGAGCATTCCGCCGACACCATATCCTAGTGTTCTAATGTTTTGCGTCCCTTCGTTCACGATCAAAATCGTACCGCATGACCCTTGTGTTACTCTTGGGAGATCCGGACCGCTCATGGTGAGTGTCTGGCAAAAGCCGGCTACTGCTGTCGTTGTGGGCTGATTATATACGCCAATGGTGGTCGTGGTCGGAGGTGGTTGTACGTAGGCTTGAGTTGTCTGTTGTACGCCGTAGACTGTGACGGTACTCGCAGACGCAACGTTCACACTCCCACCACACACACTTCCAGACGGACAGCAACCGACTATGCCATTCTGGTTGGCTGGCGCTGCACACGTATACCCACTGGGACAACACCTGCTACAGGTTAAACGTGTTCCACATTGCCCGAGAGAGCTCCACCGACCAGCTAGGTTGACTTATGTCGCCGCAGCTTAAGCTAGCGTGGCTTGGGCACATATTCGAGCCCTGCGTTGTAACTCCTTGGCCATCAGGACCGACGATGTAGACTGCGCCCGAAAAAGGCGCATTGTTCGAGTACGTTTGCGCTTCTGCTTCCGCGATCGCTGCTGGGTCTGGTATCGCTTTTGGTTGCGCCTCTGGTTCCGCTGCGCAAAAGATGGGGAGGGAGAACGGAACGGCGCGAAGGATGCGATGGAATCGCATAATGTTAGTAGGCCGCAAAGCAAAAGAATAGGATAAGCAACAAGTGAACCAACGCCGCCAAACAGAAGAGGCCGGCCTATAATTAAGGTTAATCCAAGGTACTTTGGCCGGACAGCTCGGAAGATGAACGGGGCCCTTAAAAGCTCGAAGCACCGCCGGAAAACAAGCTAGCTGTCGTAGCTCCGGAGCTGCAGCTTGGTGGTCAGCCGCATAGGTCATGGCAGGTGGGCAGCAAATGCCGGCTTGGTGGGGGGAAGCCTGATCAGTATTGTCGAAGTTTGCCTTGGGACGAGGTGCTCCCTGGTACAAGCCTTCGCACGGGCCACAATGGCCAGTGGGGGACTAGTTTTACTCGGGTGCAGAAGACAATGGCGGTGTTGAGGTGGTCGTGGTGTTTGTTGGCCAGGAAGCCTGGTACCCGAGGTTGCTTTTGAGGCTTTGGCTCTCATTGCGAAGCGTGGCTGCGCGGATGATCATTGCAGGAGGACCTTGATTGTTCCTTGTCGCGGCCATGCTAGCCTTGGAACCGGCTCAGGACGGCACTGGACGGGTGCGCTACAGCAGGGGGTCCTGCTGTCATGCATGTGCTGGGCTGCTTCCTCGAGATCATCCGATGTCCTCAGGCGCTGTAGCTTGCTTTGCGCTAGTTCGGTTTGGGAATCACAGGTCACGTGCTACCGTGGGAGGCGCTGCTAGCGCTGCCCTCTGGAACGCGTTGCGCCACGCCCCATCCATCAACATTCTTACCACAACATGACATGTCCACGCACCGGTCCACGCCCAAGTATCGACTCTACCCGGCGTACTGCTTCAGAGCGTCGCCCACCTACAATGCCTGGGTGAAACTGACCGCCGCCGATGTCCAAGCGCTCCGATCGGAGCCGGACTTTCAGAGTACTTCCCCACATACACACAGCTCCCATCGGCGCTGACACGTCGCATGCAGGCCAGCACATATACTTCCACCTCAACCACCCTATCCGCTTCGTACGCCTCGTTGGCGTAGTCGTCGCCATCGATGACATCAACGTCAAGTACACGGTCCTGACGCTGGATGATGGAAGCGGCGCCAACATCGAGGTCAAAATCGTGCGACTCACTCCGGACATGTACAACCCGGTCGAGTGCCCCTCGAATACCATGGTCGATAACGTCAACGTTGTTAGCCAGTGCGGCATCTTCGAGGTCACCGTCGACCGCAAACAAGTGGATATTGGGACGGTGATCAAGGCGAAGGCCACTCTATCCGAGTTTCGCGGTGCGAAACAGCTGGAACTGAAGAGGATATGGATCGTTCCTACGACTAATGAGGAGGCCCAAGCTTGGGCCGAGACTGCTGCGTTCAAGCAGGCTACCCTATCCAAGCCATGGCGTCTCAGCTCCGCCGAGCACAACAAGATTACAAAGGAAATCAAAATGGAGCGCAAAAAAGTCCAAGAATATGAGCGACTCAAGGCGGAACATGAAGCGAAGAAAAAACAGCAGAGGAAAGCGCGAGAGGAATACTTGGCGCAGAAAGACGCGAGGCTGGAAGTCCGACGGCGCAAGGAAAACATCATCATGAATGCGGGAGCATTGATATGAGACCCACCCGAGCCACTCGGCCCCCTGTATGCATTCATTCGACATTAGCGCTGAAGAACTTCGGCAGCCGCTCTCGGGTAGGGGCTGAAGCTGCATCAGATGGCGCATAGCGGGATGCAAGCAACCATTGGTTATGTAGAGAGACGTGTGTGCCAGTGACCATTCAAGCGAATGCAGATGGCCGGGATAGGAAACGTTAGTATGCCGCCTATTCCACGGCCCCCAGCCTTGCGACACCTGTCCTGCAACAGTACACACCTAAGCGCCAGCATCTCACACTTTGCAGCACTCATATGTAACAAGATGCACACAATATGTGACGGCGCGTACATCGTAACGCAAATTGAATGTTCAAGAGTAAGACATGACCACTGCAGCTGTCTGGGTTGTTTGCTCTATTGTTCAGTCCCTCTGCCTTCGAGTCTGTAGCATTTCCAACGTCCTCAGCAGTTTGACCTATGTCGAACATCTCCCCAGCAGCATTCACCGATCCCAATGCAACCGGAAGTGGTCGCCACATCCCCAGGTACCCGCCTGAACAGCTTCAATTCGTTGAATCACAACGCTTCAAGGCCCGTTCGCCCTACTGGGAGAAGAACCAAGGTGATGACGATGGATTCTTTTCTTACAAGGACGAGACATTACCCCCGTTCGACCTTACCCAGAAGCTGAACTACAGAGCGTTGCCAAAACCGCACTGGATTCGTGTCTTGAAAGTTGAACCAGGCGTGCACTACGGAATCAAGTGTTCGTTGGTTCACATTAATTTGGACGATGATGAACATGAAGAGTACGAGGCTATATCCTACACTTGGGGCCAATACTACGACAATCCCAACCCTGCCTCCTTAGAAGCAGGGGATAATGAAGGTACATCAGCGCTCCTCATCTGCGACCATGTTTGGGTAAAAGTGACGATCAGCCTTTACCACGCTCTGCAACTATTCCGCCGAACAGACCGGGCGCGCTATCTCTGGGCTGACGCTCTTTGTATTAACCAAATGGATACAGCGGAAAGAGGCCATCAGGTCAGCCTGATGCAGCTCATCTATAAGGAAGCGCGAGAAGTTCTAGTCTGGGTCGGTTGGTGCGATTCCTTTTCCGTCGAAAACGCGATGCACCTCCTCTGCTGGCTCGTCAACCAGGAATGCTCAGACGCGGTAAAGGAATCACAAGCGCAGAGGGCACTATGGTATAATGACGAGGAGGCAGTAGAGAGACCACGGATCGGCGCAAGACCCTCTTCAGAATCGTCTTTCTACTCTTCCGACGAGGAACCAATCGACCCGGACAAAGAAAAAGTAGCTTTCGAATCGGGGACCTTGAAACCACTCGTAGCGCTCTTCGAAGCAAGGTATTTCTCGAGATTGTGGGTGTTTCAAGAAATTGCGCTTTCGCCTCTAGCGACCATGTTCTGGGGCACGGCGAGAGTGACATTTCAATGGGTTGCCCTCGTCGCCGACCTTATCGAACGCCAATATATGGCAGAGTTTGCCTCATTCGACAACGCTTTGACCGGTCTGCAGAATTGCGCGAAGATGTATCATACATGGAAAGGGGCTTATGCCAACGATAGCTTCTTCGATCTCTTGCTCGCGACGAGGGGATTGAAGTCTCAAGAACCGGTTGATAAGGTTTTTGGCCTACTTGGCATCAAGACGAGGGATTCGGAACCGGTGGATGGTAAACGGTTTGTAGAGGTTGATTACAAGGCGAAGAAGTATGAGATCTTCAAGAGGATTGCAGAGAAGGTTTTGGTGGGACAGCAGGATGTAAGATGTTTGGCTGCTGTGGAGTACGGAGACAGGGGCTGGAAAGAGGAGGAGGCGTCATGGGTTCCTGATTTTGCAGACTTGGGTGAGGTGTTTCTACCATTGTTGAATGCGCAGACGCATGGCGACACTATAGCCCGTATAACCCCGTCTAAAGAGTGTGGTGCACGGCACTGTTTGACGTTCGAAGGCATACAAGTCGGTACCGTAGCCCATGTCATCGATCCTGGCTTCGCAGTAGCCTCACACTGGCGTAGTATCACCATCCTCAAATTCCTACAACATCTCATCGTCGCCCTCCGTCCGCAATACCCAGACGAAACCATAGCACTATGTCTCACAGCAGGCTTCACCACATCCATGACCTCCGTAGTTATCGATATCTCCGCCCACATCGCTGCTCTAGACGCCTTCTCTACTTGGAGTGAGAGTATCATAGTTACGGACGAAAATATCGTGTCTCCGCCTCCAGACTCTTCCTCTGCAGATATCAAGACGGCGTATAAGTTCTTCCAAGCGAGTGCGAAGGCTATGCATTGCAGGCGCCTTTTTAAGTCTGAGAAGGGGCTGTTGGGTACGGGGCCTAGGGGGGTGCGAGTGGGCGATGGGGTTGTGGTGTTGTTTGGGAGCAATGTGCCCTTTGTGCTGACGAAGGCTGACAAAAGTCATTGGAGGCTTGTGGGGCAGAGTTATGTTCGTGGTTTAATGGAGGGACAGGGTGTTGAAGAGTGGAGAGCGAGCGGGGATGAGGCTGAAGAGTTTCACGTTTTCTAAAATGGGCCCTTTGTTGGAGATGTCATCGGACATGACCTCATTGCTTCTATGTTCATCCTTACATATTGGTCAAAACAAGGGCTATCAAACCTTCCCTACTTAACGTACCTTCATACGACCGCTCTGACGAACCATCAAGCGTCATATTACCGTCCGTTTTCTCACCAACGGCGGGTCCGTCTTCATAGTCCTAACAAGCTGTGCAACATCTTTCTTCTTCCCCATCCCGGCCCCAAATTCAAATCCTGCAGCTTGTAAAATAGCGAACCGTACAGCATCAACGCCCAATCTCTTCCTGTTAACCAAAACCGCAGAGCTACACCCTAGAATCTCGCCCAATGCGCCGCCGCCGACAGGAGGTTGGATCTCAGTTCTGATCCCATTCATGATTTGCTGTAATGTGTCTAAAGATCCCTTCGATTTCAATTTCGACAAACTTTTGCCGTCAACACGTTTTATTGACTCGAACTTTGGGATGTAGATTTTATCGAGCTTGGAAAGGATAATCTGATGTGGTATCCCACCGAGACGAAGGGAGGCGAGGAGAGAGCGATCTTTGTCTTTGATACCATGTTGGGCGTCGAGAAGGACGAAGACGCGACGCAGCTGCTTCCGACCTTGGAGGTATTTCATGATTTCGAGACCCCACTCGGAAAGGGAGCCTTCGCCGTAGCCGGGCATGTCCACGATGGTAACTCCTCCTGGCCCCTCAATCTTGTCATGTCCCGACTGTGTTTTGACGATGTTGGCACCGTTGCCTGGCCCGACGCCGTAGAGGTTCATCGTCTTTGTGAACCCAGGGGTGGAGGAGGTCTTTGCGAGTAGGGCCTTCGTATCCGCATTAACAATCGCGTTCAACAGACTGCTCTTGCCCACATTACTCCTCCCCACGAATGCCACCTCAGGCACATCGCTCTCAGGAAACGCCCGAAACAATGCCACCGACCTAAGAAACTTGGGTGCAGCACCATCAACGAAGAAATGTGTTGCTTTCGCTTTCTGTTCCTTGGTCGGGGGAAGCGTCTCCCAGTACCAGTTGCAATCCTCCAGTCTCGCCGACTGTATCTTCTGCGTATGTGAGGGAAGCTTTTCTGAGGGCCAATATGAAGGCAGCGAGGGTGTGAGTTCCGCTTCTGGTTCAAGTTCTGCATTGGGTTCAAAGGAGTGTATTTTGCGAAGGGGTCGGGTTCGAGGTGTGGAGACGGGGATACGGTGGCGCGAGTAACCCATTCTATTTCCGTCAGAGAGGTCTACTTCGAGAGCAGAATTTGGGGCCCTCAAGTTTGTCCTGGCTTTCAATTTAGGGTCGCGGTTGAAGTGCTTTGCGATGCGGAACGTGGCGTCCGTATTCGAACTAGGTGGATCTTGCTCCAGCGATCCTCTATCTGCAATTGTTTTATTTGAAGACTGAGCTTTAGATTCTGGATCCGCAAGCTTTATGTGTTCCAGACTGCGTTTAGATACATGGGGATCCGCGGGGGTTTCTAAGCTGAAGTCGGAGTAGTTGCGCCATTGGAGGACGATACGCGTGCTTTGACGGATTTTCGAGCGGCGCGAGATATTGTGTGTGCAGAACTGGCATATATACGGTGTTCTTGTGGACAGAAACGCCATTGTCAAGTGGAGATGAGGAGTGCGGAAGCCTTGAGGTCGCGGTTGCCAGGAAGTTCACGCATGGTCTAAGCTTCCGCCTTTCTGCAACTTTTCGCCGCAACACCTCCGCATTCCCGATGTCTAATATATGCCCACACGGTTGAAGTCGCCCCAGCATACCACCTCAATCCTCCCTGTGCGCGCTGCAACCTACCAGTAATGGCCTCGTCAACCTCCCGCGTACGCTCTCTCTACCGCCGTCTTCTCCGCGAACTCCCCACCCACCCCTCTGCCACACCCACAACTACCAGCGCCTCCCGCACAACCCCGTCAAAGTTCCGCTCTACCTCGCACCAAAAGCTCTCGACACCCTCGTTAGTGCAGAAACGCCTTCGCGACTCCTTTGTCAATCCAACAAGCTCGAACGAGACGAGCCAGTTAGCACAGGCAGAACAGTTTGTGCAGTACGTGCAAGCGCAGAGGATGTACGCGACGCTGATCGAGCGCTACAATCCTGGAATGGGTATGAGTGAGGAGGAGAGGGTGCGACTGACAGCAAGGAAGGTGGGGATGGATCTGCCAGCTGAGTTTGTGGGGGAGAAGTGAGGATAGAAGCAAATCACATTGTAGACTAGAACAGCCGACGGATGCTCGTGGATGTCGGGTACAACGATAGCGCGTGGGCACACTACTTGAAACAGACCCAGGTGAGAAAAGGAAGAACGCTGGACGAACTTGTAGGATAGGAACGATTTAAGATCTAATCAGTACCAAAGCAGACCATTTATCTACACCGAGCGCGAGACACGCATGCCGTGAATAGTAGGGTATGAAGCTTTTTTCCGACCCTTTGCGCCGCGAACGGAATCTATATTCGCTTAATGCATCGTGTAGAGTCAATTGCCCAGAAGGCATGCCACCAAATCCGCCCTCACTTACTACAACCGCGTCCACCCTAGTACCCTCTTCCACATCCAGTTCCTACAACAGAGGAAGGTTAGTCTAGTCTTCAAACTTAATTCCCTTCCCGCCTGATGTATCAATAAGCCCACCTCGATAGGAACCCCTCTTTTTCTTGTTCTTTTCTTTTGTGAAGCTCTTCCCCTTGGTTGGCGCCAAATCAGCATACGCGCGATCCGCATAATCATACGAGACATAATCGTTGCTGGCCAAACGCGGGTCTACCTTCGTCTCGGCCTTGATGCGCGAGAAGCGATTCTCGATATGATTCTTCTTCGATTTCACGGGACCGTTCGCGGAAGGCGTGTTCTCGTGCTTGCGCTTGCTTCCAGTTTCGGGAGTTGGTACGGGAGAGCTAGGTGCAAGAGTCGCGGTCGATTCGGATGAGTTCTTGCGATCGTATGGGCTGGCTGGAGCCTTGTCTTCTGCCCCGGATTCGGAAGAGTCGCTCTCTGACGAACTAGAATCGCTGCTGGATGACGAAGAATCTTTCTTCTTGGCGATCTTTACGGCCTTGGACTTCTTCACAGGCGAGGAGTCGGCGTGGCTCTCAGAGGTATCAGAATCGTCCGATGAGTCGGAACTCGATGAGGATGACGAGGATGCAGAAGACGCAGACTTGGCCTTCTTGCTCTTCGGTTTGGCCTCAGCTTCCGAGTCGGAACTATCACTGGAAGATTCGCTTGAGCTCGAATCGCTAGATGAACTGGACGAGGCTGATTCAGGGAGAGGGACATTTGCTGCATCTTCGGCAGACTCGCTGTGCGAGCCACTGGAGGACGACGAGGCAGAGGAAGAGGAGGCGGAAGAAGTAGACCTCGACCTCTTGCTCCTCTTAGCAGGCGATCTATTTTCATGTTCTGATTCGGAGTCGGAGCTGGAACTAGAGCTCGAAGAGTCTGACTCCCCCTTCGCTGTCGCTCTCTTCTTGGGCGACGTTGTCTGCTCTTCCTCCGTCTTCCCGTCCTCGGAGTCGCTGCTCGAGTTGCTTGAGTCGCTGTCCGAACCACTGCTCGCTTCGCTGCTAGATGCGTTCTTTTCATCCACATCCATAGCCTCAGCCGCATCGTTCTCGGTGCCTGCAGTGTGTTCCCACCGCTCGTAGAGAGTAGTCAAATTTGGTACATCCTTCGTTGCAGTGCCAGCAGCAGGGGAGGTTTTTGCTTCGTCCTGAAGCTTCTTCGCCGTCTCTGCGTATCCGTGTTCCTTCAAAAAGGTCTGGACGAGGTTGAGGAGTGGCGCGGGAGCTTGAGGGTACTTCGACGTCTTCCTCTGCGATTTTGCGGGTTTCTCGATGCGGCCTGCGGTGACCTTGTCTTGCTTTTTGGACTTCCTTTCGCGAGCATCCTCTGTACGGGCTTTCTTGCTCTTCGCCATGGTGTCAATTCTCTCGCTAAATTGTGCTGGTGTTGTCGTGTGCAATGTGTTGAAGCTGTGAGAAAAAGTTGTCGAGGGCGGAAATATTCCAAGCCTCATTTTGTGGCGGGGCACGCTAGCCCCGAACAGCTCGTTCCCAACCAACAAGCATACGTCCGCTCGTCTCATATACGACGCCAGACCTCTTCCCACGCCAACAGTAGTGCTGTCTATTCCCTACCTGCAGCTCCTCGCCCACGCGCCACAACTTTACTCTGCGGATAGTAGTTGCCGCCGCCGTTGCTGCAATTGTCGACGCCTGCTGCCGCGAATGCGCCCGGTGCTCATCTCCCCCGTTAATGGCTACGTCCTTCACAGCTTCTTCGTCCACCTAGGGGCATCGGCTTGCTGGCTCTTCACGTATATGGCCTCGTACTACGAAGGACGACCGTTGTGCGATATACGTCCCGCCATAGACCACCATGGATGGCAATTCGAGGCCGCGTAATTATCAAAATAGCGCGGGAAACACGGGACGACCTAGCAATGAGAGTCGGCGTCCACCAGGAGCTCCAGGAGGGCCGCCATCCTCTACGGCTTCCTCTTCACGGTCAGGCGTGTCGCGCGCCGAAAGGTTCGAGGACGAGCGGCGAAGAATTACCAATAGTTGCTTCTCAAAGCTAGACAACGAGAACCAGCGTATGTTCTCCCACGAAGAGACTGGCACCTGCTAACCCAGTTCAGTGGAAGAGTCGTACATTACGCACATCCGCATCCAGGAAGACGGTGCCTATCCACAATCGCCCCCTCCTCCGTCGGCAAACACTGCAACCAAAAAAGCGCGCATCATCATAATTTCCGTCACCAAGCTTAAGCTAGTGAGGCTGCACAAAGCCCGAGAGAATGCGAACGGTAGCTTCTCGATTGGCAAAACGTGGGAAATGTACCATCTATCCGCTATTGAGAACTACATCCACATGGTCCCAAAAAATGAAGAAGAAGCTCTGCACAAGCAGTGGGCCGGCGACAAGGGATTTCTGGTCACCATATCTAAGCCTTACTACTGGGAGGCGACCACGGCTAAAGAGAAGGAATTCTTTATTGGAAGCATGACCAAGATCTATACCAAGTTTACCGACAAGCATGATCGTAAAGAAGGCAAATATCCGATTTTGACGGGTTTCAGCCCTGCTGAACTACTTGCACTGACTGAAGGACGTCCATATGCAGCAACCGAAGAAGGTCGTGCTGCTTTTGATAGCTGGATTGCGCCCTACCAGAATCGTGCGCCTCCCGCCGACGACCCTGGCCCATATGCAGAATTAAGAAGAGCATACGAGGAGTCGAGGAGAAATAGGAGCGGCCCTAACACCCCACAGCCACCAGGTTTACCATCGCCTAGGGACATGAGGCGGCCACTAGATGAGAGAAGATTGCCACCTCCACGCGGTCCCGGACGTCCCCCAACATCGGACGGGCCACAACGCGAAGGAATGCCTCGGCGGCCAGGGCCTCCTTCAATGCCGAATATGAGAGAGGCCGGACGTGGGGGACCACCTGGGCGACCTGAGGATGGTCGCTTCCCTTCATCCCCTCGTAATGTTCCTCCTGCGCAGGGTACCCCACCACCTGGTTCTCGGGACGGTCCTCGGCCACGGCCATCAATGGAACAGAACTTACGATCACATCCCAGCCGGGAGAACATGGCGCTGCGTTCGCGTCCAAGCCGCGAGCGACTACAACTAGCGCCAGGAATGGCGCCGCCAATTCCCACTCCTCCACCTCAACGTCTGTCTCCTCAGTCATCAAGATCTGACTTGCGGCCCAAGACGCCTGAAGCCGGAAACGCGTCTTTGCTACCTGCAAGTCTTAGTGTAGGTAGGCCGCCAGTTCCAGAAGACGCTCGATCGCAGAAGTCGCAAAAGTCGCTAGAAGGATCTTCTTTCGATAATGCAGGAATGGGCAGAACTTCTGCAGAGGAACGTAGAACAAACGTCCAACCCTTGTCTAGTGGGCGTGAACCATCACCTAGAGGTTTGCGGCCTGGGACAGCTCAGAGCAATGCAAGCTCTTTTATGTCACGCAGCGAGGAGCCTCTGTCCGAAGACATTCCAAGAGCCGCTCTACCTGAGCGAAGACGGCCACAGATGGACTCTCGTCCGTCGCAACAGTCAGAACGCAGCGTTGAAAGTCTAGGAAGTGGGCGACAGACGGAATTTCATACTCTCGCACAATCGTCTCCTCCGCCCATAGCCCCTCCACCTCGAAGAAGACCCCAGGAAATCCCTGAGAGGTCCACACCCCCCTCCGCAAACGAACCAAATAAGCGTGAGCCTATGGAAGCTATGATGCCACATTCAGAACTTCCACCTCCTCCGACATCTCCACTTCCACAGATACCCAAAGCCGCCGAACCCAGAGAGCCGGAGACACCTGTTGTCACGAAAACTCAAGCTGGGAAAGATGCCGAAGCGGCATCCCCTGTTAAGTTGACAACGTCCACTGGAGATGACGAGAATCAGGTTGACCACCGGCCTGGACTTGGACCCATGATTAAAAAGAAAATTGGCCAAAAGGACGCGGCAAACGCTTTCCGCAAGGCTGCTGCGGCCGCTGGCGCTTTCAAGCCTCGAGCCGGTGGTGCTGCAGCAAAACTTTTCGCCAAGGAAACAAAAGCATCCGAAGAGCCCGATGGCATCAGTGGCGTCTTTGTTCCCCAGCGCCCTACGCCCAAGGAGGAAACGGAGAAGAAACCTGAAGAGGAGCCTATGACCCAACCTGACCGAACATCGAAAGAGCGACCAAAGATCGTCACCGAAATCGTTCCCGAGGTCCAGGTGTCCAGTCCCCTGTCGCCGACACCAGTCATTGCGCCCGTGAATCCGGAAGAGAAGCTTGCTTCTCGCCCAGCTACCCCAGAAAACCCTGTAGAGAAGACGAAAGCTGAACCCGAGGCTGAAGCACGGCGCAAGAGGCGAAGATCGAACCAACAGATCATGAATTTCTCCAAACTTGGCATCGATGCGAGCATACTTGATGAACGCGGACTCGAATTCGAAATGCTCCTAGCAGAATTTGGTTGGGGGAGTAGTGAGCTCTCGGGCAGGAATATCGAATCGCTGGAATCGGACATTAAGCGTGAGATTGCACGTGTTGAAGCGGGCAGTTGGCTCAACCATCTTGAGCAGAAAGATGACCGTGTTGAAGCTGTGGAGAAAATGTTAGATCGGGCAATTGCTGAATGTGACGAACTCGAGGGTCTGTTGACACTGTATAATGTGGAACTAAGCGTAAGCGATCCCCTACAGTAATTCTTCTGATTTAACCACTAACCATCCCGCTAACAGAGCTTGAACGATGACATTGCATTCATTGAAGCCCAGAGCCAGGGTTTGCAAGTCCAAACAGCTAATCAGAGGCTACTACAAAATGAACTCAAACAGCTTGTTGACACTATTTCCATTACGTCAGATCAGCTCGAGCCGCTACGGCGCGCACCTATCGGCAAGGTCAACGGACTCAAGGCTATTGAATCCTCTCTCGTACTACTCTATAAAGCCTTGATTACTATTGACCCCAACTTCGTTGAAAGCGGCCGCGCAAGCACGAATGACGATCTCCAAAAGATTCCCAGCAACGCTGGTTTTGGTAACAGCGAGTTGGCTTCTATGCAGGCTTTGCAAGAGAAGAAAGACCGGTATCTTAACGAAGGCGCCATGTTCCTCGATCGTCTCAAAAAGCACATGGATATTACTTTTGGCGCCGCCTTCTTGCAGACCAAAGACGCTTTAGCCAACATTGATAATACCGCCATGCCCTCAACAATAGCCAACATTGAGGCTCACGATGCTGGTCGCAACATGCTGTGGATGATAAGCCCACTTATCTTGTTTGCCAAAGAAATTGACCGCACTTCGTGGAACGCATTACTTCGTATGTACCAAAATCAAGCTGGGCAGATTTACCAAGACGAGATCCGGGACCATATTCTCTCATGGAGGCGTTTTGCTCGTAGACCTACCGGCGAGGAGCAGGAGCTCTTGTTCACTGCACAGGAGAAGGAGGTGGAAAGCATCACGGGGGCAGCTAGAAAACTTACCGTGAAAAGAAGTCAGACCTTGGCTCGCGGATTACGAAATACATCCGGGGATAAGGAAGGCAAGGCGAACAAAGCACAAGATGGGAAGCTTTTTGCTTTCGACGTGTTCTCTAGAATTCTAGAGGGCATTGGCCCCGTGCTTCTCACCGAGCAGAACTTCATCACAGAATTCTTTCATGCAACCTCAACAAACTCTATGGATTTCCCCGAGACTGTGAATGCCGCCTCGCCTGAGGAGCGCCATGGGCCGAATCTATGGGTCCGGAAGCAGTTCGAGGCGGACAGGGCGATGGCGAAGCGCGTTGCTGAAGTCATGGAGGATATCTTCTCTTTCTGGCCTACGGAAGTACAGAATCTGGTGGAGTGGGCCATCAAGGCCGATCCTCTGTAAGCTGAAATATGCATGTCCTCCAGACCGAATGCTAACGTTTTGCAGGCAAGGAGTTGGAATTCTTTGCGCGGTTGACCGGAAACTTGTTGAAATCGAGGATTCAAATCAGGATTTCCTTACGAGGAATCTGCAAAAAGTGCATGAGCGCCTCACCAGCCTATTCATCCGCTTCGTGGATGAGCAAATCCGCGCCATCGAAGACACCAAAGTCAAGATCAAGAAGCGGAAGGGCGTCATTGCCTTTATGAAGACGTTTCCTCATTTTGCCATGGCGATTGAGAATATGCTGCCTGTCTCAGACGACACTAATCAGCTAGAAATCCGAAGGATGGTTGACGACGCCTATCAGAAGATCAACAAAGCCATGTTCGAGAGCTTGAAGGTTATCGCGAAGGAATCACCTGCTGTTATGGCTACTCAAGGCCAGGGGGATCCGGAAGATAAGGAAGCACTTAACTACCACATTCTGCTCATTGAGAACATGAACCACTACATCGAAGAAGTGGATGCGCGCCCCGATTCAGTGCTGCTGGACTGGAAAGTGAAAGCCCAAGATGAGATGAAGGAGCATATGGAGCTTTACGTCGACGCCGTCATCCGGCGGCCGTTGGGTAAACTTCTGGTGAGTACCTGCCTTGACGTCTCCTTGCCTCACTAACCATCGGCTAGGAATTCATCGAGTCCACAGAAACTTTGTTGGCCCAACGTGGTGCCAGCGCACAGTCAATTGCACAGCGCTCGTCCCACTCCCGCTCCGTCTTCAAGAAGCTCGTCCACTCATACGATGCCAAGGAAATCCGCAAAGGCATCGAAGCTCTCAAGAAGCGCGTTGACAAGCACTTTGGCGACGCCGACGACCCCACTATCAGCCGCGACCTTGTTTTCAAGGTCCTCAAAGAATGCGAGAAGAATTACAGCGATGTGTATGATCGCACTATCCGTATCAATCAAGATGTATATTCTGGAGAGGTCGAGATGGACTGGGGGCCGAACGAGGTGTCAGCCGCGTTCAGGAGGTAGATCTGATCTATCCTGAATTCTAGTCTCTGCGCATATTGTTGTTCGAGGGTTGGCATGGCTTGTGTATTATGTTTGTCGCTGGTGTTTAGCAGTTTGGGATTTGGGCGTTCACGAGCACGCGCGCGACGTCGAGGCTTATGGGCTTGTTTGGGGTTCCAATACATATTGCGCATTATTCTGATATCTAGCGTCTAGCGTACGAGCTGCTTGTATAAACGTACATACTATTGGACTCTCAAGCCTGTTTTCTAGCCACGTGGCGTGCCTGTCTCGAACAATCTCGCAGGGAAGAAGCGCCGGAACTCATAGACGCCGCGGGGCCGACGTCCGTGTCTGAAACGGTTGTTGACATCTACTGTGTAGTTATTTGGCCGAACCTGACGTTCACTGCGCTTTTCTTAGCATAGCTTCGGTAAGACGACAGTATCGATCGCGGGCTAATTACATCGCTTCGCAACTACAAGAAGCATTCCCCCACAATGACACTACTCCAAACATTGCTTCGCGCAACGGCGTTCCGCACGCCTCTCCTACGTACGCTTGTCCCAACCGTTGCACTCGCATACGGTATCCAGACTGTAGTCGCCGTGCCCTCCATCGCTGCACAGACGGAGCGCTTCTACGACCTTTCGGGCAGCTTAACGTACCTCTCGTGCACGGCAGCATCTTTGTTCTTGCCTTATCTGAGAACGAGGGCTGCCGGTGCTGTCACTGGTGGGTTGCAAGAGTATCTGAGTGCACCCGCGCCGGGACAGGGGGGATGGTTTTGGCGACAGGTCGTGCTTAGTGCGGCGGTGGGAGTGTGGGCGACGAGATGTGAGTGCTTGCATCTCCCCAAAAGCGCGATAGATCGGTTCAAGCAATAGTAGTAAGTGCTAATGCTATATAGTGGGATGCTTCCTCTTCAAACGCATAATAGACGACGATGGCACTGACTCCCGCTTCGACAATATCCGCACGTCGCCGTCAAAGTTCTTTGTCGCTTTCTTCGCGCAGGCGACGTGGGTCTCGCTGTGCATGCTACCCGTCATCTTGATCAACTCATTGCCACGGACCGCATTTGCGATGACGCGACTTGTGAACGTGACGAACGCCATCCCGCAAGCCATATCGGCGAAACCGTACTGGACCGATGTCCTGGGCCTTGCAGTTTTCGTGTTTGGGCTAACCTTTGAGGTTGTGGCGGATCGGCAGAAGAGCCAATGGAGCCAGGAGAGGAAGGAGAAGAAACATTCCGAAGAATTTCTCACACGCGGTTTATGGTCCAAGTCTCGTCATCCCAACTACTTTGGCGAAATCACGCTGTGGAGCGGTATCGCCATTGCTGCAGGTGGCCTTCTCGTACGCAACTCGGCACAGGTTGGACTTGGCTTGGGAGGATTCGGTGGAAAGGTACTGGTGGTTGGGATGTGTGCGGCGAGTCCGGCCTTTGTGGCTTTCTTACTGCTGAAGGTATCGGGTATTCCCCTCAGCGAGAACAAGTATGACAAGCGGTACGGGGACCGTAAGGAGTACAAAGCGTGGAAGGAGAGTACGCCGATGCTTGTCCCGAAGTTCTGATTGAAGGCGCTGTTCGGTCGTAAGAATCGAGAACAGTATCAATGCTGTGGTAAATCTCATCATAGTATGAAGCTTATTACTTACATCACCGGTTAGTCGAATACTCTGTAGATGTTCCTTCACATTCCGTATCCATGCATCCAGTGCATGGCCAACTTCACACCAAATCAACCTATTTCTTTCTTTTACCAACATTCACGATCCTTGTCTAGTTTGAACATGCCAACCTCCACGAGCCGCTCTGCATTCGGTCCTCACCCATCACACAACGCACCAGTATAATACAGTAAGTAGTAGCTACACAACCCGCACCAAATCCACACCATCTCAAGCTAAAACACAACTCAAACGGCTTTATTTCTCACACTCCCCCTGGTTATACGAACCCCAACCCTGATAAAATCTACAAAGAAAAAAAAAGAAAGCATGCTACTAAGAAAGACGCAGCCATCCAGACGAGGCAGCATACTCTAATTCCCACAAGAAATTCCTCCCGCTTCCCCGCTAGCCATTCTCCGAGACAGCAAAGTAGTGATGATATACAAGCGGCTTCCCCGGTGGATTGGATACGTAAAGTTGGTAATCTTAGATGAAAACAACGATCACATGGGAAAGCCATATATGTTTCTTGTTTGGAAGATGGTACACACTTTCTACATGGGGATATGTAAGAGGGTATACGCATAGGCTGAAGCTACTGATGTAATCTAGGAGAAGGTTAGAGAGTTTGTTCTATAAAGCATGGCGAGCTCATCAGGAGCGCTCGCGCAATATTTGAGTGATCAATCAAGAGCGACCTAGCTAACTCTACGACAGTCTTGAGGTAGGCGTTCCATAAGGTTATGCATTCATTGTTTCATGCATAGCAATCTAGTCATTACCTCATTACGAAGTACCATCGTTGGAGGATGTGGAAGTTGCACTCTTACCACTTGTGTAGACGAGCAGTTGCTGCATCCCGCTTTTATCTCAGACCAGAATTCCGCCCAACCCCCGCTCACATCGCACTCAGACTCAGATCAAACTCTTGATAGTCTGCCCGCCCTCAAACACCTCACCCTTCTCCAATTTCTGCCATCCCTGCACGGCACCCACCTCCACACAGACCATCTGCTTATACCCCTCATCGGGCGAAAAGTCGCCCATGGCCTTCGCCTTCTCGATCCACGGGTTCCACACAACGGTATCCTGCAAGTTATCGCGCACAACGTCGAAGCGCGGGGTGCCGTCTTCAACAACAGAGGTAGTGTCTTGCGGGATGCTTGCGTAGACGCGGTCGACTTCGCCGGTGATCTTGAGGGATGGGTCGGATTGTTGGTGCGTCGAGGCATTCAGGACCTTGTCAACGTAGGAAACACCGAGGAGGCCATTGATGGCGATTTTTGTGATGTCCTGATGTAGCGTTAGAACCGAATGGGGCGTTCCCATACCACACATTGTAAGCATCTACACACCTTGATCTTCAAATACGTGTGCAGCAGGAACTGAAACTCAAAGCTCTGCTCACCCTCGTTGCGCACGTTGACCACCGTCTGCAAGCTGTCTTTCGCCAGCGTAACGCTGTACACAAGCCCAAAGTCCAGCGGCCATGCCTTGCGCGCATCGTCGGACAGACCGGAGGAGTAGAGACCGAAGTCGAGCTTTACGGAATTGGAGTCGAGGGCGTCTTCCGAGGTCGACTTGCCCAGGAACTCCCAGCGCGATGTCCGGGCGAAGCCGTGCTGCGGGAGGGACGATGTGGGGTGGCCGGATTTGGGGGGAGGACCGAAGACCTGGTGCATAGCGTTAGCACAATAATCATAGCAGGTACACCAGTCTTGCTTGGACTTCAATGTAGAGACTTGCCGGAAACACGACCGGAATACCCCCCCTTACGGCCTTGCTCCCATCCAACGCGGCCTTCTCACTCAACCACAGATTCTCCGTCTTCCCGCCATTGCTCTTCCAGCTCGTCACCGTCGCACCATAAAGCAGCACCTCGACGCTCTCGCCAGACGGCAGCGTAGCCACGACTTTGGAACTTGCTCCAGACCCCACGATGTCGACTTGAGCTTCGGGGGCAGCGGCGGAGGGGGCGTTGAGCGCCGAGGGGCGGTTTGCGCGGTCGACCATGATTGGTGCTGGGCGAGTTGGTGTTTTGAAAAGCTATGAGGGCGTTGCTCGAGGTATTGTAGGGAAGGAGTTGCGGAGGAGTTGAAGGCGGGATGACGATTCCACGGAAAGTCTGCTATCAGATCTCAGTAGGCGTGTCCGCTTACTTAAAGACTGCAAAGACTCACTCTGACCTCAAGCCTGACGGTGTAGAAGAAATAGCGGGAGCTCGAGGTGCAGCAGGCAGAAGGAGGGGTAGCTGCCCCACTACGTGGGCGACAACATCGCCCCGAACCAGACTCTCACCTGAAACACTAGCGTTTCAGGGCACACTCTCGCTTTGCACGTCGTTTAGAGTCTCGAAATAGAAGTGCGCATATGAAGACGCATGTGTCTCTGGATGGGTTCACCTGGAACTGGTGACACGCAAACAACAAACATACAAATATAATTTCGTTCATGATTTGATAGTTGTTCTCGCACAGCTTGACACATCACTCCGCTACACTACTGACAAGACAAACGCTTTGCCTATTCAGGCCTCTAGGGGCGGTACATGATGTAAGCATGAGATAGCCAGAGGTATCATACCACCCATCATAATGCTGCAAAAATACTAAACAGCCACCACCACACCTGATCCCAATCCTAATAATGCCATGTCCTCACTATGAAGCCCCTCCCTCTCCTCGTCTGCCTGCTTGATGCACCTCGCGCCTTATGTCGAATAATGCATCATCGATTTCACGCTCCTCCTGTCTTCCCAGCACCAACTGTGAGCTTCTGAACAGAGCATCTTTGAGGCTCATGAGCTGGTTGATGATGCTACGCGGCGTAAGGATGACACGTTCCGTGAAAGAACGACTGGACGTGGACACTGATGCCTGGCTTTGTTGTGGTACACTGGTAGCCCCGTTGTCAAGTGGCAGCTGCCGTGCAACCTCCGTACTCTGCTCGCCCGACGTAGTGTCACCCTGAACGGGCCCGGTTGCTGCCTGCACAGTGGCTTGTTCGACTGCGACTGAGGAGCCTCGAACAGATGATCGAATCTCAGAGGAACGCTTCGGCGTGACTTGAACGTGACTGAGGCGCTTAGCCTGGAAAGTCTGCGAGACTTTTGGTGTAGTCTTAGCTCCACTGACGTCCTGGCCGAGGCTCCGGCGTGCTCGCTTGGATGCCAGCGTGTCCTCAACGATGATATGCTGTGACTGTGTCTCAGCTTGGCTGAGAAGCGAAGCCGAACGACGGATTCCTCGCTTGCGATTCGTCTCGGGGACAACGATCTCGCTCTCCGGGGGAGCTAGCGAGCTTCTCTTTGTCCTTTGCGCGGCAACCTTCTTTCTGGGTGTAGCAACGATGATGTTGTCAAACATGCCATCAGCATCCGGAGCAACCTCGGATGGTACTGGGGAAGCCTCAGCCTCAGTCTCGAGCGTCTCAATCTTGTTCTTCTTGGGCCTGCCGCGGCCGCGTCCAGTGGATTTGCGTTTCGTGGCGCTGGTCGGCTGGACAGGGCTAGACGTAGCGGAGAAGCGAGAGGACGAGCGAAGAGGGTGGACTTGAGGGCTCTCCATGTCGATCGCCTGACTTGAGAAAGAGTCTCCGATGCGACTTGTGCTGCTCGTCTCAGCATCAGGGGTATGGCCATCCAATTGTGTCGACATTTCGATTTGGGTATCTTGGATTTCAGTGTCTTTTTCGGCTGCCTGGTCGCTTGGTGCTGCCGAAGCTGCAGCGAAAGTTATCTTGTCAGTCTTTTGAGGAGGGCCACCAGTTTGCTTGCCAATGGTTGCCTCCAACTGAGCTTGCATGTCCGCATCAATCTGCGCGGTAAGCTGCAGGTCAATCGTTGAGCTTGGCATGTCGGATGCATCAATCTCAGTTGCAAGCATGCCCTCAAAAGCTTCCCCACCGGTCGGGCCAGCTTCGGATAATACTGTGTCATCGACGGTAGTTCCCTCATCAAATGAAAGGGAGGAGGGCTGCTCAAGCTGTGGGTACTCGAAGCTATCATCGATGACATCTTCAGAAGTATTGGTGCTACCGAGAGTTTTGGCCTTTGACTGCGCATCATTCTCGAAACGAGGAGGCGATGACCCAAGCTCTGCATCATCGTCTAGTCGAACTGTACGTACAGCAGTTGGGGTGGCTACACTAGTTTGATCGCTGGCGACCTCTTGGATGCGGGTGCGAGCCTGTGGGGTGGGTGAGGAGCCAATAAAGACGTCCATAGGTCCCAGGGAAGGCAGGGTCTTCAAAGGAGTCCGTGAGGTCTCCATTGGTAACTCATCAGCATCCAAGGCGTCAGAGTGCAGCTCTAGTGGAGAGGGAGCCGACGCTGCTACCTCTGGTCGCACAGGCGAAGTAGAGCCCAGGTTTGCGAACAGATTTGAGGTAATCATTTGACGTTCTACCATATCCCTCTGCCGCTCTGTCAAGATCTGGGATTCCTGAACGAATGGGTTAGAGGGTGAGGAAAGGATAGGTTCAAACTGGATCTGCGAGTTGTCGTGTCGGAGGCGGACTTTGGGGGTTCGGCGGATGGGCGTCCTTTTGTTGCTCCCGCTAGATACTGCGGGAGATCGCGATTTGCGGGAAGACTTGACAATCTTAAAGGGCGACTTTATTACACGAGGAGTCTTCATCTGTTTTTTCGACTCTTCGACACTAGCATCAGATTCGTAAAACGACGGCTGATCAGCCTGCTTGGGTCAGTCCATGCTGTGCATAGGTACGAGAAAGAGAAACTCACAGCATCCTCTTCTCGAACGTCCAGGGATGGCAAGGAAAGCTGCACAGAATTGCGAAGCCGCCGGAGTGCCTGTTCAAGCTGGGCTGGATACCGCAGTGTTTCTTCCTTGCCGAAAGTCGCGTTCCAAGTAGCAATAGACATGTTGACTATGCCGTGACGCCGACTAAGGAAGCCAGCGGTGATTAATGGCTCCAGATGCAGTAGAATTTGACCATCCTTACGAGGTAACCTCTCGATGGCAGCGCATACTTCTTTCCACAAAAGTATGACCTGTATTGTGTCAGTCTCTGTCATTACTGATCTCGACTCTACATACCTGGCTGTGTAACTCCTTAGATTGTTGGGTCTTGTTCTGCAATTTTCTATCCGGATCCTCAACCCAGAACCGAATCGTCGCTTGCACCCTGCGGAGGTAGACTGCGAGCAGCGCAACGGGGCACCGATGGATCGAATTCGCGAATGCTGCAAGGAACTCCTGAACGGTATTCACATCTCTGCCATTTAGCTCATGATAAGCTCCAGAACCAATGGATGCAACCACGTCGTAGAAGTGGTTGTACGGGTCAAAGTCCGGATTCCGGCCTACATTCGTGGACGATGGCCACAACTTCTGCCGGCCTTGCTCAATAGTTCTCCTAACCATCAGCTTGGGAAGATTCCAGAGTAAAACGCTAAGCCATGGGAGGCAGGCGGATTGTTCCTTGGCAGGAATCCGCTCCAAGACATTCTCGGAGACCTTTTCAACGACGGCAAGTACGAGTGCCCCCTCACCAGCTTCTCTTCGAACGGTGTCCACGAAACTGACCAAGACTTCTCGACCAAGGGGTTGTCCTAGGAGGTGGGTAGAACTCAGATGAAAAATGTCGACGACTACCTCATACTCTTTTCCAAGCGGTCGTGAAACCCCGTTAGGGTCTGCTGACTGCTCTTCAAGACATGATTTTACCAAAGAAGCAGTCTGCGTCCAGAAGATGGAGGGGACAAGGGCGTAGGTCGAAGAATCTGCCACAGCAGCGCAGTCGCGAAGCAACTCGAGCCTGCCGAGGCGCGTGTTTTGGGATTCGTAGCAAGGCTCAATGAGCAGCTTCAGGGCCCGAAGCCGAACATGGTCAGAGAGCTTTCCTTCGGACTGATTGACGAGCAAATCAATAAAGTACAGGAGCGGCGAAGTCCGGAGTCCTTGTTGGCGAGAACGATGCGATGGTGTTGATGCAGCCTCAAACTCATTCTGTCCATTCCGCGTGAGGCACTTATCCGAAAATTGCAATGCGCCTAGTCGTTCCACAATCGTTTCTAGCAGGAAGCAGAATTTATCAGCCCAAGAATCCTCCTTCTCTTGTGAAAGAGCAAGTTGAGCAGTGTGCCTATCCCAAACCCGGCGGAGCAGATTGACAAGGTAAGCCATTGCGTCCTTGGATTCCGTAGACGCCATGACCTCTTGACTGCTTGCTGCTTTCAAAGAGTGCAGTAGCGATAGCCACATGTTCTTGGCAGGTTCGTCTTTGCATTCTTCTACACTCCATGGAGCCGCATCCAAGAGTGTTTCGACGAACTTCAGGATTGTAGAGAGAGACTTGCGAACCCATTTGGCGTCTAAGACGGGTAGTTCCTCGCGCTGCACCATAGCTTGAGGCCTCAAATCAAGCGCCCGTCGCGGTTCCCAGGGCTTCCTAGCACCATTGAAGAGCGCAGACACGACACGGCACGCGGCTAATGCATGTATGGGCGAAGGACTGTGCACCAGAGGGGTCCAGAAATTTGCAACAAATTCGGTCCAGCATCGATCAAGTCGTTTGTGAGATGCCAGCGGTCCGAGCGAATAGTACAATAGAGTGAAATAACCCGAGGTTGCGGCATCCCGTTCGGAGTTCTTCAATTGGCCTCGCCGTTGGAGTTGGTGTTGTGGGACAGTAAGAAGCATCTTTGACCAGGTGCTAAGGGTGTCTTCCTTCTCCTTGTAGTTGACAGCGTATACGAGACAGCCGAACGCGACATTGGCGTGCACTTTGACAGCATCGTTTGCAGAATTGCAGCAGTTTTGGAAGACCATAAGCCAATCTGCCAAAGCTGGAAAGTCGTCTTTGTTGAGAGAGCCTGGTAGCAGAGACGTCACCGCGGCCCAAATCTGAGGCACCATGATGGCATTGTCCGAGTCCAGCATTTTGTCCAACTCATTCGTCACTACTTTTGCGAACGTCTCTCCGTCGCTCTTCGCTCGGTTCAAGATGGTGAGAACAGCCTTGCTGACCTGCCGCTCCGTGCCAATAGTCTTCGCAGCGGTGACAGCCGTGTCTAGCGCGCTTTGACTGATATCCTTTTGATTTGCGATTAAAGATTTGAGCGTATGTCGAAACCACCGCTCCGTGTGTTTCGTCATGACTTCGGGTCGTTGCTGAATGAGCTTCCTGTAGATTCGGATTCGGTAGGCAAGAACAGAATAGCCGGTCACGCGGTCATGGATTGTGTCGAGTGCATCCAAAATTTTCTCCACTCGTGCTGGTGTCATCGTCTTGGGTCGGAAAGTCTGTTGCATGAGCATGGCTAGATGAGAGTTGACTATAGCCTTTGGCATGGCCTTGTCTGCAGCCACATGGATGATGCGCTCCACAATGAAGTTGCAGAAGTCATCATCCATGGCGAACCGGAGCTCAGGTAGGCGGACGAGAGCCATGAGCAGCTTCAGCGCCTGGGTAACGAGCTGGGAGTCCAATCCGGTCCCAGTGATGCTGACGGCTTGGACATCTCGCCGTATAAATTGGGTCAAGAGCCCCATCTTGTCCAATAACGCTTGGAGGTCTGGAATCTTATCGTATGCCTGCATGGTCCGATGCAAGGAATGGTAGGCATCGAGGCTAGAGGGGCGTCTGCCCGAGGCCAGCTGCTTCATTATAGACTCCAGCATCTCGGCAAAGGATTTGTACTTGTGGGCGGGCGCGCCTTGGTCGGCCGGGGGTGGTGTGGATGCCGCGTCGGATGGCTTGAGGATCGACTTCAGAGGCTTGGACATGCGTGTCTGGGGTAAAGGTCGCAGGGGCGAGCTATGGAGCGGGGTAAAGGACTGTGAGCTGGGACCGCTGGCCCGTATCGTGCATGGTTGAGGCTGAAAGTTGACCCTCTTCTTCCTGCTTGCGGAGCTGGACGGAATGCCACCGTCCGACGACGGAGACTGCACGGGCGTGGAGAGCAGCGATTTGGTGGCCGCCACCTTTGTGACGGGGGCCTTCGTGCCGAAGGGGTCGTGTAGGAAATCGAGCACTTGGTCGGCGTCTTTGTCGCTGTCTTCGAGATCTTTGGGAGGCGTGGGAGGGCGGATGGAAAGCGACTGGAACTTGGAATTGGATAACAACACCATGGCTATGCAGAAAAAGGTACTGGGAAGCAAGAAGAAGAAAACGGCTGCACTCGCATCGCGGTAGGAGTCGACGTAGACGCGAATTGGGGACGCGGAAGGGCGGACGAGGTCGTCGTGGTTGGAGACCCTGGCCGCGCTCGAACGGGGTGGCTGCGCGAGCGTCGGTCGCGTCGCGTCCAAGAAAGCCGGGCACGTGAGGCGTTGGATGCGAGCGCGAACATTGGACCAGAATGAGGGCTGTAGCTGGCAGGCGAATAGATGATGCCTGCAATGAATTGGCTGGCAGCGAGAGGGTCGAGTAGCTTGGGCCGGCTTCATCTACTTGGCCGTTCGGTCGGCATGGCTTCGCAATGTTCGCTGGAGCACGGCGTTCTTCATATCCACATGTTACTGCATCCACATGTCTGTCGCCAGGGCCTTCTATAGCGCCATACCCGATACCCCCACACTGCTGCACCGACGGGTAACAGACGCAACGGGTCGACACATGTGCAGCCGCATGCCCGTCGGTCATATGCTTCAAACGTCACTCATCGCCTCATGTCCAACATGTCCTCCTGACCGCCTCACATTTGACTCGACAAGACGCATAATATTCCTTGCAACCCTTCATCATGGTTGCGTCTTCCTGCCCCAGAGCTCGTGTGCCGCGCCGCGGGGTACTCCGCATCTCACCCTGGGACCTGAACACCACCGCCACACCCGACCCTCTCCACTCCTGCATAACCCACAATGTTGACCAGGCAGGCCTCAACCCCGCGAGGCGGAAAAGGTACCATCAGGCCCCCGGTTCTGCGCAGACCGATGACTGACAGCCGCCAGCGAAGCTCGAAGATGTTACGCGAATCCTCAGCGAGCTAGAGGCAGACCTCACGGAGAAGAAGCTCCCCGCGAGAGGTATGCGCGCCAGCCAGTCCCGCTGTTTACCGTGCGACTCACATGCTAGTCAGGCCGGAAGCACCTCCTCGAAGCACTTAAAGTCCACGGCCGGACGGTGGAGAATTCGGACCCCATATTCACAAAGGATGTATGCTGCCTTCGCGCGCAATGGCTTGATGAGCAGGATTGATACCCGAGTCTAGGGTCTACAAACACTGGGCCGCTATGCCTTTGAGGAAGCCGACGTCCAGGTCGCGCAAGAAGCGCTGCGCTGCATCGCAAACGCGCTGCTGCTCGAACCGAAGATGCGCCAGGTCCTGGTGGATCTGGGGTATGGCCCGAATGCGGCCGACAGGCTGAAGGAGAGTCTCAAGCATGCATTTTAGGAGCGCCTACTGACTCTACGTAGAGCGAGAGCATCGACGACGAGTTCCTCCTATCCCGCATCCTCTTCCTCATGACCTACGATACCGATCTCGACTACGACAAGCTCGTCCAGGAGCAGCAACTCGCCGAGCACATCAACGCGGCCATGGCACGGCACGCAAAGCGCTACTCCAGGTCTGCTCGGCGTCTCTCGCAAATGCACGCCTCGCCCATGGACCTCATGGCGCTCTCCGAAACCCTCAAGCTCCTCTTCAACATAACCCACTTCTATCCCGACCTTGCAGAACACTTCTCCCGCTCCATCCCGCACATATTCAAGATCCTCACACGCCGCAAGATACCCAGCCCACCCCTTCAAGCACCCGTCAACTACCTCATCAACGCTCTTATCAATCTAGACCTCGAAGATAAAAAGTGCCAACAGCTCAAGTTCCTAGGCATGAATGCTGTGTTTCCCAAGTTTGACGCCAAATGCAATGCTGAGCATCTGATCAATATTCTTGATAATGCCATTGTAGCGTACTCGGAAAGGGAGTTGGACGAGACGATTGCGCCTGTACTTACACTCATCCGGCGTATCTACGAAATCGCACCAGATAGCGTGAAGAAGTATATGGAGTGGCTGCTTCTGCCCACAGACGACGAGCGTTCCCGGCCGCTCGGGCAATCCGACACGCTTTCCGCCCGCCTCCTCCGCCTTTCCACTTCTGCAATGACACCTTCGCTGCGGGGTTCCATATCAGCCATGATGTTCGAGCTCTCCGGTAAAGACGCGAGTAAATTCGTGCAGAACGTCGGTTACGGATTTGCATCCGGCTTTTTACTCAGTAATAACATTCAGATGCCAGAAAATGCGCTAGAGGCCCATGCAACAGCGGATCCTGAGAGGAGTTACCCTGTCAATCCTATCACAGGCCAACGATTGGATGCTGAACAGCCGAGTAAAGAAGAACCAATGACGGAAGAGGAGAAAGAGAGGGAGGCGGAAAGGCTGTTTGTACTGTTCGAAAGGTATGGGAGATTCTCCATGTTCTGCTCCAGTGATGGTACTGACAGTTGCGTAGACTCAAGGCTACAGGCGTGGTCGACGTCAAGAACCCGGTGGAGGAGGCCTATACCTCGGGGCGGATACAAGAGTTACCGGATGATTCCGACTAAGAAGCTTTTCCAAGTATGCTAGCGATATTTGGCTAAGCGTCTATCTTAGCTATCGGTCCAGCACGGTATATTTCTGTTGTCTGCTTGATCAAGGTTCGAGGGTCCATGATTTTCTTTGAGCACACTTGTGGAGCCTATGCGTGCTTCACCTGATGATTACGAAACGTGCAATCGACTTGATTGCGTTGAAACATTCAGATCTCCATCTTCAACGGCCTTACGTAGCTACAGTCGCACGCCAGCAAACAGCTCGACCGCCTGCTACAAACCACCCACGCTCACACAACCTCCCTCATCCCCTACATCTTATGCACCTTACTATCCTTCGTCCACCTTCTAAACACCTTCCCCTTCCACCAAAACAAGCCGCCAAACAAACACCACAGCAGCACCAAACTAGCATTCGTCATGATGGGCGGGATGAAGCCCTTCTCCTCAGCCCACGGCGTGATAAACTTGCTGAACCCATAGCCCCACAAATTCTTGTTCACGGTGATGCTCACGAACAGACTGCCGGCTACGGGCTTGTAGCTGTCGACGGCGTAGGTGCTGCTTATAGCGGGGAGCGCCGCTACTTGGATGCCCGCGCACGTGAAGCCGATGATGACGATGGCTTCCCAGGGCCAGTGGCGCTCGTAGCCGACGGCTACGACGATATTGCCGAGGTACCTGTTCGTGGTGGTTAGCAGAGTGAGTGGAAGGGGGTTGTGCAGACGAAGGACGTACATGATTATGATATAGGGGATCATGGCGGGGAGACGCATTTCGGGCTCACGGATGCCATTGTTGCGGCGTGTGGAGCGCGCAGATATGTAATCGCTCAGGGGTCCTGCGGTGAAGAGGCCGATCAGGGCGCCGATTAGGATGGCGAAGTTTTGGAAGCCTGCATGGGGGTGTGAGTTGGTTATATGGTGGGGCTGGAGAACGGTCTTGAAGCGTGTAAAGGGAGACTTACCAATGGCCATGGGCTTCATGTTGTATGGTGGAGCGGCGAAAGCTTGACTTTGCGTCAGGTTGATGGTCAGGAAGGAACTGCAACTCCACGATACGACGAAGCTGGCAAACTCGACGATGGGGAAGGCGAAAAGCTTCCACGGGATCCAGAGATCGAGGAAGATGCTCCTAAACGGATGTGCGTTGGGTTGGAAGACAGCCCATTGCCACTTCCCCGGTGTTCCCCTGCCCAAATAAGGATCTCGCGCGGCGGTCTCTTCGGGCGTAAGACCCTCCGCAGCTGGAAGAGCCGAGACTGCTGTGGGGACTTGCTGGATGAGCTCTTCATCGTGGGTCTTTGTATTGGCGGTGTTTTCAAGAGTAATGGGCCGTTCCTTTTCCGTCTCAGACAGGTCCGGACTCTCTGGTTTCGCCTCCTCCCTGTTGAACCGCGTCTCGGGAAACAACGCGACAACCATCAAGAAGCTGGTTCCCAATAAAGCAGTGTTTAGCCACCAAAAGCTCCTCCATCCAATATCTTCCGCCATGGCACCCGAAACAATCGGTCCCACCATCAAACTACCCATGTACACGACCCAATACAGCGTATTCCACTTCCCGCGATCGTGCAGGAAGAAGATATCTGCAATGACGGCGGGCATGATTGTCTCAGCAGGCCCGGCGCCGAGCCCGTTGACCACGCAGGCGCCCATGAAGGAGTTGTACGATGTGGCTTTTGCGCGCCAAACTGAGGTGCCGAAGTTGATGAGCTGGGAGAGGAGGAAGACGGGGCGGCGGCCAAAAGATGTGCTTATCGGGACCCTATTCCTCTCGTCAGTGACCATTTTCTCCAATTGGCAAAATCGACTCTTCCCCATTTTGCATTCCACGTACCATATGAAATTACTGAAGCCCAATACTAAAATGCAAACACCAGTGAACTGCACCGCCTCCTGCAATCCACACTCAAAGCTCTCCATCAACGCCGGAAACATGGGCGCCAACGCCAACGGGCCGAACCCTTGCGTGAACGTCACCATAGCCGCGGACGTGATGCAAGCGATTTTCCACGGGGTGCTCCAATTCAAGGGATCGTGCGGGTCGGCGGAGGGTTGCGGGACGAGAACGGTGCGGTGCGCGCCCTTGACGAAGTGGTGGCTCCCGACGTCGGCCATGATTTCAGTGCCGGGAAGGATCTCGGTGTGAAGCTCAGCTTCGAGCTCGCGGGCCGTCTATGTAGGATGTTAGTTCGTATAAGGTAGGTATAAGAGAAAAATAGACTAGAAGGACATGGACGGACCTTTTCATCGTGGACGGTCACCATGATGGGTGGGATGTTCTGTTTGTGACCAGCTCAGAGGGCAGCCCAAAAACAACAATTACTTCTCCGAGCAGGAAAGACGATCAGGATGCTCGAGACCTTGATATACTGCTCCAGCCCCCAGCGGCCCGATTCCCCTCTTGCCGGTCCCCTAGTTCTTACAAGGAAAACAAACTGCCTAGTCCGACGCGTCCACGGTAGATATAAGTCCCCCAAAACGGTGGTGGAAAACGGCAGTTGCACAAAAGTTTATTCAAACCCGCGCAGCCGGTCCAGGACCCTTTAACCCGCTCGAAAAAAGAAAGCATCCATCCCAACAACCCGGGTTACCTACCAGGATAGATCCCCACGTGCGTCTGCATGCAGCATCAGCAAGCCTTAGCATTAGCAAGCCTTAGCATCAGCAAGCGCCCCTTACTCCAATGTACCCCGTAACCCCATACCCCGTCGTCACCGAGCGCGCCCCGCAGCAAGAGCAAGAATGCGAAAAAGTGCCCACCCCCAAGGAATCGCACCGCTCTCTCCCCGTCCGTCCAGAACGTCGGAAGCATTGAGGCGCGGTCACTCCCCCGCGAATTAGCTCCCGCCGTACCCCATAGGCCGCTAGGCCAGTATCTCCGAAATCGCCGGACGGCTGTGGAGACCGGCATAGCTGACGGACGGCGGTGAAGCCGCAAGGGGCATGGATTCGTGCCTCGTTTCGTATTGACAGTTCTCTAAGCGCTTAGCGGCGGTGCTTTCCTACCAAGGACTGCGGGGATGGGGCCGGGTTGGAACCGATGCTGATCCGGTCTGGAACTGGAGCTCATGGCCCAGCCGCATTTGGCTCCCAAGATGGCTACAGCTGCCGAGAAATCTTTGGTCGACTGTGTGAGTGGCTTTGGCAACGAGTACTCGATAGACTTGAGTATTCGAAAGTCAAAGGAAGGGAAATGAGCGGTGTACATTGTCTTCATTCCGGAATCATAAGATTAAAAGTAACAAAACTCCCTATACGCATACCAGCGCGCTTTCGGAAGCAGAAGGTGTGCTCAATCTTAGCACGAGGTTTGGTATCATCAAGAAAAGCTGTGCAAACGTGACATGTCTCCCACATCATCTCCGGCCAAAATCTGACGATTCAGTATCCACCGAGGTTCCCACGCTCCAATATACACATTCCTCATATGTACAACTCATATCGTAAGACAAAATACCTCTTATACACCGGGTTGCACTACGATATTGTAGCATTGTTTGTGCTCAAATTCCTCTTCCACCCACCCCATCCCCATCCGCCTCCCGTAGCCGCAGGTGCTGTGTTCGACGGCGGTGTTGTCGTTGGAGGGGCTACTTTTGCAGGCGGTGTTGTGCCACCCCATCCCCAGCCATTGCCCGCAGGATTCGATGTTGGCGCGGTAGCAGTTGGCGTCTGCACTCCCATAGCCTTTTTCATGCTCTCGAACTTGTTCTTCAGCTCCTCTAGCTCCTGCTTAGCGACCGCCTCGGCTGTCTTCGCATTCACCAGTTCCAACAACAAAGCTTCATTCTCCACGGGGGCATGGTTCTCTGTTGCGAGGACCTGCTGCGTTGCAAGTGATGAGGAACGTTTGGCGAACTGTTGCGCCGGGGCCTTTTGCGACTTTGTAGACGCGGAGCGGCCAAGACGAAGTTCACGAAGACCGCCGGTGGTGGAAATTGCGCTGTCTGCGGTGTTGGAGCGTGATAATGATGGGGATGTATCGGGTGTTGAGTCTGCCATCCATGGCATTGATCCTTTTCGAGCACTTTGCCGTAGGTCGTTTATCGTCTTCTCGAGCTTTTGGTTCTGGTTGTATGACTCTTGCAGCCGATGTCGTGTCTCCCTGAGTGCATCGCGAGCCAAATGCAGATCTGTCTGTGTGTCGCTAACCTCCCTCATCAAAGCTTGCGCCCGAAGCGACTCTGATGTTAGCTGCTCTTTCGTCCGGGAAAGATTCTCACGGAGGACTTCCTTTGTTTCGAACATGGAAGAAGCGCGATGGTGTGTTTGATGCGTTGGGAATCTCTTGTCTAAAACCTCGGCAGCCTCCACAACCTCTTGTGGCATAATAGAGACGGGTTCCGCATTTGTCTGCGTGGAGAGCATAGCGGCCGTGATAGTGGTCCTGCGTCGCGTCTCCCGCGTTGTTGGTGTAGCAAGTGACGACTGCTTCTTTTGAAACTTGTCAACGACCATCCGTACTAGCCGATGATCTTCCTTTCGGTCTTCTCGCTGCTTCTGCAAAGCCGCCTCGAGCTCGCTATTCTGGCGCTGCAGTTGGCTCACCGACATGAGCAGCTGTTCGATCTGATAGTGCAAATCGCGGTCTTTCGATGAATGTCCCATCCTGATGGACATGGCGGTAGATTCGTGACCCATCTTCACAGACAAAGCGTCGCCGGATGAGCCTCGTGACATGTCTGTGAGGGCTGTACTCTGTGTGCCTGTCGACGTTTCGGAGCCATCAGTAGATATAAATGTGGATGCAAGGCTTTGTTTCGATGGTGTCCGTCGGAGAAAACTGACGGGCCTCGACGGAGCGGACAGACCGGGGCTGAGTGAGACGGATTTGGTGGACGAGTTCGAGGGACCCCATAACCGCCCCAAAAACGAAGTCGCAGACTTTTGCACCTTTGATTTTGAGACATCCTTCTCTTGTTCCTCTTTGAAACTCGCTTCCAAACCCTGCAGCTTCTCTCGCGTAACGTCATTGGTAAAGCTGACAAAGTCGTTCACCAGCTCATCAGCTGACTTGACATTTCGGCCATACGGATCCCACAGGGACCGTCCCAAGAGTAACTGCATCACGTCTTCAAATTCTGTGAGGGCCAGAATCCTCTGCTCGTTCCTCTTCATGAGCGCGAGCGCCACGCGCATAACTGTCTCGGAAGCGCCCTCGACAAACAGTACATCGTAAATGCGGAACAACATAGGTAGCGGACAAGTGACGGCGAAAAAGGATAGAAACCACTGCGACAAGTAGGCCGACTCAACCTGGAGCTCGTCAAGATGGGCAGCCAAGGTGGGCATGTGCTGATGCAATAGGCGTTGGAACTGGTAAATGCGCAGGTGCAGTCCAGATAAATCCGGGAGAAAGCATGACCGCAGGCCGTAGTCTTCCATGAGCCGTACGAGGACGCAAAAAGCCTCCTTGTCGCCCATCTCCATCAGAAGGGGACCGACCAGGAAGCCGAGGCCCTGGCAGTAGCCGATCTTGTTGTCATACAAGCTGAAGCACTTTAGCACACGGCCAAGCATCTTCTGGCCTTCTCCTTCGGGGTCTTTGAACATGTCCACGCCAGGGAAACTCCTGCCAAGGTCCTTGTTGATGATATTCTCATATGGACTGGACTCGCCGCACAACTGGTCGTACTGGTCCTCAATGAGCTTGTCCCGGGCTCCCGCTGCACTCTGCCAGACCACTCCACGTAACGGTCCAGGTATGCCGCCACGTATCTTGTTGAGGGTGAGGGTGGGTAGGCGCTGTACGGTCTGAGGGTAGTCCCGTACCAGGGCAGCCCAGAATTCGAGGCCGGACATGGGAGGCGGGGAAGGCAGCTGTGACAAGCGAACCTGCGAGGCATCTTTTTCGACGAGGCGCTTCAGCGAATTGATCGAGGGAGGGCGAGACTGGCTGCGGGCGCGCGTAAGCTTCATGCCGGATTTCGAGTCGGCGAGAAGGGCATTGTTTTCTTGCTCTAGCCGAGCGAGTAGCAGGGCCATTGCCTATACACGTTAGGAACAAGTACGAGCATACGCCTACAGAATTCTTACATCATCCTGGCCCTGTCCTTCTGGTTCTTGTTCCTCCCTCTTGTCCAGCTCGGCCCAGTTTACGTGTGCACTTTGATTCGAGCCGCTACTGTCGCTCCTCGATCGCTCGCCATAAGTAGGAGTTCGCGGACTCTCTGGGGCTTCTTCCTCGGGAAGTGATATGGTCGGACTGATATCTGCAGACATTTGTTCCTCGTCCTGGCTGCTGCGTCTCCCAAAGGCTTTCATAATCTCGCCAGAAGTTGGTCGTGAGGAGGCACGCTTCTCTAGGATTATTTCTGGCTGGCGCGTCGTTGGCGAAACATGGTCGTCGTCGGCCGCATTGTCGTCGGCCGCATTGGCACCGTCGGTCTCAGAAAGCGGCACCGTCACCATCGAGTCAGTGGGGAGGGGCTGACTGTCGACATGAGTCCTGGGAGAGCGCTCGACCATCGGCTGTGAATTGCGAACCGTGGCGTCCTTCTCGGCGTCCATGGTGGGCATCTCGTTGGGAGGTCAAGATATGGACATCTGTAGTGCGTATGCAAGACGTAGGAGGGTATGGAGAGAGTGGCCCGAATGATGTCGTTGGTACGGCGCGTGTTTCTAACGGGTCCCGGCGCAGGAATTTGGCAGGCGGGACGTCCGTCAGAGGTGCAGACGGCGTTTCGAAAGAGTGGAATGGGCCAGGCCTCGCAGTCGCAAAACAACTGCACCGAATGAGCGCCGTGGGCGTCCGGCAGATGCAAACTCTAATAATGAGTGACTCGCACAGGTGTGCAGACAAACAAACAAAAACGCAGAACAAGAAAAGGAGGGGGAGACGCGAGATGGGAGCTTCGAGGCCGTTAAGGAGGTCATCGGTAGCTTATCGCGTGCATATTCCTTGGCGTGAATTAAAACCGTCGGCAAAAAGGGCCACTCGTTGCTCAGAGCGCCACCGCCCGTTGCGCATCGGCGGCGGAGGAGCGTCTTCATAGGCCTGCGAGGCTGCCGTCCACCTTCCCGTTTGCACTGTCGATCCATTCGCGGCCCTGCGCGACGAGTTCGGACGCACCACTGAGTATGCAGGGCACGCGAGAGATGGTTTACTCGTGCCAATCATCCGCGTGGCTCTGACCGTGGCAGCCATGGTGGAGCATCGCGTGGAACACACCACCCGCTCTGCATCACATCGAAACAGCCATTCATTCCTGCCAAGCCCTTGGTCTCCAGCGCGCGACGGCGTAAACTTGAGTAGGAACAGACGCTCTCTGCTGAACCCATTTCATATTCCATTCGCCCTATTTTCCTCCATGTCCGTCATTCCGATGCAGTCTGGCCCTCTTCTGTAGGGTCCCACGACTCCTCATATACTACGTCTACTCCGCCTACTCCGTGGACGCGCAGACCTCCGTCCTATCACTATCTCCCCGTATCCCTCGCTATCTGTAATCGACTGTGGACTAGACGGACGTGGCCGTGTCTGCATGTCCGTCTTACTCCATCCCACCACGGATGCGTCGTTCCCTCCACGGACAATCAACTTGCCACTTGGGTCGAAAATTCTCCGGATACTGTCTCATTTTGGAACGACCCTCGAGACATCGAAGGCGTGTGATGATATTTGCCGACTGACGCAGTCTCCGTTCGCAACATTTGAAGAGGACATTTGAAGGAAACTGGTGGTCATGTGACGAGCTCCACAACCTTGAAGGACATGTCTAAGTCTACCAACAACCCCGTAATTTCAACTGCGTATTGAAATGCAGAAAGCGGAGCTCGACGGAGCATGCAAACATCCAAAGCCGCCATCCACTTCTCATTCATGATTCCGCGTGTCCTTCACCCACTCACACTCGTCCGCCCTCACATCCAGCTCCTCCCACCCATTAACCTCCATATCCCCCAGCGTCTCCGTATTCTCCCTCAACCACTGCCACTGCATCAATGCGCTCGCGGCCCCAAACAACAGCCTCCTTCCATCCCATGCCCTCACCGCCTCGTCTGTGAGTAGTAGCAACTTATCCAGCTCCGTCACATGATGCCTCATCGCATCGCACATCTTCCTCGTTGTATACCCACCGGGTACAGGCGCCGCTATGAGTGTTGGCCAGATATTCGGAAGAAAGGGCGGGCGGTCGAGGCGTTGGGTGTTGTAGACGGGCGCCGGCGGGAGGGCAGGGGGTGAGAGTGCAGCCCGGCTTTCAACCACGATGTAGTGTGAGTGGTCGCGTTTCTGCCATTCGTGGAGCATGTCGTAGCGCAGCGTAATCCGCATGGAGAGGTTTCGTTTCGCCGAGTACATCCTATACATGAGTGCCCTGTTCTCTGCAACCTGCTCCGGCAGCAGCGTCCGCGTCACCAAAAACAGCAACTCCTCCAGCAAATCCCGCCCATTTTCCACCTTCGCCAATACATTTGAAATGAGAAAAGGCCATTTTGTCTTACCGTCAACATCTTTAAGCAGGACCGTGGTGAGCTCTCGCAACTCCGGGTAGATCCGTGCAAACTCGAGGATAGCATCGAGTGAAGCCTCGAGAGAGCCGGTAAAAGGCGAAGGCACCGTCGGAGGGAATAGGTATTGCGGCGGAAGTCTGGCGTCATAGCTGGCGAGAGGCGTATCTGAGGGCGCTGTAGAAAGCACGCTGGCGGCCCGAGGAGCAGTTCGACGGCCTTCGGGTTGGGCCATGCTGGTGCTGAGGGCGGAAGTGTAAAGCGTCTAGCATTGGGAAGATTCTTTTTAAGGGTGCGGTATGGTGACCAAGGTGAAGAGGTGCTGAAGTGAAGGTGGGTTCTGACGGATGGCCGGGTAACTGGGTGGAAAGATTTGAATGGGTCTTGATAGCCTTCTAGGGAGAACAGAAAGGCGATTTGTGAACTGCATAGGAATGTCTGGAGGATTCCATGCCTAGTGCGAAATAAGAATGGTGTTGGACAGGTGGTTGGAGACATAGAATTGCTGAGCCCTTGTTGCCTAGGTAGAAATTCTGAACCTAGTACTGAGCATCGTAATAGCCGCCAACAGACAATGCCACGATAGTTTAGACTCGCATGAGGTAACCTGGCAGCTCCAATGCCTTATACAGCTGTTCATCTGGTAAGTGAGAGTAGGAATTGAAACACGAATAGTATTACTTTTACAAAATAAAACAAGCTGCATATATACATAAACTTCAGCATAATCCTCCCACACAATCTTAATATCCACTGTATAATACACTAAAGCCATCCTAATTCTTTAGTCTGTGCCCACTTTAAGCCACCTCTCTCTCCATCCCACCCACCCGTTCCCCTCTATACCTCTCTAACCCCTCATTACACAAAACCAGCCACCAAAACAAATGCAACACCCTCGCCGTCCGATCCAGCAATGAAGGATGCATCCTCCGCATGGCCATCTCATCCTCGTCTAAATACGGATCCAACTGCGTCTGCCGATGTATCATCTGATGAGGGACATGAAGACGCGGTGGCGGCATATTCGGAGGCGTTTGCAGCCATTGGATGAAGTTTGTACCGTTTGGCGTTAGTCCAGAGCGAAGGATCGGCCGAGGAGGAGATGAGAGGAAAGGGTGGGTACAGGGGGTTTTCTTGGGTTGGGGGGATGTAGTCGGTTCCGCTCCAAGGGTCGTAGCGGAGGCGGAGGTTTAAAGGGGCGTTGTGGTAGGAGAGGTAGAAGTCGAGGAGGAGACGGCGGTTAGTAATTATTGTATTTAGGATGGCGATCCGAGTAAGGAATATATAGAGATCTTGGAGATTTCCGCCGCCTTGAAGAGCGTGGTCCGTAGTAAAATAGTGAAGTAATTGGCGCCAATTTGGCTCGGAAAGGGAATTATCCGGATTGCCAATGTGTGCGATTAGAACTGAAGGGATGTCGCGATTGGGAGGCGAGTTTGCAGGTACACTGTGGAAGTCACCAATTGCTTGTTCGGGAGTTGGAATGTTTCGAATCAGGTTATCGGGATTGCCGGTCGCTCCAAACGCGTTTGGAGGCGGATATTGTGCTCGAGAAGAAGGGTTGTTGAGTTTGTGACTGAAGGGCTTACCGAAGTTGTTATGGTTGCTGTTGTTGCTGTTGCCTTTTCTGCCGCCAGTTCCAGGTCCGAACCTCATGTTGAGGTAGCTATGAGAAATATGGAGGCAAAAAAAGAACTTGAAGCGACAGTAAGAAAAGGACTGAGATAGAAGTTCGAGGAGGAGACTGATATTCAAAGATGAAGACTTCAGAATGGCTTTATACTAGTCGACCTCAGAGGGCCTTCGTGTGCTCAAGTTCCCACATAGCACACTTCCGCCCGAATGTTCAATTCATCGATCCACATGCGTGCGCTTAAACCCTCACTCTGACTCCTAGATGCTAAATCCGTCTACTCACATGCTTAGCAGTCAAGCTTTCTACGGATATGTAAGTGGTCACGAGCGGCATTGGGAGCAAACGACACGTGGGATGGCAGCGAATATGACTCACATAATTAGTAACCGAGGCTAAACGCATATGTTGGAGCCGCAGTGCTAGCTCATCTTTCGAGAACAAGCGGATTGAATGTGTTGCGGAAACTTGGTGCCAGAAGTTGGGATGATCAAGCTCATAGCATGGTAGCCACCCGACTGCAATGTATGAAACACACGGCACGGCGACAATCCGGAGTTTAAACGAAGTCGCACCGAAGAAGCAAGTCAGATGGAGCTTTTTCATTTTAGCCGGCCCCTCTGACTAACACCCTGTTGATTCAGAGAAAGCAACAGCAACAACGCCCCAATTTCCAAAGCACCATCACTACAGACACAAAACTATCCATCCCCACCAACATTCTAACAACCGTGCCCGAAATGTCTGCCCCCAACCCCACCACCGACCTCAAGTCCCGTATGAAACATTCCTACGACGCCCTAGCGCAAACCTACTTCACCAAATTCGTCACAAGCGATGACCCCCGTCGTCTCTCCTACCTCGCCCGCCTTGTCGACCTGCTAAAAGATAGCAAGAAAGGCTCGGCCTCTATACTTGAACTAGGCTGCGGCGCCGGAATTCCAAGCACAAAAACGCTCCTGCAACAAGAAGTGCCAAAGATGCACGTTACTGCAAACGACCTGTCAAGCGTACAGATCAACATGGCGCGGGCCAATCTTTCCGGATATGAGGATGAGGGGAGGTTGAAGCTTGTAGAGGGGGATATGACAACGCTCGACTTTCCTGATGCTATGTTCGACGCCGTGGTCGGGTTCTACTCTGTTATCCATCTGCCGCGGAGTGAGCAAACAGAGTTCATGAAGAAAATTGTGCAGTGGTTGAAACCCGGCGGCCTCTTCCTTGCAAACTTCGCTCAGGAGGAGCTAGAGAGCGAGGTTAATCCGAAGTGGTTGGGTGAAGAGGGGTGGATGTATTGGAGCAGTTGGGGTGAAGAAGGTAGTGTAAAGATGGTGGAGGAGGCGGGGTTGGAAGTGCTTGTTAGGGAAATCACCGAGGATATTTCTGATGCGAATTTTTTGTGGGTTATTGGGAGGAAGACGCAGGAAATCAAATGATAGGGAAGTTTGAAGCCGTTAAAGGGTATAAGGAAAATGCAGGGAGTGTGAAATATATATCTTTCCATTCATCAACTTGGTTGCCTTACGACTGACTATCCAAACCCGCTTGGAAAGCCCACTATTAGCCCATCTCCAGTCTCATCAGTACACTTTCTCTCATTGAACACTACTTCGCTAACAGTATCAACCCCAGCCTTAGGTTATAAGCCAACTCAAACCCCTAGCAGGGTGAGTCAAAGCTAAAGAACCAAAGCCATGGGATACTACCGGATCAGCAGATGCCCGAGAGGAAATCAGAGACGAGGAAAGGAAGTATCGCCGGCAGTCGTGGAAGGAAAGAAGAGGGAACATGGAAATAAGCCTAATGGCAACTCCACAACCATGCAAGAAGGCCGTAAAAATGATACAACCCATGACCGAGAAGACGCCTCAGACCAGACAACCATCCATTAACCAACGCCAGTCGACATGATTCCGCAATTTTGTTCCATGAAGACACTCCATTAGACAAGTCGTTTAGTACACACCAATTCTGGGACCATTGCAAGAAAAGTCGCGCTCTGCGGTATCGTCAAAACCCTCCCAAGGCAGCTCCTCTCCACTTTCGTCATCCTCATGGAAGCTCTGAATGGTAACCTTCTTCTCTTTGCTCTTCTTCTCGACCTCCGCATCTCCGGCACGAATCTGTTCCGTAACATCCTCAACGTACTGCTCGGTGATGTCATGATCCTGTTGACCCTCGAGCACATCGTACAGGTGGTAGATCTGGTCGTCCCTTGTTTGAATCTTGGCGAGAAGCTCGGCAACGGCCTGTTCGAGTGCAATGCGTTTTTTGCGGCCTAGGCTGGGGTCGTGTGCCTGGAGCATGGCGCGCATCACGGCAAGTTCCATGTGCAGATGGGCACGCTCATCCTGAAGCTCTTTGACAACGAGCGCGAGAGCTTCCTTGGGTGATCGCGAGGGTCGAAGGGTAGCATCGCCATCATCGGGCATCCGCGAAGAGACTGGCACGAGCTTTGGGACGCGGAGTGGGTCGGTCGAGGCATCGGCAGTCTCCCGTCGGCAGTAGGTGCAGTTGTCGTTATCGTGATGCTTACTGTGAATGGTCTGTGTCAAATCGATCTTCGTAGTCGTTTGCTTGCGCGTGTCAAGCTTGATGTCCGGGACGATGAAAGCCGATGTCATCTCGGTAGGAGCACTACGGCGACGACGGCTTGTGTTGCTGAGTAAGGACGCGTCAACGGCAGACTGCTTAGTCTGCGTGGCGTCTGCGTTGGTGGCATCAACGTTGGAAACATTCCCAGTGGCATCCTCCTCGAATTGTGTAACATTGGTCCTCGTAGTGGCATCTCTCATCGATGACTTTCGTGGCAAAGAAGGTTGCCGGTTGCTCTTCGCAGAGGCAATGGAACGAACGGTGTCCTCACGAGCCTGACGCTCGGATCGAACAGTATCCTCACGAGCGCGTTGTTCGGATCGGATAGTCTCATCACGAGTAGTTCGCTCTAGCGGAACAGACACAGCTCGGCCGCGTGCAGC
Organism: Darksidea phi; assembly: GCA_030770425.1. NCBI lineage: Eukaryota > Fungi > Ascomycota > Dothideomycetes > Pleosporales > Lentitheciaceae > Darksidea > Darksidea phi. Next base: position 275,070 of record JASJFT010000007.1, read on the forward strand.
AGCTCGCTCCTCTTCGATTTGGCGCCGGAGCCGTGCAATTTGGGCGCTGTCAATGAAGCTCAACTCGGTAAGGTCCAGGTCAGCAGGAGGTTGGACAGTGGTGGTAGAGGGCATGCCAGAAGCGCCACCACGCATGACGTAAGGTGTACCACGCGGTGCGAGTGATATGTCGGTCGTAGAGTCCGCATCGCTATCGACCCCGGTGATCTTATGCTGAGAAATAGGTGCCGACGCACTACGGCTCAGATCTACCGGCAGGGAGGTGCGATGCGAAGTCCTTGAAATCTTGATATATGACTTGCGGGGACTGTCCTCAAAGTGGCTAGACTGGAAAGAGGCGTTCGCTCTGCTATTGCGCGACTCCTCCTGGACGCGGTTCCGTATGCGGGTGCGAGTGTTTTCCTCTCGTCGATAGCTTGGCTTTCGCTGGTGAGGCTTCTCATAGCCGTTTTCCTTGTCCATTGACATTGGTGCCGGAGCGCTACTTTGCTGACCATTCGCCTGGCGAAGGCTCAAAACCTCCTGTGTCATATCCACTGCATGTTGAGCGGCCTCCTCACGTTGGGAGATTTTACGCTTCAGCTCAGACTCCTTCTTCGACCACTGCTGATTGTCTTCCTCGTGTTGGGCCGCCAATTGGGCAAGTTCCTCTCGAAGGTGCTCGTTGTCTAGTCTCATGGCCTCGTTCGTCTGTTCCTGGTCGGCGTCTTGGAAGAGACGGATGGTCTCGTCCCGTGCCTCCACCTTTGACTTCAAGGCGGCTTCCTGGTTGGACCAGCGGCGAAGATCCTCTTCACGTTTCGCCTTCAGGGAGGCTAATTGTGACTTTAGCGCTTCGTGATTCGCCTTTAGTCTGGCATACTCGGCCTGCTCCTGACGCGCCTTGCGAAGCTCAATGTCTTTCCGCGCGAGCTGCTGGGTGTGCTCGTCTTGCTGGGCACGAACTCGAGTCAACTCAGTTTGCAGAGTTGCGTTCTGCCTCTGCGTCGCATTCTCGGTTTGGTCTACTTGCCGACGCAGCTGGATCGTCTCTTCACGATGGTGTGCCTGTTCCTGCTCTAATTGATCTCGAAGCGACTCGTTGTCGGCGCGGAGGGAATCAATTTCCTGACGAAGCGCGTCATTCTCGGAACGCAGGGCCTCTTTTTCAATCTTCAGTTCCTCGCAGGTCTGAAAGGCAACACCAAGTTGGCTGGCCATGTTGTCTCGCTCGGAGCTGAGTCGTTTTTTCTCGATCTCAACAATGGCAGTCTTGCGTTCGGCGCGGTCGAGCTTTGTACGGAGCGTTTGGACACTGGCATCAAGCCCTACATCAAAATTAGTATCTAGTGATCTTCCGGAAAGCGACATTCTTACGCGTCTTCTCGACCCTCCAAGACCCTTTGCCGGAGCCTTCGCCATCTGTTGAGCCAAGTGCGCTGTCACTCCGTCGCAGTCTCTCTTGTGCTTGAGTTGTCGCCTTTAGTTCAATGATCTCTAGCTCCTGCTCCTCCATCTTCTTCTCTGCCTCTGCCCGCTCGTGTTCCATTTGCGCAACCTTGTCCTGTAGTAATTGAAGCGCTGCGAAGATGGCCTTTTCGTCTTGAGGAATAGGGACGCTGTCGACAGGAACGTGACTCGGCTGGCGACGGCCGCCACTGTTGGGTCCGGTGAGTCGAGACCGTGCTGGAGCAGTCCTGGAGAACACAGGAGTGCCGTCTTCGAACATTCCAGAGACTAACTCGGTAAGATTGGGCATGTCCGGCAGCACAAATGACTGCGCGGTCACGTTCTGTGCGGTGGCCGGCCGTGATCGTGGCGCGGCATTCACGCGCGGGGAGGCATCAACAACACCGTCGGTCTGCAGGGAAGTCTGCCTATTGCGTGAATTGCTCCATCGCGTGCCCTTGCTGTGCTGAAGTGTGACAGTGGGCGGGCGCTCTTCGACAAAAGAAGACTCATCTTCGGATACCTTTGCGTGCAACTGCGCAAGGGAAGGATGCTTGCGTTCTTGGCTAGTAGATGTTACGAGCGGTTTGCGGACGCTAGCCGGACGTGGAGACGTGGTCATATCCATATCATTGCGTGAGGCGCGTCGTATTTGTGCGTCTCGTCGCAGGCTGCCTGATTCGGCGACGTAGGATTTGCGCGAGCGGTTGGTCGGCGGTGTGATATCGTATAGGCTGTCGAAGCCTCGAGAGCTCATCTTGGCTGGTGTGCTTCGGTTGCTCCTGTGACCTCCATTACCACCACGCACCTGCTCTATTGACATATCCTCCTCGTCCGAGCCGCTGTTGAAGTTGTTGAACATCTTGTTCACCATTGAGGTGTCAGGGTTCGGTTGCTCTGAGTGAAGGGGGCGCCAAGAGTTGATCTTCTTTGCAGTAGAGCGCATGCGAGGGTACTGTGGGAGTGTATTGGTGTCGTCGTCAATCTTGTGCTGCGTGGACATCAACACGTCGTCGTTGTCGAAGAAGTCGAAAGTGTCCTCGCCAAACCCCGACCGTTTGGTGGGGTTTGAGTCGCTAGGCGGAGGGTGGACTGGTGAAATCGATCGTTGGCTGTGGTTGAGGCTGGCCGACAGTTCCCGTATAGCGCGCGCCTTCCCGTCACTGTTTGGTGGAGAGGACTGCATTGGACGGATGTGTAGCTGGACTGCCCGGGGGCTGTCGCGTCGCGTCGTAAATACAGGGCTAGGGGATGAGAAAGAAATACTTCGTAATTATAAGCGAAGCAAAAGGCAGTCGTCCAAGAGACTGTCCAGAGTCGGAATCAATTGGGCGACCTGTTGCGCGCAGGGAAAGTGCAATGTAGAATTGAAGACGAGGGACGTGTTGGCGAGTTGACATAACACCGGAGGTAAACACACCAAAGCGCCGACGCTAGCGCGCTCCGCCAATCAGATGCATGCAGCCCCAGCCACCAGAGAAGGTCGTTGATTGTGTAAACGTTGTTTCCTATTCATACATACGAAGTGGTATCTTTAATCAAAATCCCTCCCACGACACTCCTCTCGTCAAACACAGCCTATCTAACCTCACTAGCACACCCACGATCATTACATGCACAACCAAAAGTAACAACGAGCCACCTAGTCCCCCAAATCCAAGATGGCGCCCTCGCAGTGTGAATTCAAATCCCACAAAGAGGAAGTCGAGCGAAGCAAAGCATAGCAACGGGTACGCAGCCCACGGATCAGCCGCAAAAGGGTGGCACGGACTGAACAACGAGAAAACTTTTACAACAAAAAGGGATATCTTGCTAACGCCGATGAATGTAGGATTATGGACAAGATGATGAAACCGAGTATGTACCGCAGGTGATGGAGGTGGAGGTAGCATTAGACGGGGCGAGTGTTCAGGCGAAGCGTTATGATCTGGTTGCGGATGTGGAAGGTCGACTTTCTCTAGCTTTCTCGGCCTGAGGATTACAGAAGCTTCGGGTGGCGAGTTATTTGATGATCGGGAAGGCGATGGGCTGGGAGACGAGTGTGCGGTGACGGAAGCACCAAGACTAGAGCGGCCAGGCCGCGTGTAGTTGGTTGAGCTTCTCTTGCGGTGATTATGTACTGGGCCTGGACTCGGCGTGTCCGCTCGAGATATCCTTGGGCCCATATCGCTGAGTCCGGAAGGGCCCGCAAACCCACTGAACTCATCGAGAACCGACGGTGACTTGAGCGCATGCAAAATCTCCTCGGTCGTCGGACGCTCATCGGGGTCCAAAGCGAGAAGGTGCTTGAGGGAGCCATACAGCTTCTCAGGAAGATCGCTTCGTACCCTCGTCTCGTCGTCAAAACCCACCCATCTGGATATTTCGTCCCGGAGCTTATCCAAGTCTTCGTTATCCTCGTCGATACCATCCGCCTCGCGATACGGGAGTCGCGAAAAGCACATGAAGTAAACAATCATGCCCAAGGAGAAGATGTCTGATTTGGTCGTGAAGTTGCCCAAGGGTCCAGACGGCGCCACAGGTCGTAAAACCTCAGGGGCACAATACGATATCGTGCCTGTAGCTCCAGTGCTCTTCCTCACCATATTCGCAGCTTGGACCTCCCCAAAGTCGCTGACAAGCACTTTTACTTTTTGGCCAGTGTTGTGCAGCAAGCAATTGCTTGGCTTGAGGTCTCGATGTATGTATCCATGGGCATGTAAGTGATTGAGGCCCGACGTGATGTCCTTGAAGAAGGAAATGATCTCTTCGAAATGCATTCGTCGCGGTCCGTTCATGTCCTGGGGCTCCTCCATCTGGCCTTTGGATCGCCGTCTCAGCCGCTCTTTCATTTGCTCTGTTGTCATGGTCGTCTTCGCGCCGCTCAAAATGTAACTTTGAAGGTCCCCGCCGTTACAGTACTGCTGAAGGATGAAAGCGCATGGAACGCTAGGCCCAAATGTCGATATTCTGTAGTCTTCGAGCCATACGTGTCTGTACGAAACCAGGTTCTGGTGTGACAGATTTTGCAGCAACTGCACCTCAACCAAGACCTTCTCAAGCCATTCATGATCGTCGCCGACGGGCACCCGCTTGCATGCAAAGAGACCAAGGTTGACATCATCCAACATGTGCCGTACCAGAAGTACGACGCCCTTGCCTCCTCTTCCGAGTTCGCGCTCTTCAACGAAGAAGGTTTTGAAGTAATTCGGACTAAATGCTCGCGCCGAGATGCCATGGTGCTTTGGCAGGGGAGGCGTGCTGCCTACCACCTCTGCACCCGGGGGAGCATGTAGCACGCCGTCGGTGTGTCCTACTGGTGCCGGTGCGAGCTGTTTGTGCGGCGACGATGGACGCGACACTTCGGTGGAGCCAGGCTGACTACGCCGCAGCATCTGGAAGTAGCCTGGATTGACGAAGCTGGCGTCGCCATCGTGAAGAGGCGGGGGCGAGTGCTCGTGCTCGTCGGACTCGTCTGTGTCGTGGTGCGCGTTCTCTCGATAGGAGCGATGACAGTATGGACATGAGGTAGGTTCCACGGCGGTCAAGCGTGAGGCGTCGCGGAGGGAGAGTTGACGAGAGTGTTGATCGTAGACTACGACTGCTGAGCCGTGCCGTCTGTGTACTGCGTCAATAGATGCTGGATAGTGTGAAAGAGTTGTGTAAAACGCTGCGCACGTACAGAACAATCTCTCGCGACTCAGCTGGCACGTAGGGTACCAGCGACATCTGTCGTTGTGGTTCCATGGCTGTGCCGTAAGCTACAATTAATATGCGGGGGAGGGCGGGGTTCCCAAGGTCCTAAGAGGCGTGACGCACTATGGACGTTCTGACGCGGAGGCAGCAACAGCAGCACATGTGCAGCGAAGAGCTGTAAACATGACTTCACTATCGCCGCTGCGCATACCCTTGTTTGTTGTTCTGGCGGGAGGTCTGATGACGGAGCAGGGGTGATGCCTTCGTCCCTCTCGGAGGCGCGTCCGGTATGTGTGTCTTACTGAAAAGCACGTACCACCCACCTTACACGACCTCATCCACATTCATCCGGTCTCATATTACATCTCGGAATCGCTCGAGGAAGTCCGATGCAAGATGCAAAACACCAACCCTCTAGAAAATCAAGATATTGACGTTTGCTAATAGGGATTCTTTTCTTGCACCACGCTGACAAATCCTGTTCCTGCTTCCCTTCGCTGCTTGCCTCTGCAACGCTTCAGTATCTCCAGGGATATTGCACGATGCCTCCCAGAACAAACGCGTGCGCAACATGCCGCAAGAAGCGCATAAAATGCGATGCCACACTACCGCACTGCCTCATGTGTATCAAATTTGGTCGCCAATGCCCAGGTCCAGGAAATGGCCCCGTCATTATCGACATGACTGACCAGACAAAGTCAAGACCGCCCAAGAAGAAGCATAGGAATGATGCGTCTGCACTGGCACTACATGGTCTACCACCTTCAATGGCATGGAGCCTGCAAATATCCCCGCGCAAATCGTTAAACGAGGTCTTCTACAGTACTTTCCTAGCCTACTTCACGGCGACCGGCGAAGGCGAAGACATCCAGAACCAACAAACCTGGCTCCACCGGTTGCCTGGCTTCTCAACAGACGGGACAAACGCCGCTCTCGAGGTTGCGGTACAGGCTACAGCTTCCGCCTTTAGTGGCGTGAAGACGCGGAACGTCGCCCTGCTTCAAGATGCATGCACCCTATACGGCAAGGCGTTGCACATGCACAGCCATCTTCTCCGCCTCAAGAAGGAGATCACAGTGCACATGGTATCCACGTCCGTGCTTCTAAGCTTTTTTGAAGCCATGCACGCGACCACGGCATACGCCTACCGTGAACACATCAATGGCACAGCAAAGATGATTGAGCTAGCAGGGCCTGAGGAGTGCATGCAGGGAGTCTTGTGTCAGATCTATTTTCACATTCGAACACAACTGGCGTTCGTGTATCTGACTTCGAAAAAACATGATAAGCATAAAAGTTCTGCGGAAAAAGTCCTTCGCGAGTCGCTTCGTTATGAAAAGCTACCTGTAATGCAACGATTGTTGAGCCTCGTTTCGCAGTTATCTGAGACATACATGCGCTCAGAAGACGAGGGAGAGCTTGATGAAGCGCAGCGGATTGCAGATTCGAAGGTGTTTACAGAGGTGTACAAAGCTGTCGATGCTCTAGAGCTCGAATACAAAGCCGCAGCAGACAAGAAGGGCGAACAGCTAACCTGGAAGACACCCACAGGAGCCACCGGGTATCGCAATCCCTATACAGCTGTCTGCGTCGCCTACTTTGCCACTGCACGTATGCTCTTGTCCATTTTAGCACCACGTCTTCCAGTCACCTATCTCGACCCGACAGACTACTATGACGTAGTTCTCGACGCAACCGCGTTTTTATCCACGGTAAAGATCGGCTGCGCGTTCATGCGTATGTGCACCCCTCTTTACCTTGTGGCGGTCCATGCACCGAGGACGGAACAGAGGATGACAGCTTTGGGCGTCTTTGAGGGGTGGAAAGTGTCAGGATTGGGTGGCATTAGTGCGCTGGCTTTGGAGAAGATATATGAGCATGGGGCAAGATCTGCTCGTGCGATGCTGACGATAACGGAGACACGGCTGCCTGTTCAGCATTCAGGAAACAGCGCACATGTTCCTTACGTCTGTTGAAGGGAGCTTCGTGTTAGTACCAGATGAAAGACACAGACCGAACGCCACCCAACAGACCACCAGTCCACGGTCAAACCGGAGGGAGCCCATCTCTATCCACGAGAAACAGCGGTTTCAAAAAGAGGCCCCATGTACCCTCGCAAGATCAAGCTTCCGTCCTTCTAGCGGTGGCACCTTCAAACGTACCCCCGGATGTCCCGACCCCGACGCCACCGCTGGTTCCGTCCTTGTCACAATATTTGAATACATACCTCTTGCCACTTCCCGTCGCATTCCCCGGACCCAGCAACATCTTGCCGCTTAGCCGGGAAGTGCGAGAATGAAGTAAGAGATGGGACCAGTGGGGTGATGGAAATAGTTCGAAGTGTACTGTTTGGAGAGGCGAAAGAGGTATCGAAGTCAAGCTTGAGAGGATAGAGAAGGTGGAAAGGCGAACTCTGGCAACGTCCTCGGGTGCCTTCCGGGGTTGAACATGCGGAAATATATTAGTCTTAGAAACCCAGACCTAGAATATGAAAATATATGCCGGCAAGAGTTTACCTGTTTGTAGCAGAGTGAACAGGACCAAGAGCGCCGCTGAGACACTAGACACGGGAACCAATCTTGTAATTTAGTTGTCTTCTAAACGACTTGCTAGATAGTTGACTCCTGCTATGCTTCTATAACTGTGTATACGGCGTTGCTTACGCTCTCGGTATGATACAATGTGCACTCATATATTACAAAGCCCTCACATACACAGACAAGCACTCACTTTGTCCTCTTGTTCTTGAGCCTAATCGTTTCTCCATTCACGAAGATACCCTTGCCCTTGTAAGGCTCCGGCTTCCTCCACATGCGTATCTTCGCTGCGAACTGCATGACGACCTCCTTCTCTGGCCCTTCGAGTAGTAAGCGTGTGGGCTGCGGCGTGCTTGCCTTCACCCCCTTCGGTATACCGAGCTCAATGGGGTGAGAGTATCCAACCTTCAAGTTTACAAACTGCTGGCCGGGGTATTCAGGCTCGACGGTGGTGGCGGTGGTTTCGACTGAGGCACGGTAACCGACACCGTTGAAGCGGAGGATAGCGGAGTGGCCTTCGCTGACGCCGAGGATGTGGTTCTGGAGGTAGGCGCGAGTTGTGCCTGTAAATATTAGCTTAGGCAGCAATTGCGAGAACCAAAAGATTGCGCACCCCACATGGCTCTCTGTTTTGCATCTCTTGAGTCCTGCACCGTGAGGGTCGGGCCGGCGAGCGCGGGATCTTGGTTGATGTTCACGTAGGCAGGAATCGCCATTGAGAGCTCGCCGAGAGGTCCCTTGATCTGCACCGTCGACATGGCTTGCGCGCGAGCTGCCCTTGCTCGCGCAGACGGCGGAGTAATCTTAAAAGTGACGCCTGGCGGGATAGATAGTGGCGCAGAGCCAATTTTTGATCCACATGGTGAGGTTGTCGCGAAGCTTCTGCAGTCGGCGGGTGTCTGGAACGCCGGTAAAAGGAACGTGGGTATCGACTCTGGTGCGTTATTTGAGGCTGCCGTGAGGTGCTGAGCGCAGCGTCGGCGTGCGGGAGCGAACATTGAGGATGTTGTTCGGGGATGCGGTGGATGCGATGCACATTTCATAGAGTCCTGCAAGGTCTCAGCCCTGTGTGATTAGGTAAGAGTGATGATTGGCCAATCACGACATGGCATGGGTGCTTGCGAATCCCGTGCCTGCGTGACGATTTCGCACCGGGGGTGCAGGCAGCCGCGCCCCACATACACAGGCAGACGCGACCCACGCAGACCTCAGCAACCGTGCACGAACGCGTCTTCATCACTATCAATGTTCTTCTACCTCTATTATCTTCTGCTCATGCCGCCGCTCGCTCACGACGTGCCGTCTTCCTGTCCTCATCTTTACTCCTACGATGAGCGATTATCCAACCTAACCGGAATCCCTCGCCCATTTACCTGCGTAGCTCAGCTCTCACTTGAATACCACTGTATCAGACCTCTCAGTGAGCGGCGACGGCACAGTCTTCTACTGCTCATTGAGGTTGATCAATTCAATTCCCGTCAATCTCTCACCTCTTTCTAAGGCGTTATCGTGGCATTCTCCACGGCTGGTATATCTGCCATCTTCTCCATATTTCAACTGCTCAATCTCTACGCCGCTGCTCCTGTCGAATCTCCATACTCTCTACTACTTCTACTCCGACGACACAAGTTTCTTCCAATCTCCTTATTCCCGGCATCAACATGCGTTTCAAGGGGGTATCAGTGAACGCTTCGGCACTGATCCTCTTCCTCTGCGCATGCTATATGCCAATCGCAAACGGAGAGAGCAACTTGCCCTCTGTGGACCATGCTTACACGATCGAAACTGATCTACAGTCGCTGCTCCAGGATACTTCACTCAGTCAGGAGAAGGAGTTGACCGATATCTTGGATTGGTACCAGAATCTCTACTCTCAGGGATCCTGCGTTCAGATGGCAGCGATGAATCTCATCCCCGAATGCAAACTGCTTAATAATCCCTCAGATTTTGCGAAAGCTCACCCCGAACTGTATCTAGACGATGTCAGAGTCGAATACACCGTGAAACTCGCCCTTTGCGAGATCGTGGGCGCTCAACCTGACCGACCTTTTGCACCAAAACATTGCGAAGCCTTCATTCCTTCTGCAGAAGCCTGCGTCAAGCGTTCGTGGTATTGGAGACGCAACCACCAACCACCCCCGCAGCATCTTCCCTGCTATCCAGAAGCAACCAAGAAGAATCTTCATCAATGCTTGAAAACATTCCAGGAGACTAACCAATATTGGGCCTCTTATAGCAATGCCCACGGTCGCGTTGTGAACATGTGCCAGCTCAGCAGACACGCCATCGAAAGGGAAAGGACTCTCCAACTCCACAAGAACATGACCTACGCCACTTTCCGTGTGCAGTCATCACTTCGTGGCATGCAATCAGACCTGCGAGCATTCCAGAGTGAGTTCAGGCAGTCTACCGATGACGTCAAGCACTCCGCAGACCATTTCAAACAGTTCGCTGAGGAAGCTCGAAGAGAGGCTCAACAAGACCGCGAGCAAACCAAGCATGAAATGCAAACCTTTCAAGTCAAGATGGCGACAGTGCATGAAATGATCATTTCTAACATTAGCGCTTACAACGCACGATTCGATGAGGCCATATATGCATCCATAACGAAAGCTATCGCCGCAGTCAGAGAAGGACAGACCGACGCTCTTGCTAGTATAAGTGCTGATCTCGACAGCTTCTATCAAGGTCTGAAAGCGGAGGGCTTGCAATTTGCCTCAGCAATGAACGTGGAAATACAACAACATCATGAAAAAGCCCTCTTGGCCCTTCAGATCGAGCATGGCGCAATGATGCAGAGCCACAGCATCATGACAGATAGTCTCGTGGATGTGAACCAGAAGATATATGCCATCAAAGGGAAAATCGACGCCGTCACTAATAAGATGGATATCCTCGATGACCGACTGGACGGCTTAGGGACAAAACTAAAGGCTATCGAGCGAGCTTTCACGCTTCTGGGCGCCCTTTTCAGTCCCAAGACGATCTACTTGATTGCCGTTGTGGTCACACTGCGCTTTTGCGCAACGTGCATACCAGGAAGAGCTTTCCAGAGCTTTAGTTGGTATATGCTAGCTCTTCCCGTATGGGGTAGCTTCATATACCTCCTTAGTCCATACGACTTCTTCGAGAAGTTCCAAGAGCCCAGCGACTATCTCACTATCGAGCCATCATTCTCTATTGCCAGCTACATCCAAGCCTCTCCGGCGATCTTCTGGGCTATCTTGGCCGTCATTTGCTTCCTTCTAGCTGCACTTCTCCCCGAGATTAACTCATTCTGCGAGAGATTCCGCGATCGCATAGCTGCTCTTCCCGGTACTCTATACAGCGGTCTCTGGTTAGCCCGCGAGCAAGGCATTCAAGGCAATACACCAGCCGCGCTTGGACCTCAGATGCTGAGCGGTGTCCGGGCCGTTTCGCAGGAGCCCCAACTCGCCTTACGTCCGCCAATTTCATGCGAGGATCAGGCGCTTCGCACTCGACTGGAGTCTTTCCAGCGTGCGCAAACCGTGGGCTAGGGTTCCAAAACCTTCCTTTACCACGCATTTCCATCGTCAAACCTAGCATCACCGGTTTCTTCGGCCTGTTATTACCTGTGTTAACTAGACTTGTATTGACGAATCAAGCACAAGACATCGAAGGCAACTGCCCTTCACGTGCGGCCGACCGATGATCGTCCTCTACATTTACGACGTTGCGAATCGAACGACGTATATGTCATGATAAACCTTGATTGCAGCATTCTTCGAAGAATAAATGCCGCGATCATGTACACTAACCTGGTTAGCCTCTCCTACCCAACGGTGTTCGGGATAGAGTTGGTGAGCTCATTTTCAATACATGTTTATGCGGCCTGTACGTTGACGGAAATCCGGAAGCCTGTGGCATATCGGGTATTCATGGCGGTTTCTTAGTCTCCTCTAAGGTGAAACTTCGGTGGGCACAGTACACCCTCGGTCCTTTGGTTCTACCAACGCGGGCTCTTTCTTTAGTTTCTATCTTTTCAATTCAATCAACGGTTCATCTCATCAAGCGTGTTATATAAAACTGCCGAGTGGTGTACGTGTTTCCCCGTTCAAAGCACCTTCATAGGTATTCTGCGCTCGTGTTATATTATTTCTACGCAAAGGTAGAAAGAAGAATGCCTGCTTGAAGTGTTATTCAAGCCTATTTGACTAATGTAAAACAGCGTTATTGTTGCCTCACTGGCACTACGATCTTTGGAAAGATGACTAGATTAGTTTGATAGAAGGGGTTTTTTCAGTCCACGGGGTAGGAACTGCCATGTTCGAAGAGTAGGCTAATCACAGTTAGGAGGATGAATAGCTCTTGAAAGAAGCAGACGGATTAAATACCTTGAACCAAGAAGACCGATCAATGCGCGATTCAATCTGATTGATAAACGGTGGAGAATCAACGAACAATCAGTACAGGCAGCTTTTACGTGTAGTACTCAAACTCTAGTTTGTTTATCCTACTATGACCCAGACTGGAAGCATAGTCGTTGAGAAGAGTGCCATCGTCAAGCTTAGTAGCCAGCCAAAGTCATCCTCGGATCATGGCTAGGCTGTTGAGCCGCATACACACAAAAAAAGACTCTCCCGCTGCAGAGGCAGTTGATGAGATCGCTGTTTTCCTCGCTTGGCATGTATCGAACTCCACTCTAGTTTCCTCTCGCCCGTGCAATTATATACCGGGCTTAACCCACCTTCCTGCATCGGTACTGGGCCTGTAATGGAGGAGAGTAGACTTTGTAGGACATCTAGAAAGCAATATGGCTCGTCGTGCAGGTGCTGTGCCAAACGCTAGAGCGACAGTGTAAGCTAGGTAGCAAATAGGGATGTTGCTGGGGCACTTGCTTCCACACTGAGGAGGATCACACAAAAAGTATTCATCAACAAGGAAAGTTCTTTTTCTTCTTAAAGTGAAGTAGAGAGCTGCGCTTATCGTGCGGTACCTGTTCATCGTCTCCGAAAAACGCTAAACAATCTGTCCAAGGAAATATCATCCTAACCAACAGGCGAGCCCACATATATAGGTTACCGGGTGACAGGTGCTCTCAGCAGCTTTCACTATAGTACCACAATCGAAGCCCTGTTACTGCAGATCCGAAATAAAACAGAATATTTATAGCAAATACACTCGTTGCTCTCCCATGGCTTGCTCTATCCGAGCCACTTGCCACAAACAGGTTGCGCAGCTCCGCGCCATCATCTATCCGACACAATGAAAGTGGACGCGTTTCGTGTTTTTGCCCAGCTTAGCGGGAAACGTCGAGAAAGGATCGAGATAGTTGTACAAGGAATAGTTGCTTTCGGTAAGACACTATTTGAGACAGCTCAACTAAGAAGAATAGGTTAGCAAGGTTGGCTAAAAAAGAGAGCATGCAGATGTGAGAAAAAGCGACAGAAACGGAACATGGAAACCAGGTATGCTTATCCTGAGTTTGATACACAAGATGCACACGACTCACTCTGGTAGAAATCCACGATTATAAACTTACATGTATATTGTGCAACGAGCGCATGCAGAGCAAAGTCTTACGACTCGTCCTCAGTCTCCGAATCGCCCTCTTCAGCCTCGATGTCGAGTTCGACATTGGATTCAGCGGATGACTCGGCTTCGGCGGCAAGCTCAGACTGCTCTTCAGCATTAGCAGGGTGTTGAGTTTCGTTATGAGTCTGGGCCTTGGTGACATGCTCAGTTACATCTGCAGGGCCAGACCGATCCGTCTCAGTCTCGCTATTGGAGTAGCTGCTGCGACGACTTGCAGTTGGCGATTGCTCATACTCCAGAGTAGCAAGTTGAGCATGCTCGTCGGAGACCCATGATGTATCAGAGGGGGAGCTACCTGCATCCTGGTCGTTGTAACCGGCGAGATCTAGGAGCTCTTCGTCGCCATCGTTCAGTTGCGGTTGGTCAGCTAGCAGGGAAGCATAGGCAAAAGACTCATCCTCAGCGTTAGCATCGTACTGATCCACAGCATGCTCGCTGGGGGTGCATGCAGACTTCTTGGGCTTCGTCTTCTTGGACTTTATCTTCTTGCGAGCCTTTGCATCGTCCTCCGCGTCGCTGTCGTCGCTGTCATTGTTGTCAAACGCCTTATCACGGTTGCCAAATTTGTACATGCGGCTCTTGCCCGCAGCCTTCCCAGCCGTAGATTTGTCAGCCAGTTCCTTCTTCTTCGGAATCTCGCCCACGTCGTACTTGTGCTTGTAGGTCAAGTATTCATGTCGGATACTCTCAGTAGTACGACCGGTCGAGATGTAGTCCCACTCAAACGCAGTCGGCTTGGCGAAGTCCTGGTCCATGAAGCGCCAGTTGAAGCGCTCAGCAATTTCCAGGATGGATGCGTTGGGGTATTCGTTAAATATGGTGGCGAGATACTCACGCTCGAAGTTGGTCCAAGGAGGATCCATTGTGATACGGTCAATGGCCTGTTGGCGGCGATCATTCAGAGCCTTGATCGTCTGCTTGTTGTTCCAGTCCTTAGGAAGGCCGTTCTCGTAGATATAGTAAAATGGCGTCCGCCTAGGCGTCGGGTCTTTCCTACTCTTCGGTCGCATGTCAATGAGGCTCAGGATCAAGTTGTCCTGCTGGTCCAGGTTCGCTGGGGCGTCTTTGGGCATTTCCTCGCCCCTTCGGAAGGTCTGAACGAAGCGCTCGCCCTTCTTGAACCGGAACTTGCGGTCTTCCCACAATGGTGGAATCGTTTGCGCGTCATTTTCACGTGCGCAAGGCTGATCTGGGTGAGGTTTGGGCCCATCTGGGCCGGGCATGGGCTTCCGCCCCCAAGCGTCATCGAACTTTGGAAGCGCGGGCGCTTTCTGGTTCATTGGTTTAAAGAGCGTCTTTATGGGCGGCTGTGGCTTCTTTTCCGCCTTTTTTCTACCAGTCTTGGTGATTGGCGGCGCGGTGGCCTGCTCTTGGTCTCCCGAAGAAGAAGGGCTGACAGGAACGAGACCGGCAACTTGGGTTACCTGAGCGGCGGCAGTGGCATTGGTCAACTCATCCGTGTGCTTCTTCTTTTTGGCCCCGGGGCTATCCTCCTCCTCAGAGAAAGAAGGCGGTCGCTTCTCTCCAACAATCGTCATTGCCGGTGCGAGCTAGGTTAACTAGAATTGCGTTGGATGTAGTGAAGGAGCAGGCGTGTTTGTGCTGTATATAAGCGGTCGCGATCAGGTTTTGTGGGTCGAGGGAGATGCGGGTGGGCGTGTCGAGAATGCAACCCGCATCCCGAGGAAGAAATTTATAGGAAGCGGCGGACGCGCCATGATGCCAGCTTGGTGAAAGATTGTTTGCGAACGTAGACACGAAAAAACCTTTTGCGGTTAGACGGTGTCAGTTAGACGTCGGTTTTGTGCTTTCACCATGGGCGGCTTCCCCAGTGTGTATGTGTGACAAAGAGGGTAAGACGGAAGGCCTGGAGGAACATGACAACACTGTAGCGCAACAATGCAACAAAGAATAGCAGAGACGCCGACAAAGAAGGCTCCACTATAGGACGCTGGTAACGTGACATGCAACGCTACAAAAATGTCAGTATCGTTGACCTGGAGGCAATACCGATACTCTCGTGCTGTCGGTCGTTAGAGGTCCAGAATATATATCTCATGTTTCGGTGTCTTTCCCCTACACCTGATCCCAGGAACGGCGCGCGTTGGATTTCATTGGCTATACGTAAGATTTTCTTGATGGCCATGTGCCTCTGCAGTGAAGGTCCAGTTCAGTTTGCTAGATGAGGCTTTCCCCGGTGTTGTGGTGAGGTCTGCGGAATCCGGGCCGCTGCACAACCAATCCATCCTGATTCGTTCCTTGGTGTAGTCGCCACTCTCCGCTTTCATCAAGCGCGTCTTCGATATTCGGACACCACGTGAAGAGTAGATGTGGTGGCCTGGGTGACCAAGGTCACTTCAAATATCGAAAAGACGCTAGCGGGGCTTAGCTCTACCCACCGCGTCCTCTCTTCACCTACTATCTTTAGCTCGATCAGGCTTTTTCTCGAAGTCTTCTGCTAGGCGCTTAATTGTACCCGTAGCTTTGCCTCACGCATACTCGGAGCTGATCTTGAGCTGGAGACCATTTGGCTCAAATAGATAGCATACCCGATGTGCTAACAGCACGAAACAAAACTAGGCAACATTGTCTACCAATAGAGAATGTGCTTTGTAGGTAGATGCAGTTGATGGCCATTATAGTAGAGCCTCTTAAGGTTGGGATGCTCGGCTATCCAGCGGTGACCGATGTTCTGTCTTTGTTCAACTCGACAAACCCGCCGCCAACTACGACATCCGGGTTGCTTCCCCTGCATTAGCACAGCTTGTCGACACTACTGCCCTCCTTACTTATGACGACACATAGTGAGGATTCTGACGCAGTGATCTCGACTCTATATATGAACTCAGCTGACGCGAACGTGTCGGCTGGCGTAACGTTCTCCGACCAAGCCCAAATGATCTCCTTCTCAGCTTAGTTCCCGCGGCCCGCTCCAGAACCCGATCAAAATTTCATCATGACTCTTAACACGGTCGGCAGCTCTTACATCCATGCGCTCAGCGGTAGCATCTACAATCAGGCTATTGATAATAGCAGTATACCCTTACTGTACCAAGAACCAAGCGCTAGCAAGCCCAGCGGCGGCATCACCATCACGACGAACAACAACACATGGGTAGATCTCATCTTCAAGGCCGTCACTGTGCCCCAGCGATCACACCCAGTTCACAAGCACAGTAATAGAGGCTTCATCATCGGTCAAGGCGAGGGAGAATTCAATTGGACTTCTGTCGCCGAAGCAGCTGCTGAGATCGCGGAAAACTTCAATTACGGTTCGCCACCACTACACGATGGGCTTTTTACTCCCCTACTTTCACTAAACCGAAATAGCTTGCTATGAGGTATCATGTGGTAAACATAGCGATAGCGATCCTAGATAGCGTTGATGAGCTCGTCGGAACCGGAGCGTAAACCGATGACCACCTTGTAATTATAATATCAATATGTCTCTTAGTAATCATATGCGAACCCTTCATCGTACTGTCTTCATTGAATGTCGATTCATTATTCTCCATCCAGCCATCAATGGGGTAGCGCCAGCGTCGTGTTGACCTCGCAACTCACCTCCCATTTTGGAAGTGGCGACCATCCCATTTCCCCGCCAGAATATCGTCCACGGCCTCAATGCAGCTATTCAGATGCACAGCCCTTTCTGATGTGATCTCGCCCTC
Organism: Darksidea phi; assembly: GCA_030770425.1. NCBI lineage: Eukaryota > Fungi > Ascomycota > Dothideomycetes > Pleosporales > Lentitheciaceae > Darksidea > Darksidea phi. The sequence continues at coordinate 291,937 of JASJFT010000007.1, forward strand.
TTGGATTCTCCGTGCAAGGCCTTGCATTCGGCTGTGGATTTCGAATTTCGTTCTGGCGTGGCAAAAGGGGGCTTTTCCTTTATTCAGCTTGCGCGGCGTACTATCTTGGAGTCAGCAATCGCCTTCTAGTAGGCTTGGTGTAGTAGTGTACGTCGAGGAGAACCAGCTTCTTATCCGATTGGTTAGGGTAGTGCGCATCTTTTGCGAGAGCTAGGGAGTTCGAAGGCGAGGTAAGGTGGGGACGAGGAGGCAGAGAGCGGTAAGGGACTCACTTTTGCTTTTTTCTTCTGTGGCATCTTGTTCACTTATCATGTACAGTGGGAGAGATGACTGTTGAGTTGAATGCATCCTACGCTCAGCAGCTTTCAAGACACGTCATTGCTTCCACATCGGCATTCAGCACGTCTTGCTGGCTAGCATAAAACGACATTTGGAAGAGTACATCCTGAGCTCGCATGTGCTGCATCAACATCGTGACTTTCCCGGTGGTGTTGAGGACCTAGCCGATCATCGGAAGCTGACGCCCCAATCCATCCTAGCGACCTCGGCTACCGGTTCCGACATCACCCGACCGCCACATCGGCAACACCGTCATGCTTTCAACATATATTCACGATGGCCCCGCCCAACCCACTAAACTGTCAAACCGCAGGCTAGGTTCCCGCCACCATCTTAGCGCCCAGGAAATATATAGCTAGCCATTAGGCCTCGCTTTTACAATGCCTACACCACCATTCTCTCAACACCGCCGAGACTGGCTTGAGGAGGTTTCTGGATTATTTTCGAGAAGATCTGGCACGAAAAATAGGAGTTTGAACGCCAAATTTTCGTTACCCAAGGAGTTGAGCGATGATGGCGTCTCGACAAGGAGTTCCACGACTAGTAAAGCGGTGGTTGACGGGACAGGACGGGCTTGATAAATTGAGGTTAGACGAGGCGGAATGTCCGGAGCCGGGAGAGGACGAAGTTCTAGTCGAGGTGCGGGCAGTTAGTTTGAACTACAGGGATACGGAGGGTATGTGTAAATCCTTCTTGAATTGCTGTATAGGCGCCCTCAGGATGCGGAATCGCTGACTAGTTGCGCAGTCGCTATGGGCCTCTACAACCACCACAAGTCTGTTGAACACCCACCAGAACTCGTACCGTGCAGTGATATGTGCGGCGTAGTGGTCGCGGTCGGCACATACTCCAAAAATGCATCCGATCCGTACAAAAATCCAGCATTCCAGCTCAAACCAGGTGACCGCGTTATCAGCACTTTCGCTCCCACCCACTTGTCCGGCCAAGTCCAGGAGAAGGATGTTGCGAATGCTCTTGGTGGTCCCGCACCTGGAGTCCTCACCCAATACCGTGTCTTCCCCACCTACGCTGTTGTCAAGGCCCCAGACTATTTGAGCGATGAAGAAGCCAGCTGCCTCCCCGTCGCTGCAACGACGGCCTGGATGAGCCTGAATTCTACAAGACCAAGAGGGGAGATCATTGGGCCTGGCGAAACAATTCTCTGCCAGGGCACTGGCGGCGTCGCTATCGCTGGTCTCCAGATCGCCTCAGCAGCAGGCGCTAACGTAATCATCACCAGCTCCTCTGACACAAAGCTGCAGCGCGCTCGGAAACTTGGCGCCCAAACCCTCATCAACTACCGCTCAACCCCCGATTGGGAAGCCGCCGTCTTGGAGTCAACCTCCAACGTCGGTGCCGACATCATCTTCGAACTCGGTGGTGCTAAAACACTACGGAAGTCATTCGATTGCATCAAATTCGGCGGCACGATTGCGTGCATTGGGTATCTATCGGGCAAAGAGGATGAAGGCCAGGATCGCACGAATACAAACCTGCTCTGTCTGCGGAGGAATGTAACACTTAAGGGAATATTGAATGGGCCGAGGGATCGTTTGCAAGAGGCGTTGCGTTTTTACGAGCAAAAAGGGATCAGGCCAGTAGTGGATCGTGTGTTTAAGTTCGAGGAAGGGAAGGAAGCGTTGAAGTATCTGTTTAGCGGAGCGCATTTTGGAAAGGTGGTCGTCAAAGTCAAGGAGTAGAACGGCAGTACTGTCGCCTTGCCTAACTCTTACTAGAGGCATGATCATCGAAACATTGAGTTTGTTTGTCGCAGAGTCTATTTCTTGACTAAATAAAAGCCCAAGAATGGCAAACCTGGCTGCATGTAGAACTAATACGACATGCGCAGAGTCGTTACCGGTGATCGCGGAAGCAGCTTCTGAGTCTTGGTCTAGGTCGCTAGACCATGATCGAACCGAAATCGGATTTAGCAACACACACGGGCGAGCGCAGACCCTCGGGGAGCTGCTGAAGGCCTGTCTAGCAATAGCTTTCTTCCTCAAAGGTCTTTCTCTACTTTCGGATGGGGTGGAAATTGGAGTGCATGTGCTCGTGTGGTGGGGCGAGTAACGTCGGATCAAGCTCCGCCAGGGACCTAATTATAATCCCGCCACCAAAGCTTCATTCTAGCCCATGCGACTGCCATAGTGCACGCTTCCCTACCGCCACAAAACTTTCGCTTTTCTTCCATTTTCTACACAAGGCGACGGATGCATCACTCGCCATCCTATCCCATTTCGGCATGGGGTCGTGCAGGACGGGAGAAGTCACGAAGTAGGGGTGGTGTTCATCACACTCTACTTCAAGCATCGTACCTTGCATGAATGCGCCCTCGGAACTAACGTGCGGCAAATACAACAAGCTGTTTCCCTTTTCGTTTCTTTGTCCAAGCGCTCGGCGGGCCCGCCTGTATGTGTGCACCGAATGCACTCCACACCAGACATCTACCCATGATCAATCTCCAGACCCTGGGCTTCGGGACGTGTCTCTCATCAACCCGGGTTCGGTGGAAGCTTACTGCCACCGCTTTACTCGCCTTCTGCCTCCGGATGTGCTCCGATCAAACACTCTGCCGCTGCGGAGTATGGGGATTCTTATGATGCTCCTCACGCTAGTCTGAGAGAGGCAGGACCTAAGACAACCCTGGAAGCTGTGGGGACCGCGCCCTCTCAGAATCTTGTATACCTTCTACATCTTCGATTCTGCCACTCCTGCAACTTAACGGCATTGCGGAACATCTACATTTGGGATAGGAATGAGCAATGTGGCGCCCATGTCAGTAGCCTCTCGCGCCTCTCCACTCTTCTCACTAAGAACGACCCCTGCACCCAGTCTCCGCTTACCTTCTTGTCTCGTATAATGACCCAAACTCCCGGATGCAGCTATCAGGCGGAATAATCGACGGGCCTGGCATTTGCCATCGGTATCTTTCTCTTTGGAATTAGCTGCACGGAACGACTACCCCGGATCATATCGCGTCTGCCGAAGACCTCGAGATATGTATTTCAATGGCTACGGCGTTCAACTCTCCTTTATTGTGCGCCGGTCTCTAGTTCCTTCGTTCATTCACTTGCTCTTTTCAATTCTCTAGATAGCCCACTATGGTGCATTGGACTAGTTTCCTTCCTTTCCTTGGAGGTATCTTCTCCACTGCTGCTGCGGCCGCAGAAATTACGGCTCAGACAGTTCCGGGTGCCTACGTAGTAGAGCTTGCTGATAACCACGTAAGTGTTTTACCGCACGGCCAAAAAAAAAAAAAAAAAAAAAAAAACCCAAAAAAAAAGGGCCCGGGTGGTTGGAGGCGGCGGGGTGATATCCCCCCCGCGGAGCCGGTGGTGTTGGGTTAAACCCCCGGATGATAATGGAATAATCCGTGTT
>JASJFT010000007.1:295663-328746 GCA_030770425.1 Darksidea phi
TGTTTTTTTTACCCAAGGTGGCGGGGCCGCCAAAAATTCCGGGCAACAACTGCCGGGGGGCCAACTATTAACTCTTTGGGTTAAAACCCCTAATTTTTTTACCCCCCCCCCAAAAAAAAAAAAAAAAAAAAAAAAAACCCTCACAATTCTGACCTGCTGGTAGGACTCGGCGTCGTTCTATGACACCCTCGGAAGCACTGATGTTGCTGTCAAGCACCGGATGAATCTCGACTACTCGCTGTTCAAGGGCACGTCTTTTCAGCTGAAGAACGTCTCGGATGTTGATACTGCGGCGAAGAGGATCGCCAACATGGCTATGGTCAAGCAAATGTGGCCTGTTCGTGTGTTCGCAGTTCCCAAAGTTCAAGTCCACTGGAAAGGCAGCGATAAGAACGCAGCTGAATCAATGCTACAAAAACGGCAATCGGCCAATAGTAGCGACACTTTCTCTCCGCATGTCATGACCCAAGTTGACAAGCTCCGGGCCGACGGAGTGACCGGAAAAGGAATTCGAATTGCGGTGATCGACACAGGCGTGGACTATAACCACCCTGCGCTAGGGGGTTGCTTCGGCCCTGGCTGTCTAGTATCTTACGGCACCGATCTTGTCGGCGACAACTACAATGGGTTCAACACACCTGTGCCGGACCCTGATCCACACGATAGTTGCCAAGGCCACGGAACGCATGTTTCAGGTATAATTGCTGCGCAGTCAAACGCCTTCGGCTTCACGGGTGCAGCCCCGGGCGTCACGCTGGGAGCATATAGGGTGTTTGGATGTGGTGGTGAGGCGGGGAACGATGTTCTGATTGCCGCATACAATCAAGCGTATGAGGACGGCAGTGACATTATCACTTCTTCCATTGGAGGGGCTTCTGGCTGGTCAGAAGATCCTTGGGCTGTGGCTGTTCAGCGCATTGTCGAAGCGGGCGTTCCTTGCACCCTTTCGGCTGGCAACGACGGCGCCGAGGGGATCTTCTACGCTAGCACTGCAGCTAACGGGAAGAAAGTTACGGCAATTGCGTCTGTCGATAACTCCGAGGCACCACTGATTCTTACAAACGCTACGTATGCCGCCGGTAACTCATCTACGAGCTCGTTTGGATGGACAGGAGGTTCCCCGAACACCTGGGGCAATGTCAGCCTCCCGTTGTGGACCCCTAACTACAACACCATTGATCCCGCGAATGGTTGCGATCCGTATCCTGCCGACACACCTGACCTTTCCGGTTACATTGTCTTAATCCGCAGGGGGACCTGCCCATTTGCCCAAAAGGCCACCAATGCAGCTGCTCATGGAGCAAAGTTTATCTTATTCTACAACAATGTTGCTGGGTGAGTATCATGTGCACATTAGTCTGAGAAGTCAACTTATTTCCAAACAGAATCATCTCCGTTAGTTCAGTTGTGCAGGGTATTGAGGGTGTGGGGATGGTTACCGCTAAACAGGGCGCTAAATGGATCAGCCTGCTTGCGAATGGCACCAGCATCATTGTCAACGTTGTAGATCCGGCTTCAGCTCCAAAGTTTCTGTCCGGTGAAACCAACACTGAAACGGGCGGTTTCCCCAGCATATACACCAGCTGGGGCCCAACTTGGGAGGTGGATGTCAAGCCCCAGCTTGCAGCACCTGGCGGCTTGATCCTGTCGACTTATCCACTCGCGCTGGGAGGCTACGCTGTGTTATCTGGAACCTCGATGGCATGCCCCTTGACTGCCGCAGTCTATGCCTTGATCATCAATGTGCGCGGTAAAACGGACCCAGCCACGATTGAAAGCTTCCTCTCGGCCACTTCGAACCCTAACCTCTTCCACGATGGTACACAAGCTTACCCTTACCTCGCTCCCGTCGCTCAGCAGGGCAGCGGACTTATCCAAGCCTACGACGCTGCTCACACCACTACTCTTCTCAGTGTGTCCAGCCTCTCCTTCAACGATACGGAGCATTTCATTGAAACCGCGAACTTCACCATTAACAACCTCGGTTCGGGAGGTCACGTACTCCCTCAGCAACGTTGTCGCCGCCACAGCATACACCCTGAATGCGTCCTCCATCTTTACCTCTGCCTTCCCCAACGAACTTGTGACCACCGGCGCCTCCCTCCTCTTCAGCGAAGACAAAGTTACCGTCCCAGCTGGCGGCTCAGCCGTTGTCATCGTCTCCCCCACAGCCCCAACAGGCCTTGACACTTCCCGTCTCCCCGTTTACAGTGGGTACATTGCTCTAAACGCCACCAACGGTGAGTCCCTAAGCTTGCCTTACCTTGGTGTCGTAGGGAGTCTGCATGAGGCGACCGTCCTTGATAAGAATTCTACATACCTGAGCAAATCCACGGACGTCGACCTGAACCCGCTACCCGAAAACCAGACTTTTGTTCTCCCCGCCACAAACGGAACGGCGCCTAACGGTACCGCCTACCCGGCCTTCGTTGTTTCCTTGGTACTCGGCAGCTCCCTCATCCGCGCCGACGTTGTCCCGCAGAACCCTCAAGCGAATGCGACGACGATGCTGGGTGCACACACGCTTGGAAATATTTTTGGGTACCCGAGTAGGTACAACAGACGGGGAGGGTCGCAGAGCAGATGGGACGGGACACTGGAGGATGGCTCGTTTGCGCCGGCGGGGACATACACATTGCTCATTAGGGCGCTAAAGATTTTTGGGGACGAGAGTTTAAAGGAAGACTATGAGACAAAGGAAACTGTTTCGTTTTCTATCAGTTATCGGTGAGGAAGTGTAAGATTTGGAATGTACATATGAAGTTTTGATTTGTGTTTTAGTGTACTGGTGCATACCGTGTTTCTTTGCAATCGGCATGTCGGGGTGCCGCCTTCATCAATACGTACGGATGGGCGGCACGTGGTACATGAAAAATGCTCTAATGCAGGCAGTGTTTGCGCTCATGCAGCGAAATACGATAGAAATGACACATATAAGAAGATGCGTGACGTCTAGAAGTTGGCATCCGTCAGCCACGAATGATGATTATACGTAACAAAACATGTTAAACTTCGAAAAATAGTCAATGCACACGCGTGTATTGGGCTAATGCCAACTTATTACCCCGCGCTGCGAGGCGTATGAGGTGAGAATGGGCGTTAATTAGTGCTGCCACGGGAACCGGGAATTGAATCGTGAAGTGAGTACGGCGCCCTTTCATCCCGTCAGATGTTCTCCAACACTCCTTCTTCCTCTCCATACCACTCTCACTCCCACACCAACCATGAACGCAGAAAGTGGATCGTTAACGCGTAGGCAGAAGAGCAAAGCGGAGGCCGCGAAGAAAAGGGAGAAAAGATGCCGAGAGCGCCACAACCGGAAAGAAGGCGCGAGAACGGAACAAGATCGCGTCTTCGCTAGGCAAGAGAAGAATGAGGACGACAGTCCGCGGGGCGTATGATGATATTGATGAAGAGTTTGGGGATATGTTTGGATCTGATAGCGATGATGGCTTTGATAGGTTTAGGGTTCGACGATTTTGCTGCGAGAGGATACTACGATGGGAATGGAAATGTCGACATCGACTTCCTCAGGGCACATGGATATTGAGCTCTACCTTGCCATCTCCATCGTTCACACAAAAAAGGAAGCGTGGAGGAGGGCGTTAGGAGCGTGATATCTGAAGCTGATCAATTACACACATTTGAGCCGAAAACGGAGTTCTTTTTCGGAAGCTATCAACTGATCGACATTGCATATCCAGGCACCGTTGGGGACACGTGAGCATGATCTCTGTTTCATATCTGATAGACTATCGGAAACGACATGTGCAGTACAAGTACCCAGGTTCGCGCATTCAGGAGGATCACAGATGAGATAGGAGGGAGTGTAGCCCCGTGGGATGTCCTGTAGTGGACAAGGGGCTGCTGATAAGTGTGGGTACCAAGCATCAGTTACGCGATAACACTGTCCCTTGGTCGTAAGACATTGATACGATGAGGTGAGGAGTTGAGCCTAGATATTGCCAAGCAGCATGTTCTCTTGAGTAAATTTTTCTCATCACGCGAGTTCTTTTTTCTGCTCAAAGTGCTCAAGCTAATTAGTCCGAGGTCCTTGAGCAGCCCGGAGAGATCACCTTCTGGACCCCCTTGCCAAGTGTCGCAACCACGGGACCCGTACCAATGGCGTACCAGGTCGGCTCGATAAGCATGTTATAGGTTAGCAAATGAAAGGAGGGTGTCTTAGTAAACGGGCCGGGCGGCCTCGGCTGATATGCATGCTCGGTGCCGGTTCGGGCAATTTCAGACAAGCCGCCGCCAACGCCGCTACCCGCGAGCTAGCTGGAGCTTGAACGCACCAACACCGTCACCGTCATTTTTTCGCCCTGCTCCAGTGCGGCCGTCTCGACGTCGTGTTGCGAGCCATACTCCCGTCCATGTCGCTGCCAGCGCGCCTGTCACTTCGCGCCTTACGCGCAGCTTTCCCCCGCGTTTAGAACGGCCGTTCCGTCTTAATGCCTCGCTCGGAGACATGGCCCCTTGCAAATTTTCAACTTTTACGTCAACCGCAGCACCAAGTGGATACCACGGATGACCTGTGCCCCAGAAGCCGCAGGGAATAAGCACGTAAGATGACGGAGACGATGGATGATCCGCTCAATGTCCCGATAGGCATTCCGGTTCTCTCCACGGCGCGGTATTACACACTCGCGGGGTGCATGATAAGGGTGCCGGTTTAAAAGTCACCTGGCATCCGTCGCCATGTACTGCATCCTGCTCAACCTTGGATCGCCCCCTTTACCCCGCGACTTCCTGGCGACCCGGCTCCCAGACTCAACGCTTCCGCACACACAAAAGGTCGCGTGTTCCCTCTCCCGGCCCTGAGCCCTCGACATCCACACAGCTTCCAACATGGCTCTGTCTCCTGTCATGCACGACGACCCGCTGCCCATCTACGAGCATTCTGGCATCGAAGCAAAGAAGAGCGACCCGGAGCTCAGCCTCGAAAAGACCACCACCATTGCCGAGGGCTCCGAAAAGTTCAACCGGCTCGGATGGAAGAGACTGACGGTCTGTCTGATTGTCGAGGCCATTGCACTCGGCTCTCTGAGCATCCCTAGTGCATTTGCCACTCTCGGGATGGTGCCCGGAGTGATTATGACGGTCGGACTCGGCCTGGTGGCCATCTATACCAGTTACGTGGTCGGCCAGGTCAAGTTGAGGTACCCCACCGTCGATCACTACTCCGATGCGGTGCGTTTGATCTGGGGGAGGTTTGGATATGAGCTTACGGGAGCCATGTTCGCCACCTTCCTGGTTCTGCTGGTTGGATCGCACGTCTTGACCGGGACCATTGCCTTTATCAACATTGTCGACAACATGGGCATGTGCGCGCTGGTGTGGGGCGTCATCTCTGCCATCATCCTGTTCCTTGTCGCACTGCCACCCACGTTTGCCGAGTTCGCCATCCTCGGCTACATCGACTTTGTCAGCATCATAATTGCCATCCTGATCACCATCATCGCGACGGGCATCCAGGCCAGCGACGCACCCGGTGGTCTTTCGGCCGTCAACTGGTCTGCGTGGCCGCAGCCAGGCACGACCTTCTACCAGGGATTCCTCGCCACGACTAACATCATCTTCGCCTATTCCTTCGCCATCTGCCAGTTCAGCTTCATGTCCGAGATGCACACGCCCAAGCACTACGTCAAGTCCATCTGGGCGCTCGGCTTGATCGAGATATGCATCTACACGCTGACTGGAGCCCTCATCTACGCCTTTGTCGGCCAGGACGTCAAGAGCCCAGCACTGCTGTCCGCCGGTCCGACCGTTGCGCGCATCGCTTTTGGAGTGGCACTTCCTGTCATCTTCATCTCTGGCAGCATCAACGGCACCGTAGTCGGCAGGTACATTCTGGACCGCGCCTTTCCCACCTCGCCCATTCGCTACATCAAGGGCATGAGCGGTTGGCTCGCCTGGCTCGGCCTCCAAACCGTCCTTACCGTCATTGCTTTCATTGTCGCCGAAGCCATCCCCTTTTTCAACGCTCTCCTTGGTCTCATGTCCGCCTTATTTATTTCTGGTTTTACATTCTACTTCCCCGCCCTTTTCTGGTTCCAGCTCGTCAAGGAGGGAAAGTGGAATGCGAACATGAAGAACATCAGCCTATCGGTGCTGAACGCTGTGGTGTTGGTCATTGGGCTCCTCGTGCTGGGCTGCGGTACGTACGCTAGTGTGCAGGAAATTATCCACCTTTATGGCCAGGGAGACGTGAGGGGGTCCTTCACCTGCGATTCAAGCGCGTACACCTAGGCTTGGGTAGATGATTCCATGACTCCTTTTTGGATTATGAATAGAGGTTATCGTTGAGCATTAGCGAAGCGAGGATTGGGCAGTAGGTATTTTCATGTACATATTTCACGCCAATTTCACGATTCCACAGAAGACGTGTGCGCATGTCTGGGTGACCGCAGATGATGACGAAAAGAGACCTCATCGATGGTTATTCGAGTTCGTTACTATTGTTTGGTTTAATCTTCACCATTCACTGTTCACCTTCACCACGCGTCGGGTTTGGTTGCGCCTTCATCAACTCTCAACTGCCCCGCCCAATGTAGCTTAGCGCGACAAACCTCCATAGATAAAATCTCGAGCCCCCCGCGCCCAAACCGACTACCTAACCGCGGCTGCTTTCGCAGAGAGCGTCAAGAATTCCGCTGACGAAGAGTTCAGTTTAGCCCTTATACGTAACGATTCGCGACACTTCGACCATGGCCATGGAGCTGTACAACCCCGACAAGGCCATGGAGCTGTACAACCCCGACAAGGCCATGGAGCGCTACGACCCCGACAAGGCCTCCGGCGACGTCATTCTCGATGCGATCCAGACCTTCATTGTTGCCGAGCGCCGCAGCAACTTTGCCTTCCTCGCGCGCTATAACCACTCGTACATGAAAGGCGAGGAGTTGTCCGTCTACCTTGCGCTCCCGGAGGAAATCGCACAAGCCTGTCGGGCCTGTCGGCTGTGGGACTGCAAAGTTCTAGGTCTCACAGACTTCGAGTGGTACACGTTTCGCCAGCAGTTGACTAACCTCACCGACACCGTACCAGTGCGCCATGTGAACTCGCCCACCATGGAAACGAGTGCATTTCAGGCCAAGGACATCCTGGAGCCTCAGTCTGTTCTCGAAGCCCTAGACGTCGACACGGGGAGGTGGATGGACATTCGCGCCTGGATGAGGAAGAAGCTAGAATGGAATGACCAGTACGAGCGGAAATTCGTCCAGCTTCAGGCCGAGGAGCAGATCATCTGGTGGCGCAAGAACGAGAAGTTCTTCCCTCTGCTCCTATTGCCAGGTGAGCTGCGAGAGATCATCTATCTAGAGACTATTGGCACTGTCATTCTTCCGCGAGTACGTAAACTTTTCAAGCGGGAAAACCGTGTGCAGTCTAGAGATAGGCGGGTCAAGAGCGTGGTCAACTTTGGCTCCGGCCATTCCTCCGGGGAGAAGGGTTGGCTCGGCGCGAGACGAGATCCGGATGTCGAGGCCCCTAACCTCAGCATTCTACTCGTCAATCGCCAAGTCCACAAGGAGGCCAAGCATGCTGTATGGAAGGGAGCAACCAAGCGCTTTCGAGTAACTTTGCCAACAGGTTTTTCGAACCCCTGGATGGTCAACAGGACCAATTATTTGCGTGTAGTCGACAACATGCGCATACTGAAGGGCGGGGACCTTGTCCCACCTATGGCGTTGACCCGTGTCCAGCTGGAGCTTTCCGCAATCTGCTACTTCGAGCGTACGTACCATTGAGGACCAAATCCTATCTTCGTGACACCTGCTAATTGTACAACCACTTTTAGTCATCGGTATTCGTCCCCACCCGGGATCGCCCATGGCCTCGTATGTGCCCGGCCGTCAAGATTTCCACATCAACATCCTCAAAGGCATGGAGACCATCAAGAATCTCGACTTTCGCTTCATGAGCTCAAAGCATCCAGATGCCATGTGTCCGTGGAGCTACAACGCCGGCGTGGTTGGTGGCAGACCTCCAGCCGAGCATTCCTGCCAGAAGGTTTGGATCGAATGGTTCTTCATTTTCGCTCTCGAGCACCTGCGTAGCATCAATGCGCGCATCACCATGAGTGGCTGCATCAAGGACGTTACCCGTGTCAAGTGGGAGGGAATACTTGCACAAGAGCGCAAAGGTAACCGACGCGACATGACCATTCCGATGAGGAACATTCGGCTTGCGAAGAGGGATGATGACCCCATCCCATGTCACTGCAAGATCCCGTGTTACCGGAGTGCTGAGCAAGACTTTTTATGGTTCGATGGGGATGACCAGCGGGAAATGGGCGGATCGGAGGCGGCAATGGATGAGCAGTACTGGAGCTTCAGTGATCCACCGGAGCAAGAGCCTTTGTAGATCCGGTGGATATGGGTCGAAGCATGGATCTTGGAGGTTGAGATTTACATCATGCATGGGTATGGGTATGGGCACGAACTGCTGGTCCAAGACCCTTTCGTTGTCTATAGGACACACATCTCGGGTTAGGTATCAGACGGTTGCTCGTCTTTCGGAACTACACATTCTGGGATAAGTCTAGGATAGGTGATCGTCGCTAAGACGTACACATCTCCGAAGGTATCAGAAAAAATCTTTTCAAAACTTGTCGTCTCGCATCCGATTGATTTCCCCCTTCATGCACGCGTCCACTTATCAGCACCCTCTCACCTACACACTTCCATTCCCCTTTTCCTCCCCTCCCTCCCTCCGCACCGCCCCCTCCAACTCCTCAACAATATGCGGATCCTCAAGCCCACCCGCCCTCCTCGCCCTCGACTCAGCCATCTCCTCCAAATGCGCATCCTCCGCCGTCGACGCCTCGGTAAACACAAAATCGCGCACCTCGCAATTGTTATACGCGGTCGACGTCATAGGATCGTCGACGTCCCAGTCCTCGGTTATAAAATGCGCAATCCCACCGTGCGTTACCACGACGACGTGCGGGTCTGGAAGAGTGAAGAGGTGGTTTCGCACGTCGGCGGCGCGGCGGGTGAGGGCCGCGTAGGTGTAGGCGTAGAAGTCTTTCTGTGTTTTGGGGGGTTAGTAGGGATTTGTCACATGACGTGACGTGAGGTTAAAAGTAGTTCGTTGATAAGTAGCACGGCACAGTGATTAAGAAGAAGAAGAACAAGGAAGAGGAGAAAAACAAACCTTACTATTCCACCCCACCTCCACCGCTCCAAGATCAATCCTCCCCAACTCAAACCCCAACTCCTCCTCTTCGCCCCTAAACATCTCAGCAATAAGACGAGGCAAGTCCCTCGCATCGGAGCCAGTATCGGCGCCCGAATCAGCAACTTCCTGCAATGACGGCAAACAGATGAATTTGAGGTCTTTGCGTGCGAGGGCGGGGCCGAAGCTGTAGGCTGCGGTTTGGATGGTGCGGCGGAGGGGGGAGACTAGGATCAGCGAGATGGTGGCGTGGTGTGGATAGGTTTTTGAGAGGTGCGCGCATTGCGTTTTGCCTAGGGGGGTTAGGAGGGGGTCCGGGAGGGTGTAGTTGCGCTGGGGGAATGGTTAGTGGGTGGGTGGGTAGTGTGTGTTGGGTGGGGGTGGGGGGGCTTACTGTTGCGTTGTGGTAGCCCTGTCCGTGACGGACGAAGGAGATTTTTGTTGGAGGCATTTGATGGAGACGGTAGAGTAGAAGTTGTTGCTGTGCTACGGTTGATTGAGGCTCAGGAAAGGTGGAGCGTGGTGGATAATATACGCAGTGGTTTGTTATGTGAATGTGGGGGTACCTGAGTCACAGCAAGCTAGCACGGAGAATGCAACCAAAACAAGGTGTGAATTCGGCGTTCAGCGATTCGTAGCAATGTAATAAGGAATACAAAACTATCGCAGTGGTCTCAGAATATATACTGCTGTGGAAGAGAAGACACGCAAGTTATATACTCTGGATCTCGAATAAGTAAGCAGTAGTTGCTGCGCGATGCAAGGTAGCTAAGGACGCACTTGCTGTCGAAACCATTCTAGTTTAGGAAGACGGATGCATCGTATTGCATGGCTAACGCTAATAGGAGCATGGCCTTAGAGGCTCAAGTCGCCCGAAGTGGGAATCGGAGTGTTTGTTTCGCAGTGTGCTCGGCTAAGTTACTCGCCGGTCTCGGGCGTTCCTGGCGGCTCGCCTTACCTCCCTTCGCCACAATCGTATAGTCGGTCGCTACGTAGCGGACAAATACGACACAGTCTATGATTTCAACACCCCTACGTCGTTCGCGGCCTTCCTAGTCCTCGTCCTTGCCATCTGTTAGTCATCATCATCGGGCTCACTTTCAGGCGCGGATGAAAGCGAGGAGCCGAAGGATGAAACCAGAGGTAACAACTTACCCTTTCCTTTCCGCGGCTGTGGCGCTTTTCCTGCAGACACCTCCAAGACTTCTAATAGACCAAGAAGTCTCTCCGAAGCGGCCTGCATTATTGCGTTGCCTTGCTCTTCCTCTGCTGCGTTGCCTCTTTTACTCTTGCCACTGCCGTATACGGATTGCCGTGCCTCAATGCCAAATTCCACGGCTGCTCTCAAACGGTCGGTTGCCTCTAAGAGATCATTGTCCATCATGTAGATGAACAGCTGCTCTATGACTAGGGAAACCTTGGCATTCAGAGCTTTGCTCTGAGTTGCGCCTCCTAGAGTAAGTATAGAGCTTTCAAATTCCGACTGCACGGGCGAATCATGAATGTGCTTCAGCACTTTCCCGGAAGTGACTGGTAGCAAGGAGTTGGCGTTCAGCGCGACTTGAGAGAGGGCGGGCAGCCGGGATGTTGAGAGAAAGACGTTGAATACCATAATGGGGAAAGAATTGACTTCTTCTGTGATGGTGTCGAAGAAGCTTTCTAGATTGGCAAACTGCTCGGGAAGCTCTTGAGCTACCAGCGCTAGCTGCGTTGCGTTAGTTATGGATTTGGAGCGACGTCAGAAAGCTTACTAGAGCCACGAAGCGCTGGCGGAGTTGTATTGCCTCTGCGCCGCCCAGCCTCTCCACGGCGTCAGTGGTGGAGGCAACCGGACCATCGTGAGGGTCAGAGGAGGCATTGGAGAGCCTTCTTGGTCTGCCCCTCTCTCCAAACCGTGGAGGCGCATCCTGCATCAGCACGTCTTCATCGTCGCTGGCATAGTCCCCTAGCTCACCCGTCTCAAAGTCGACGTGGCCGACCGGCTTCTTCTTCTCGTCCTGCGGCTTCAATTCTATTGTCTCGTTAAGCCAGATTTCAGGAAACTGCGCCGTCGAGTGTCTGTCGGCCGTGGCGAGTATCGCTCGATTGATGCGCCGTCTTGTGGCCCGGTTCATCGGGTCCTGGCTGCTGATGTACTGCCATACGAGACTCTCCTGTAGAATTCTTTCCTTATCTGCAGAGTCTTCTCTCCCGTCTTTCATGGCTGACTCCCAATCAGCTTCCAGAAAATCTAGCATGACCTCCAGCCACAGCTTCCATCTGGCCCAGCGCTTCTTGTGTGAGACGGAGCAATTGAATGCCCAGCCGACGATATGCCAAAAGTCTTCCCCACGGTACCAGATGCTCTGCGCATTGGCTGCTTGCCCGTCCAGTCGTTCGACATCGCCACCGGCGTCTGGTGAAGGACTGCCACCGTTTCTGGGGACCCGCCGTCGCGTGCGCTCGTCTGGGAAGGAGAAGGCCTTCCTTATGGTCTTGTAAGCCGGGCCGTCCAAGGTGTGTTGGACACACCGTAGGTATCGCAGAGCGGAGTCGGAGCCCTTGATCGCATCGGCCGATCTTGTCTTGGTTGTTATACGGGGGTACGCGATGAGGGTAGAAGCGAGCGCGAGCTGTACGGCGGGGGCGAGGAAGCCGGCGTAGGTTTTGGCTGGCACGGAGATAGAATTACCGGCGGCGAGCAGCGAGTATAGAAATTCGTATCCTTGTGCGTCTGCGGCATACGTGAGCGATAGTGACAGTAGAGCAAACCGACATACATTGTTCGGCCTCGAGGTAGGCCTTTGCATGGCTTGCGAGCTCCCAACTCAGTTCTTTCGTCGGGCGCTTCTGCGGGCGGCGGGGACATTTGTCGATAGCTCTGAAGGCGAGGCCGCTTATATCTGCGAAGGGAGAAGTGGTTTCGGACGCAGCCATCTCGAACATTTGTAATGGCGCGAGCGACGTTGAATGCTGATGAAGTTGCTTTAGATTGCCTAAAAGGGTAGGTTCTGGGAAGTGTGGATTACAGTCGTTTTTGTTTTGTTTCTGATCCCTCGCTACACCCAGCGGGGCTATATATGGATGCTGGTAAATTTTATTTTGTCCGCGGACACGCCTCTTTACTCATCAACATAGCTTTTACGAATCTTAGGATCGAGGATTCCATCAATGTATGAATTGTTTCCCGTACATAATAACGGTGACGTTCAGAGACGATGCTGAAGCCGTGGAAAGCGGTGAGAAACTACCCAACATTTTGATCACGCAATCTGGAATATGGCGAATCTGCTGATGATACTAATAATTGTACTCGATTGTTTTTGCAGAAGGGGCTGTCTGCGGATAATGCGTTCTGGTATGAGGTTTACTTTCGGCGACAAACCGCATTAAACTCCCACTCGATCATAATGAGCAATTGGCCGGTTGATGCGAGAAAGGTGCATTCTAGCTTTTCACATCAATGCGAGAGTTTTAGCAAGAAGATCTTGGTGCTGTTTGGGCAGTGCACGAAATCTGCTTGGTCTTTCCCGCGATACAATGCCTAGGTATATTATATCGAGCAGCTGGTCTTCACCCAAGATTCGCTATGTGCCAAATCAAACATAATCCAATAACCGCTCTCTCCGATCTCGGACGAGAGATACCCCTGATGTGTGTCCGATGCGGAGCCACCCTAAAGCGACAATTCATTGGCAAAGAGCCCGCTTTCTGTACCATCTCCGCAGCGAAGGGCAAATATATAGCCCAACCGCAAGCTTGCGTAACGCCCAGTTGCAATCCAAAGGTCGAAAAGGTCAGGTTGACCAATTCATGGTCCTGTAGAACCCCACCATCCCCTTCATTCGGTCCGACCATCTCTCAAAAGTGGAACTTCCGGAAGAGGCTAAAAGTGGTAACCGATTTTTCGGGTTGTTCCCCTGTAACAGTATATGTGCTAGTAACAGGGAAGGTTTATGTTGTGATTTGTCATTCTCGTGCTTTTAACGTTATTCTATGAAGTTATGCTTTATCTAGTCAGTAGCTCCTTCTACTATTTGAAGCGGAAGATTGCATGCATATGTGGCTATCATGTAAATAAGCGGGGGTGTCCGCGGACAGCTTTGGTAGATGGAGGAAGCCGATAGAGTCGAATTATTTCTAAACAAAAAAAATGATTAAAGAACGTCAATGCCAGTGTCTTGAGCTGTATGGCGGAATGTAAGCCGAACGGTGACGTAACACCCCCGGTAACCGAGGGGCGAATGTGATAGCTTGCTCTAGCTCAACAACCCCGCAGCTCAGCAATTTTATTTGAGCTATTCATATATTTTAAAACCCGACCAAAATTCCATCAAATCCGTTATGGTGTATCGGCTAGCATCCGTCGCTTTCATTGCAAAATGACAAGTGCCCGACGAGAGCCGGTTAGTACCGTCTCCAGTAATTCCAACCTTCCACACTAACAAAGTACTAGGGTTCGACTCCCGGTAACGGAACTCATTTTTTTGTAAATTTTTTGACACGTACATCGTAAGTCAACAACTTCAGCGGGATTGGGATTATAATGCTAATAACTAAGCTCTTGTGCACTTGCATTGCCCTTTCACTGTGGTATTTTCTTTTACCTAGCACCTGAATGGCATGTAGTGATCATTCACCTGTGGACCTCAAGGCGTTCGCTACCCAGGCCGTTCCCAGCTCTCGCTTCGACTTCTCATAGTTGCTTTGCTCCTTCGCTCGGCGCCTCGAATCAAACAAGATTACACCTCCGCGATATATCGGACTTATTGTCGCTGGTACAATCTACGCTTCCCGAGACTCACGGTGCCTGTCCGCGGACACCCGCACTATGAAGCTGACACGGAGACAGTCGACGAGTACTTGCAACCACGTTCACAGGCACAGTCTACAGCGGTTAGGAGCTTCCTCGGCAAACGCTATATAGTTCCCCACCACCCCCCTAAGCAGCTTCGAAAACACTTTCGTTCGACCGGGCACAAGAGGACTTACAAACGGGCGTTATGCTGCGTGGGACTCTCGTATGGGAACTGTGTCCTCGAGCATGAGCGTGCGTAGCCGCCGTTTCTTGTACTATGATTTTCAGTGCGCTCTGTTCTGTTTGAGCTGTCGGCCTGCCCTCGCTGTGAGACGTAGGGCTCGGTGGCTGGTCGAGGTTGAGTGCTGACGTTTGTAAGGTTTGGGCGGCCAAGTTTCTTAATGCTCATGTCTCGCTTCGGATCGAAGTAGTTCTGCTTACGTAGTTCCATTGGAAACTTCTTCTTCTTCTTCGTTGTACGAGATAGATAGGACGAGTAATTGAGCCAGTATTTTTTCTTTCGGATTTTTACTGTCATATTTTTTTTTCTTTTTTACGTATGGCGGGTCTAGTACCCCTTCAAATCTTGTGTAAAAATTTATTTTGTTGGATTTGCATCAATGTTTCTTGGCTGTACATATTTCGCCCTGTAACCACAGCATCTTCATCCATCATCTTGAAAATGTATTTACTAACATTGTGTCACGAATTGGCTGTATCTCAGAACATTACTATCTCCACCCGGCATTCCGATAAAACATTTCCCTCGTCGGCGCATCCATGCCCCTCTCGATGGAGCCAAAATTCCAATTCCACAACCTCGTGTTCCTCTCCAGCTCCTGCAGAAGCTCGTGCGCAGATTCCCTAACCTCGGGATAGTCGCTCCTCTCCACTAGATGCCTCTGCGCCTCGTCGTCGCTAATCTCGCGTGCGCCTTGTGTAACGCTCCACTTGTCACTTGCATAGTCGTACTGTAACTCAATCCAGCCACCACAGTGCGTGTGAAACGTCCAATAACGCGTAAGCATGGGCCTCTGTCCGCCGTAGGCGGGGACGAAATCATGGGCCTCGCGTCTGAAGTAGCCGGCCTCTACGACGCCCTTTGTCGCTTTGCGGATGATGGTGTAGGTAGCGCAGTGTAAGCACTGCACATGGAACGGGAAGAAGAAGGCCATGAGCACGATCGACGAACGCACCGGGATCCTCCTCAAGCGGAAGTTGTGCCCTTCGGGTAGATTGTCATCACGCCCCCAAAACCCAGGTGAATACAGTTCGCTTGGCTCCGGCCAGGCTAGCGTACAAGGTCCGTTTACCTTTATCAACGTCAATTCCTTGATGAAGGCGTATATAAAGTCGTGGAGGCCCTGGCTTCCGCTTGGACCAGGATTCAGTCTATTCAGACTTGGTGTGATGCTGAACGATCGCAGATTCGGCAAGGCTTCCAAAGAGAAGAAATATTGGCGCCACAAGTACGTCTCGTCTACGGGCGGCGTGTATGGTATTGTCAAGGCACGAGGGCGGAAGCCGTGCTCGTCGGTGCCGAAGTTGGGGGCTATATGGATGTGTGCGATGAGACACTTGCGGTAGGGGAGGAGGTTCGTTAAAAAGGTGTGCATGATGGGAGCTTCATCGAAGGCGAAGGTGTTTAGCATGTAGAGAAAATCGATGCATTCGGAGTATCTGACGATCACATCAGCATAGGTAACAGCTTACGCGGTTTGGGCTACGCACATTTGCCGGCAGGATAGCAGTAACGACAGAGGGCGGATGTCCATTGGCCATGCGGTAGGCCTGTAGAAGCCGTGTTCATCGCGCGTCTCGAGGCACAGATCTCTTCGAACGGGATCTGTAGGGTCTTCCGCAGGGCAGTACACGTTTCCTAGACGGCCGCGTCGGCGGACAATGTGGATGTGATGGCCGCCGACGGTGTACTGCCATATTCTTTCCCTAACCTCGAAGGGGAATCTCCAAAAATGCGATTTCCCAAGCTGGTCGATGGTCTGTTGCTGCGAGCCCTTCTTCTCAACATACTCTCTTCTCTTCCGACACTTTTCCTTGCTCTCTCTCGTTTTCGGCACAAGCCCATCACTCCCCTCAATCTGATCCTCAATCGCAAACTTCCTCCCCCCCAATGTCAACCTCCGCGGCCGCTTCCTTGGCAACTCCCTCACCGCATCCCTCGCCTCCCTCGCCCTCTTCCGTCTCTCAATCTCCTCCGGACTCAACAACTTGCGCTCAAGCCAAGCTTTTACACACCACTTTACAGCCTGTGACGCCTTGTTTACGATCCACTCGCAGGCGCTGACCAGGCCAGCAGCAGCGTAGAGAAGGGCGACGAGGGGCAGGAGGCTGATGACGTAGCATAGAGAAACAAGTCTTTTTAGAAGGGGAAAGCGGAATAGCCAGGTGTGGAAGGAGTCTTTTGCGTTGCGGAAGCGGGTTTTGAGCGGGGGCATTTTGATGATGATGTGAGCGGGTTTTAAGAGAGGGGCTGCTTAGCAATATTGTCGACGGGGATCAGTGCTTGGCTTGAATTAGGGCCGAAACATATTGACTGTCATCTGTACATTGGCTTGCCGGGTATGCATCGTTCTGCTGATGTTAACATGAGTGTTGCGCTGGAAAGCGGATGATGGAAGACACGCCGCGATGCCCTTCGTAATCGGTGAAACGTGAGGCTGACTAAGGCGTGACCGGGATCTGGTCAGACTGACTCGCGTCACAAAACGCCAATTTCGTCTGTACAGTGAGCGAGGGCTGTTGAAACGATTGATGGCCAGCGACGGAGGGTGGTCTCGAGTGCTAGGAGCTAATGAGTTATTTTTGCTGCGACCTTGTGCACGGTAAAGCACCACTAAAGCTAAACCTTGCACCACTAAAGCCGAACCCTGCACCGCAACCCGAGTTTGGCCTTCCGCTTTCCACGCGAATACCAATGGCTAGACGGAAAAGGGTATGAAACCGTACAAACATGCTCAGACTCCGGCATCACCCAAACACCGGAAAGTGGCGACCCGCGCTCCCCAAAACTCCATGGCACAACGCCGCCCCTCCAATGACGGCTCACCCCGCTCGCTCTCGGCCATCGCCCTGGCTAGTCGAACTGGCCACCCACACCACGCAAATCGCCGCCCATGGGCCCCGTCTCAAAGGCAGTCTGTACCGATGGTGACACGGGCTCTCGCTCTTCACGCGCGTCCAAGACCGATCGCACCGACGATGCAATCTCAATGGCAGTTTCGACGCGATAACGGCGCTGCTTCGTCCACCAAAGATAGACCGTCAACATATCTCTGCCGCCGTCCGGGATGCCGATGCGGCGGAGCGATGGGCGGATGGGCCGCTTGAAGGAAAGCGGGTGGAGCGGAGCTGGGCGGCGGGTGAGCTTTCCTGCGAGACAAGGGCGGAGCGGAGAGGAAAAGCAAGGATGATAACGACAGGATATGTCTTGGCCGAAGCTAAGAGGGGACGGGCGGCTGGGTGGGGGCAAACGCGGGGGAGCAGGGGTAATGAGTGGAGCGGAAGGCGACGGGACGAGACGGGCGGGGCGCGGGGGGGAGCGGAGGGGGAGGGGCTAGGGTGCAACTTACTAACGCGCGCCATTGAGTCGACTGGTGCCTTGCAGCGTCGTACTCGTGAGGCAGCTCAGGAATTCGGCGCGAGATGGATGCGAGGGTAGTTGATGCCGTAGCGATGGGGGCAGTCGAGGCGTTCAAGTACGTGTCGAGTCCAGTCCTCCAGGAGGGCGCGCTCTTGCGTGGGTGCGATGTACAAGGCGTGTGGTGATGAGCACGGCGGGATTGGCCTCGCGTCGCGGTCGGGGACTTGCCAGCACGCAAAAGTGGGCACAGGAAAGGGAGACGGAAGTGCGCACGCGGGTCCATGGGGTTGCTTTAATACCGCCATCTGGTCGTTGTCGACGTGAGTGACCCTCCAGATCAAGGCCCTTACAGAGGCGGCCAAAGCTCCGACTGCATCCCCCCCACACGCCCCAGGGCCGGGGCGAGCTCCCCTTTTGTCACGGCGGCTGGATGGGATGGTTCAATCACACCGTCAGCTGTCATGCATGCGCGGCTGTCGGGCGTGGGCGTGAGAAGCAGGGATGCGAGCATGGCGCTGAATGTTGCGTAACCAATTTCGCGTTTCACGTTTCACGCTTCACGCTTCACGCTTCACCAGCTGCTGGCGAGCGCTGGCGATGGGTCCCGTTTTTCGTGCGAGGAAGCAGCAGCGGCCTGATTCACTCCCCTTGACGGAATCGCACAGCAGACCGAAGAGCGCCCGCGCCGCTGTGCCTTGGATGCAAGCCAGCACCTCTGTCTCGGATGCAAGCCCGCCCCTCAGACTTGGATGCAAGCCAGCACCTGTGTTGCCGTTGGCTGCTGCGAGTCAATGCGCCGTTGTGTCGTCAGAAAAGATTCGGTGGCATTTCTCATCAGGTCGAGCGCTGGCCGTCAGCGCTAATCATCTCCGCGATGCGGTAGCAGCTCGCTCCGCACCGGTAGCCCGACAGGAGTCGCGCGGTTCGATTCGACACCATCGACGTCCTTGCTTGCTGCCAGCGCCAGGTGACAACTCGTGCAGCTGCAGCCAGCATCACACGCCCGGTTTGCTTGCTTGGCCCCGCCTTTTGCCCAAGCATGGCGCTTTGGAAGCTTTGGAACCTTCGGAAACCTTCGAAACCTTCGAACCCTTCGCCGGTATCCCTCTGTGCATCAAGGTCAGTGCCACCCTGGCGATGGCGCAACTCACCGCCCTATAAGGCGCACCAGCCACATGCAACGGCCGGGGGGTTTGCCGATCAAAGTGGATCACATTTCTCATCGTCGCCCGTCTATGGCGGAACCTCAGCCCGACCACTGGCAGCCTGCAACGTTGGGCGAAAAGGGCGGTGGGTTTCCAGGTGAAGCTCGACGCGTACACGTACCAGACGGCGCCGTTCTGGACTTGCCATCCGGCATGCGCCAGCCGCCACACGGTATCGATCCTGGCCCGGCGTTGACGTCCTCCCTGGTGCCAACCGATGGCAGAGTCAGACGAAGGTAATGCGTCCGTTCAGCAAGCCTGGCGTCGCCCAACAGGTACGACGCCGCCTCAGGGCGAGCTGGAAGCAGATGCGCTCTGCACAGACTGGCTTGCCAGCTTGCATCTGAAAGTAGGCCGATTGGCCGTATATACAGACAGTGTGAGGGAATTTCCGAGCCAAGACCCGCGGAAGAGGCATTGATTCAGCGGCGCTTGGATGCTGAGGCGAACAGCGCCAGTCGTCGTGGGCGGTTGGGCGGCCGGCTTAGTCACGGCGCAAATGACTAAGCAAGAGCTCGCTACCTTTGGTGCCAAGCCCCGCCGATGGCCGTCCTTGCGTGCGTCTTAGACAAGGCGCATTTGGCGAACCGGTTGCCTTTTCTCTTTTCTTCCCTGAGACACCCCAAGCTGGTTACCCTGGCCACTTGGCTCGGCCGCCGGGGGGAAAGCGTTAGAACCGCTGCCACGCCGTTGGCCGTCGTCTACCTCCGCAAGTTCCGTGTGTTCTGGAATATCTGGACGGCTTGCTCATCCACCGGCGCCGCAACGCGACGGCTGGTGTCGGTTTTCGGACGCATCGAGGCGGCCTCCCGGAAAAGACAATGGAAACGTACCCGTGTTGCTCGCTCTGGCGGTGAATCTTGTCGCCGTTGGCCCGCCGCTTTTGCTCCCCAGACACCGATATTATAGTGCGGTATGCAAGGGCTGCATGCGCCCAAACACCTGGATTCGTCGTAGGCAGTGCATTGTGCGTGCCAGCCAGTAGTTGCAAAAGCCCGCTGGGCGCAATCTCCACAAAACATTGGTGGCTGCGTGGCGGTGCCGTTGTGGTGTGTACTGCTAGACTGCTGTGCGGGGCTTGACGTGGGTTGCGGCTCAATAGATGCCCCGCGACAAAGTGGCAACACCGTCACGCACATGTTTGGGGCTCCCCACCTAAGTGTCCGGTATCACTAGACTGAATTAACATGTTGCTACTCGGGCGCTTAATGCGGGAAGGGCTTTATGGTATTCGCAGTAGATTCGACCATATCATGTGCGGGTAGATCCCCCGACTTATAAGAAGCCTAACAGGGACAAATACGAAAGGAAAAAAAAAAAAAAAAGCGAAAAGAGGCCAAGTGTGCGAGTGCAATGCAGGGTCCACACGTTCAGACAGCGACGAATTCGTGAATCTCAACAACAAGGGCGAAGCCGACAAGACATTGGAGCAAGCCTGCGAGCAAAGCTTCTTGCAAGGCTCGCCTCGCCACAACCATAGCGAGAACGGAGAAACCGGAAATGATAACGGTAGCCGTAAAAATGATGCCCTTCGTGCAGGCTATGCGATTTTTTCCGATGTAACGAGCAGCCGCGTAGCGCGCTGCGAAGGCTGAGAGTGCTAGTGTGAGACCAATAGCTACGAGAAGGGCGATAAGAATGTACAGCCGCACGCGAGAGAGGGGCCTGCAGGCGGGCCTGTCGCTCTCTGCAGCCTGGGAAACACGCCCTTCTTCGGCCAATGCAAGTCGGTTTTGGTCCGACTTCACCGACCGTCGGCGAAAATACTTGGCTTCTGACACAAGGTTAGCCACGCACGACATGCAAGCACATGTGCACACCTTTGCTGTTGCCGCAAACGACATGGGTGGCGGCGGGGCTCTCATCGTCGGCAGAAGAAACATGGTCAGGAACATCGGGCTGAATGATGATGACCGGCTTCTTGTGTTTCGGACGTCGATTCGCCCGTGGTCGTTTGCGGGCCCTCGCAGTACCCTTCAAAGGGCGGGCCGTAATGGGCCCGTCCCCCGTCCAGTCGCCAATGCCGACCAGAGCATTTTCTTGCCCGGCTTCCGCCTCGGACCCTGACCCATGTGTGGCCGAGAGCGACGACGCATACGTCGCGACAGCTTTTCCTTTTCCGTTGTAATCATTGACTGGATAGCTGGTGCCGCCCGAAGTGGGTTTGGTGCCGCTAGATTCTTTGCGGGAACTGAAGACGGCCGTGGTTGTAGTGCCAACGGTGGAGGACATTCCGTGGATGGGTGAAGCGGCTCGTTGGAGATGAACAATGTCTTCGAGCTCGAGATCACCCTCGCTACGCAGCGCAATCGTCATGCGGTCGTCGTACCGCGAGAGCATAGCGGCAGTGGAGGACTCGGCATGGTCGCTCATGTTTTCGACGGGGGCGCTGAGACCGACGTCAAATCCTATCCCTCTATACAAGTTCAGCGGGGATGCATACCCTGAGCCAGATCGGACGGGCGGGCTGGCTTTTTCTGCGAGCAGCAATGTATCGGCCGGCGGACATAAACACAGTGTCGACCTGAGCGGAATGGCGAATACAGCGAGCAGGTGCGCAAAAGTCCGACGGTCTAATGGAAGAGAAGACTGCAAGGCGGACGTAAAAAAGGCGCTAGACGAGAGAGTAGGAGAGGCGCGTGAGTAGCACGAGGAGGGGGAGGTGTGCAATGAATATATGTTCCTGCGATGTAGGCGGTCTGGGCGCGGCTTCGCGGCAGGCCCTCGAACGCGGCAGGAGATTGTCAGAGCAGAGAGCCGGCGGTTGTCACACGCGCACGTATCCTAGGCGTCGTACGACCGGGGAAGATGGAAGGGAGGCGCGGATAGAATTGCAAACAGGCGGTGGGTGGAATGGAAGGCCGGGCGGTCGTGTCCGGGAGGCAGAACGCAGGGTCCAAGCGGATGGGCATGTGTACGGCCTACCGAAGAGCAATCGTGGCATGGGATGGATTGAGCGCTTCAGATCCGATCGCAGCGAGCAGCCAGGATATCAGCGACAGCGACGACGTCAGCGGGACTCGGTTGCGCGGAGCAAAGCCCTGCGGTGGCGATCGCATCCGCATTGGGAGCTAAGCTGGTCGTGGACGAGCTGCAGCGCGGAAGGCGGGCGACTGTTGGCAAGCAGACGAAGGCCGCAGGCGAAGGCGGGTGCAGAGCCTTTTGGCATTGCTGCGCTCGGCATTTGCGGCGAGAAGAGTACGTCTTGCAGTCCCGGCGCCCGGCGCCCGTTCGCGTGAGGATGTGGGAGGTGAGCCCAATGGCCAGCCGCTGCGCAGCAATATTGGCGTAGTAGGCGTAATTGGGCACCAGACGGAACGCGCCGGCTGCAGTTGCAGGAGGCCGCAAGCATGCCGTCCAAAGAGTTGCGCGCCCGGGGGAGGCGATGGGTTTCGGCGTCGCAGAGCACGCTCGCTTTTCCATCCGACGTTCGCTTGGCCCAGCACAGCACGTGACTCGGAGCCTCTCCGCGGTCACGTGCTGGCACAACCCGCATGCAGGCCGGACTTTATTGGTCGGGGAGAACTGCGTAGCCTCTCAAGGACAGGGGCTACAACACCGGGCGTGCATCGTTCAATCTGCATCCTCCCATGCACACTTCCGATTGTGGGATGCTAAGGAGTTGAATGCTGGTTAGCGGGCGCCTCCGTATGCCGGCCGCGTAACGGCAGAGGGAGGGCGACGGGGAGTGGCAGCGAGAGCGTGTGGGCGACCGGGGTAAGGCAACGAAGAGTGGTGACTCCTCAAGCGCGCCGAGCTGTGATTCGACTTACCAACTCTCGACCGGCGATACCGAACTGCGGCTGCAGAAGTATTTAGACATTGCCGAGGAATTTACGCAGACATGTATCCACCAAACTGCGAACGATCACAGCGAAGATGGCGCTTTGGCTGGCCAGGCTGTTCCCTCGGCAGGACGAGCAGCACTGCACCACGGCCCGCAGGATTTCGTGCTGATGATCTCCGCAGCGTCGTCTGCAGAGAGAGACGATGACGTCCAATGACAGATGTTAGACACGGGTCTTAGACAGCGCGACCGGTGCGCGAGGCTTATGACGGGAGCAGCCTTTCCACCGCAGAATCTCTTCGCTTACACCGATAGGCTCGACTGTCTGAATGTCCAAGTTCCAACCCTCAGCTTCTCGATAGGCTCACTCTTCGGCGTCAACGGATTCATTGTGTGGACTTCTTGTCATAGGTGCGTGAAGTTGCGTGCGTTTTCCTGTGCGGGTGCATCTCGCAAAGCTCACGCACTCAAGGGTCGTAACTTACGCCCTGATAGCGGTGCGTCACGTACATGTTTGGATGGTGAAGAACAGCGGCGACCAAGAAGGAATCCAACGTCTTATACTTGCTCATCTTACGACCGCATCCAGCTGAACCCCTCGGCGAGGAGCCAAGATACCGCGCGTCTCTGGGCTTCAGGCTCAAACAATCATAATGAAGCACAGCAGCGTCGATCACGCGACTTGTCGCGAATACGTCTTCGCTCTTTGAGACGTTTGCAGAGTTCGATACTCTCAGCCTCGCGGTGGCTTTGTCCATCGCCAGATAAAACAGTCGTGAAAGGAATGAACGCTGCGGAAGGCTCGCCTCTTCTGGTAAGCGAGGCTTGCTGCAGTGGGCCACGTCAACCGTCAACACCACCCCACCCCGGCTAAAACAATCCTCCTGAACCCCACGACACCCTTCAATCGCCATGGCATCTTTTCTGAGGACCTTCCGACGTGCAGTCTGACTGCGCCTCTCGCAGTGTGCTCATCTTTGGTAGTCGCATGTGACGACCAAGCCGGATGACACCCCGCCAAGGTACCGTGAAACCAGGCACTTGTCCCGGCGCTGCCTCACGTATCAGGTACTCATTTTCCACTACCATTTTCGCCCACCAAGCCTTAGGACGCGACACGCCCAACATTGGCGTGATAAGGTATCGCATATAAGGATGTGGCCTTCGCCCGCCCTTCGTTTCTGCAGGAGCAAGCACACTGTTGAACAGTTTCTCTTCATTCTCTCGTTTTCTTCGCTTCAAGCCTATATCTAATTTAATCACTGTCGTTTGTTCACATTGCCTAACATGGTTTCTTACACACTCACTTCCATTGCTTGCCTGGCGCTCGGCGCCGCAGCCGCTCCGTTGAACGTTGCCAACATCCTTGGTGGCAATGGGGGTAACGGTCGCGTCTCGCTCCAACTCAACATCGACCTCGGCCAGGACGCCTTTGCAAACCAGTTTGGCGGCGGTGAGCTCTTCACCTTCACGTCAATGCAATCCATCCATGCACTCCCCGAGAACGTCGTCAACGAGACAACGCCGACCGGTGGCCTCGCTGGTGCATCGGGCATCTTCAACTTCGGCATCAACTCCCACACCAACATGATCTGCTACAACATCACTCTACACAACTTCCAGGGCGAATTCGAGTCACCCGCGGACACGGCTACGCATATCCATGAAGCGGCAGTTGGCGCATCCGGCCCGCCCCGCATAGCATTCCCCAACCCCGAGCCCGTCGACGAGGCCGGCACCATCCGCAACAGCGCCGGTTGCTTGAAGGGTCCCTTCGTTACGGGCGTCGTGATGGAGGAGAAGGATACGGGCGAAGGCTTCCACGTCAGCCAGATTGAGGCGAACCCCACAGCATTTATGGCCGATACTCATTCCAGCCTTGCTCTTCCGGGAGCAGTACGTGGGCAGCTTGCATAGGCCTTCTGCATGGTCAGAAGGAGAATGTCACATAGCAATGCTGGTGATGGTGGTTGTTATAGACGCAGGCCGTAGTGATTTTAGAGACAGGGTGGTGGTTGGCTAGCTACGAGCACACAATACCCGGTTAACGTAATCAATTATTCAGCTACTCTACTTCTCTCCCTTCCTTGAGAAGAAGCTAAAGGGGCAATTGCACCGCGCTTCTATCAAGTATAGTTTGCGTAACACCTCCGTTGACACTCTGCTCGCACCACTTAACACGACGTCGAAGCATATCGGAGCGAGCGTTGAGTAGCTAAGCTAACCATAGACACGCACGGAAAAATCCTTCCAGACCATTTTCATATATTCTGCAGTTGATATTACCGCCGCCAGTGGACAGAGGTATATCGTCGTCTCCATCCTTGAGCAGCGTGGATTTGATATCGAGAATCATTATTTTCGTGAAGAAGACCGGATGTCTGCTTTATCATACCGATAGATTGAGCTTTTCGGTCCGTGGAGGATGCGAGTTTATGGAGGTTGCGAAGGATGAGGAGATGGCTCCGAAGTTGTGTGGACCGAATGTTGTAGGGGGTTTATGCTGTGGCTGGGATTGGGATGGGCTTCTTGATTTGGGAAGGATATGGAGGAGTTGGGATTGTAGGTACGGGTGGAGCAGGGATATTT
This sequence comes from Darksidea phi, assembly GCA_030770425.1. Classification (NCBI taxonomy): domain Eukaryota; kingdom Fungi; phylum Ascomycota; class Dothideomycetes; order Pleosporales; family Lentitheciaceae; genus Darksidea; species Darksidea phi. Next base: position 320,803 of record JASJFT010000007.1, read on the forward strand.
TATATGGGAGGTTTGGCAAGGTAGCGGTCTTGGAGGGGTGGATCTGTGGGGAAGACGGATGTGGGGTTCAGGGCGTGGGCATTGTGCGCTCGTTCATTTTCGACAACACTCTCATGACGGACATTTGACATTACGGGTGTATACTCCTTGCATTCTATTATTAAGCTTTACTTGTAGATATAATACCTTACTACTTTTACTTTGTAAGTTCTGGTTGTATTGCTGTAAGCATTGCAGCAGAGCTAATCAAACAGTGTTGTGGGGCCGCCACAGATTTCTCAAACATATGGACCACCCACTGCTCGACGACGGCCTCGGAACACCGCGACAGTCTCAAACTCAGGACCTAAATGTCCTTCGCCGGTATACCAGCCACCATGGTCCCTGTCCATGTGTCTGTAGATATCTTCTCCGCTGAATTTCTTCTCGCAAACCCAACACCAATCCGCCAGACAGTGAGGAACTGTGCACTGCATATGATCGCATCCATGCGTCTTTTGCGTAGGAGCGCTGCACCCCGGGCAGTGTTTTATGGGGCATTCGAGCTCCCTTCTCCGTCGCTCTGCCTCTGCTAGCCTGCTATCGCCATCGAGTTGTCTCAATGCTAGCCTTCTTGCTCCATCTGCATCTTGTAGTTCGAAGTCTAGTCGAGCTGCGAGTTCTGCATCTCGGCGCGCTTGCTCCGCAGCCTGACGTGCTTCTTCTTCAGCAAGCCGGGCGCGTTCCAAAGCGGCTTCGGTGCATTCTTCGCATTTCCATTTTTCCACAGTCGCGGGAACTCCTCGCGCACATTCGCGCTCCATGAGTCGTCGCGCCTTGCCACAGTCGTAGCACCAGGCATGAATCCACTGCCCGCTTTCTTCCACCGCTTTCTTCAAGTCGCCAACTGCGTGGATCCCGCTCCCGTACGCGGCGATTGTAGGCGCGGATGGTGCACGTCGACAGAAGGGGCAGACTAATGCCGCCACGTTGATGATGCTCCCAGCGCTGTTGAGACCATACCAGCCGTGAAGGCAGTCATGGCATATGTTTTGGTAACAGCCGCGACGACGACATGCGGGGAGGAGTTTGGCGTTGGGATATTCAATGCAACATAGGCTGCAGGGCGTCTTCTCGGCAGTGCGGCGCTGGATCCAAGATTGAAGTTCTGCCTTGAGTTCTGTCTGGTTGTGGATACATTTGGCATGGAGTGTGAGAGTAGGCTCTGGGCTGAAGGTGGGCAGTATGCGAACACTGTCGAGAAAGGCTTTCGGACCGACAGTCGTGATAGTGTGGAAGAGGCTGCGCTTGAAGGGCTCTTTGAGCACTTTGTTTTTATCCTGAACGAGCCAATTCTGCCCATTCTCTTTGCAGAGCTCGGTGGCATTCGTGTCAACGGAAACGATCGTCTTGCGGTTGTTGAGACATGCGACGCAATTGAAAGGTGAAGGTGCGGCCGCTCGCCACTCCTGTGGCCAGATGACCTTGCTGAGACACTTCTCGCACTCCAACGTTGGTGCCGGGTTATCACTGCGCTTTCCTTCGGGCAAGCCCCCTTGAGTTCGACAGTACCAGCATTTTGGACGCACGTTGAGATCACCCGGGTTGTAGCACACATACTGCGCTCGGCATGTGGACACTCCACACTCCAACCACCAGATATTTGAGCCCTCGGTAGATTCTTTCGTAACATTGGCGTTTGTAGCCCGCCTCTTGTGCTCGGCGTCGGTCCAGTCGTTCGCTACGCAGAGACCACATTTGCCGCCCGTCTTCTCCACCATCATGGTTATGGACCTGGGATACTTGCAACGACGGCATACCACGAGCGGACCAATAGGCATTTGTGTCTTTTCTGGGGTCCATCCTACTTGAGCGGTAAGCGTCGTAAGGAGATTTGCTTCTGCGAGCTTGTAGGCAACTAGCTGCAAAAAGAGCTCGCGATCGGTATCCAGCAAGAGTCCCTTGTCTATTCCTACGGTCGTGTGGTTGCCGACCTCTATCTGCTTTCGATACTCAGCGTCGGCGTCGAGTAGTAGGCCCAGACAACTAGAATTCCACGTCTCGGGAACTTCGACGTTGTTCCACTTGTCGCGCCAGAACATCATTACTCTGCTGGCAGGCTCGAAGAGGTGAGTCAAACCAATGCGTATCGCTAATGCCGCCAACACAACTGCCGGGCGTGCAGAGAGCATTGTGCCAGGGAGAACCGCATGGAGTAATACCTTCCAAAATTTCCAGCCATGCTCTTGTGACGCCAGTGCCACGGGAATTTTAGGGACTTCTGTATTTGTCGTGGCTGCGATGTGGGCAGGAAGTTCGGCAGCGGATTCGACGTACGAGAGCCTCGTGAGGACCTTTCCCAAACGGCGGAGTACGCGTCCGTCGCACGAACGACCTATGTCGAGAAGCTCGTCGCGCCTAAGAGCTGTGATGGGGCGGTTTGCCTCGTTATCGTCTTCTTCATCCTTCTCGCCCTTCTTTTTGGCTTGTTGGAACTCGATGGTTGGATCGAGAAATACACAAGGAAAGCGTTGATCTTCCGGAACGGTTTCTAATGCTTCCAATATATCGGCCGCGTAGTCATACGACTGTTCAAGCCAGCTCTTCATCCGCGACTTCTCATCCATATCTTTAATGTTATCAACCTGGAGACCAAACGTTGCGATGAGCTCGTCTCGTGCAGGATTTTCGCGATCCTTACAAACAGCCCGCCACAGCGTTCCGAACACGGGATTAAGCGCCATGGATGAAACGTCCATCTCAATGATGTCCTTCAGCTGCTCTGCCACTAGTTTCTTGTACTGCTCATCGTGGGTGTAGCGTTTTGCAAAGTCAGCGACTGGCGTCTTCCGCTTCGGGAGAAACTTCTTCAGCACCTCAGAGTTAACGACTGCCTCGGCCACGTTCGCTCGCATTAGCGCTCCAAGTTCCTGCTTCGCGTCTACATGCTTTCCGGGAATCGGCCGAAGCATAGAGGGTTTCGCGGTCGCAGCTGCGGACGCCCAAAAGTATGGATTCGCTGCAATATCTTTTTCGTCCTTGATCTTCTTGATACCATCGCCAACTTTATATCGGATCAGCTTCGCCGGCATGGTGCCCTTCTCCGCGCCCGCCTTCTCTGCACCCATCCAGGCTAGCAAAACATCCACGGTGACTTGAGCAATACTATGTGGTGTGTCGTTCGTCAAATAGAGACAAGCTCCCCGTGTAATTGTGCTGAGATAGGTGTAGTAGCCGCAGTAAGACACACGGTTCCCCAAACACTCGCTAAGGAAGCAGAAGACATGTGCTTTGCGAGGGCCATTGTGCAATTGCTTACTCGCCGTTACCCAGTCTGCAAAGTACGGCCCAGCGCCACCAAACGAGTCCGTCTTGCTCAGGGCTGTTTGCTCGGCGTGGTAGTTACTGCCATCGTCCTTGTGGGCTACCATCCAACAGTGCGGCGGGGCGTCGGTATACAACAGAACGATCGTCGTGGCATCCTCGCGCATAACTGAATAGGCATGTGCGAGACCGGTCTTCGTCGCCTCAGGGTAGTCACCACCACCTAAGGGCTCAAGGCTTGCGGCAAGGGCCATGAGCGCATCGGCGGTGATGGTAGTGTTTCCGGTCCTGTTATGGTCGTACCAGCCGCTCCATTCGAGCAATCCATCTTTCTGACGGTCCGCTTCGGTGTAGTCGCGATACGCGATGAGACCAATTCGCGCGAAGCTGTTGGTAAGTTTGGAAATGGAGATGACCTTCGGTAGCGAGGTCTTGAGCGACTCAAGGTACCTGGACATGGAGTAGGTTGCGTCAACTAGTATTAGGAGGTCAAAGACCTCGGAATCGGTGTCTGTCGCCATGATAACTGTGGATTGTGGATTACGACAGTGTGTGTATGAGGTCTGTCCACGGGCACGATACCTTAGGTATATATGTCAGCGAATATCGTACAACGATACGATCAACGCTTTTGTGTAGAGTGATATGAACAATGTTTATGTGTATTGGGTACAGGGCTGTACCTCTCTGTGCTCTGTGTGGAGCTCGGGCTACTAGCCAGGTTTAAGAGTCATCAGCGTAGAATCATTGAATGGCAGCCTGGAGAAATCATCATGCCACAGCTAACGTGAAGGATTTGGGTGCCTGAGGTGGGCTGAGTCAAGGCCAGATTGCAGATTGGTCCGATGGGTACACTGCCCCACTACGCCACAAGCCCCCTCTTGTCGTCCAACTTGATTTACAACACTAGCAAATCATCATCGATCGTATCGATCTAGCCCCGTCAATCTCCGCAATCTCTTTTTATCGAACCACGATAAATGGTGACCATACATCCTCGCGCAAACCATCCAACCCTTTTTAGCTACCCTAGTATACTCCCTCCCGTCAACATTTCGGTCGTCCAGAAACTCATCGACCGTCTTCTTCCAGTTCGGTTCCTAGCCTATGAAGATCCCCCCGACGCAGGTGTTGCAGACGCTCTCCGCTACCACTCTTGCAAATACCTTCTCCGATTCAGGGTCAGCGTTTGGTGGCGCAGTATGCAACGGAACCTTCTTGTCGAGTTCATCGATTGCTTTGGAAAATACGGAGAGTATATGGGGTCGAGACGGGAAATTTCCTGGGTAGATCTATTTGGGATGGCCCAGCGCTGCGTAGCCGGGCGCGCAGAAGGAAGTGCGGGAGTTGGCAATGGTGTTGTTCGGGGACGAGTCTAAACAGATCCAATCCGCTTGCTCTCTTAACATGTCCCATGCTCCGAAGAGACGCGTTACTGCCGTCCTGCTGGAACCTCTTGGGAACTCTGCGCCGTACTGTTGCTGGATCCTGTCAACGGTGTTGCGGCACTGGTCGCTGCAAAGACGCTCCACGATGTGTTGATTCGGAATGACTTGGTCGACGGCAACACTCTCACCGAACCATATTGAGCAGGGCATGCTCGCTAGACCGTCGCGTAAGGCTCTGAGAGATTTCTTTGAGGCGTCCCAGCCTTCCATCGAACTATTGATCTAGGGAAGAGGCAAGTCGTTATTGCGCACACCGTGCAGTACCTGTCTCACCTCGTCCGCTACTTTACGGTCTTTGCGACATGGCGCATTGTCACACCACCATCCGTACTTTTCCCACTTCCTCTTTACTCTTTCCAGCGCATCGCGGGATCCATTGACATCATGCTTACATCTATTGAGCGCATTAGACATTCGGTCGTAGAATTCTTGAAGACCTAATGCCTCTCCAGAAGTTGGGTCCAGAATCTCGCCATACTCAAAACTCCTCATCTTCCTCTCCAACCAGTCGACGGTGCAGTACCCGCAGTCTGTGTCACCGAGCCCCGGTCCAACAGTTCTTGATGGGAGTATAACATCGTAAGTTTTCTCTTCGCCGATGATCGTGACCGACCCAGTCTCTCTACTCTGCGGAATCGTCTTCTTCTCGTTCGTCTTCTCAATAAACGTATATGCGTGACGCTATGCTAGGGCTAGGCTTTGCCTAGCCCATAACAAGTCCTACTTTCTAATTTCTCTTAATTAGTAGACGACGAGAGTAGTATACTAGTAAACTATATTAAAATATCTTCTTTTTAAAATTTAGTAAGAATCTCTTCTTTAGTATCTAGAGTTTAGATTCGCTTTATTCTCTCTACCATTTCTCTAATTAATAAACGCCATCATCCACACAATTTTTAATTTGACCAGTGGGGCATATTGCAAAAGTGCCGGGCGGATAAATCGCTTGCGCCTCTCCTATATCGTCGTAGAAAACTAATTCACCTCTTCCTTTGCGACCCCCGGCACGAGAAGCAATTCATAGGAAAGAGAACCGCTTCCGTACTCAAACTGCATAGAACGGACGCAAGTGCGCCTGGGGGATCAAAAGTCGGCGCGGCACTGGCCACCATATAGAACGCAGATGACTCAGCGAAGATTAGACATGATGCACCAAGTCTGTCGTTGGCTAGTGTTCACTTGCATTCTTTCGCTCTGGCTGCTTCTCATTGGAGCCAAAACCCTGCTCAAACTGGCCGTATTTCTGTTTAGAGAAGACTATATAATTCAGACAGATTGAACTGCCCTGTTCTACCGCCATACCAGTCACAACTTGGGTCATAATCTAGCATTGTGACGTCGGGATACTCCTCTAGTACAACTCCGGTAGGCACCGGTACCTCTACCACCTTTTCTGGAAACAAGCTCACGCACCGCCTCCTCTGCGATAACAGTGCCGTGTGATGAACTCGCTCATTTGCCCTGTGAGTGGCTGCTGCCACATTCCGATAACCAAGCATTGAAGCTTGGGGCAGTAGCTCCGTCGATCTAGGTAGGTGAAAAATGCCTCGGCCCATCGCTGTAGATTCCAGGCTACTTCTCTTTTGCTTTTCGTTTGTGGGGATCGACCACCCCGGTACTGTCTAAGATGGAGTATGGACAACTCCGTCATGTACGCCAAATCGTTCTGAGGATGATTAGCACTCTTGTTGAAGGAATTAGCTATTGGCGTACCCAAGGCCCCTCTGGCAGGACGGGAGCGTCCCAGAATCCTGGGTCCATGAGATCCTCGTCCACCTGCATGCTCAATGCCCGCAAGCGAGAACAGGGCCGAAGCGCAGATAGAAGACCGTCCTTACTATAGGCAAATTCACCGTCATGGTAGCCTTGGTAGCTCTTGTCGTGGAACGAAAGTGATCGAAGACTGTTTGCTAAGTTGGGCAGAGCAGCGAGTGTTTCCTGCGGGATTCCGTCCAGCCTGTCCCATACAAGATGAAGTGAGCATAAAGAACTGATTTTAAAGAGTTCCCTAAGCGGCCCGTCAATATTTCTTGTTGGTGACTGGCTAAACAGTACGGCGAGATGTTGCAGTTGAATCAGACGCCTGGCGTTCAAGAAAGTACCGGCCATCTCGCCGAGAAATGTATCGGCATGTAAGCAATTCCAAAGTGTAAGGTGGTCAACGCTCTGGACTGACAGCACGGAAGTAAGGGAGGTGAATAACTTCTGAAGGTCGAAGCCATCCAGAGTGAGTCTTTTGAGGTTCAAAAGTCGGGAGTCGTGCCTCGTAACCTTTCGAGATACCGCATCTTCTAGAATCTTAGTACAGCCTTCTAGGTTACTAACCCCAATTATAAGGTTGCGAAGCGTGCGCTGTATTGTCTTTGGCCTCCATAGGATTCGATATACGTAAGGCAGTCTTATATTGGTTATCCATGTACCTTGCGGCCGCCGACCTGGAGGAAGGACGATGTTCCAAATCACCAGCGTGAGGAGAGCAAGAAGTGCTCGAATATATGGAAGATCGGTCGAGCAAATAATTGCGAAGAATTAAGTTCAGTCGGAGGTTGTAGGATATTTGCATATTCTTATGGGTATTTAGGAGCTTGGCAATTCTGATTTCAAAACAGATGCTTATCCGCTCAGACGCTGAAGGGGATGTACGATAAGTTGATAGTCTTTTAGATAGCACTGGGCCGACTTGATAGGGTGATTTACTGCTTCGCGTAGTATAGCCAGGAAGCGAATGCTCACCGGGACGTAAGGAGTATATAGAGAATACCGCGGTGAAGGGACAACGCAAGCACACAAGTAAGGGCTTAGTTATTAGCGTGAACCCATAATCCTGATCCCGCTGAAGCTACTGACTTATGATGTACGTGTACGAGTGGACAACTGTTCTTTGAACCGCCGACTATTCTCAGTACGTTTTAGACATTGATTGCAGCAACCTTCGCAGGCTGTATGATATGCCTGAAGGCTTGAAAAAACAGGTTAGTAGAGAGGCGCAATGAATGCATGGCATACATCTCCATCATTACTTCATTACCTTGTGCCATCGGCATTGACCTCGTTCGGTTCTTCCAAAACCACAGCACAGAATTTTTTTTTTTTTTTTTTTTTTTTTTTTTTTTTTTTTTTTTTGGTTTTGGGCCAAAGGGACACAAAGTAGGGGGGGGGGGGTGTTTTTTGCGGGGGTGGGGTTTGTTGGGGG
>JASJFT010000007.1:328756-434893 GCA_030770425.1 Darksidea phi
GGCGCCAATAAATCCTTGGAAAAACCCCCAACATTAATTACAAACCCTTGGGCCCCCGGCATTCCACCGGGGCGTCTATCCAAAAACCCCCCCCAAAAATTTTTTTTTTTTTTTTTTTTTTTTTTTTTTTTGTGTTGTTGACTATTGGCACTACTGCAAGCAATCTACTGGGTGAGGTTGTCTATATCGCTGCTTGGAGTATCTTGCAGGGTAAAAATGATGCCAAAGTCTCCGCCAAAGGAACGGTGCCATATGTGCGTGGTGAATATATAACATATGGAAGACTATTTACGAAAGAAGCTTGTGCCCGTACGATGGAGGCGTACTTTTTTGTGAAGGAAACCTGGGCTCACAAAGCTTGCGCTGACCTGGCAAGCCATGTGCCTTATCTTCTTAGGTAACTACAAAAGCAAAAGCGCGACTAACATTACACGGGGGAATTACGAGAAGGTCGACTATCGACATTACGTTTCGCACTGTTTTCATATTGGGTATTTCCTATTGGCAGATATACGAACAAGGTGGAATAGTTTGGCTGTTTGGTCGTGAAAAGGAGCAACAGCGATCTAGTCCCAAATCGAATGAAGGCCGTCTGAAGGTGGGTTTTACGTATGGATGAACAGCTTTCTTCTATTATTAGAGTTGATATCGGAGAATCTATGGTAATTTTTATATTACTACCCTACGCTTCGGTCCTGACGCCACCTCACACGGATATGATCTTTCACCGGTGAGTCCATATATGGCTTGATTGGCTCGTCTTTCACTAGTGCAAGAAGCAGCATCATAGACTTGTCCACCCATCGAGCGATGCCGATCGAAGGCTGCACTCACTCACGCACCAATTTAATCCTTTTACCAAACTGCTACGAGCTTTGGCTCGACCGCGATACCCAACTCAACAAAGGTAGAAGCCTTCGGTTCAAGTCCAGAGCCAAGCATGGCAGAGAAGTCCAAGTTTTCCACAGGTATATCTTACCGTTTATCGTTGCTTACACTAGATTTCGATGAGGAGCCCGGGCAGCGTTCCAACCCACTGTTAGAAATTCAAATGCCCCCACTTTCTCGCGAAGATGAATTCAATTAACTTGTAGGGTACTCACCTATAGACCGAAAACGCGGAGCTTCCTATGACGACGCTGCCGACCAAGCTCTACAGGACATGCTTGTAGCTGCCGCAGACGAAACGTCACACGTGAACATGCAGATCGCTGAATACAACCGGTTCGACCCTATGTTAGACACGTCCTCGGTAATTGTGGAAGACACCAGAACGGCCGAAGCATACGTACAGAATTGGATGGGTGATGAACAGCGAGATTTGCAAGAGCTTGGGCAGCTCGTCGGCGTACTTCAAGCTCCTACGCGCGGCTTTCTCACAAAGCAAGGGTGGCATTCGATCAACAATCCTAATTTTCCGTATACTCGGGACTCATCGGTCGAAGTCTATCTATCGCCAGAAGAGTACATCGATAGGGCGGCCAATGGTGAAGATTCGGACGACGAATACTTTGATCCAGAGCACTATCTTGTGCAGCAAGACGATTACGAGCCAGAGCTGGCAGGTTATAGGCCTATGAATCGAGTCGCGGAGTTCAAAGGACCAGAGAATGGCAGTACAGAAAGCGGAAACAAGAGTTGCAGTAACGAGAAAGCTCGAGAAAAGGGTAGTCAAAGTGCTACAAAGAAGAAGCGCATCTGGATAGACTTAACCCTCGATAACAGCAGCTCCGAGCTCTCGGACGTTCCAGACGATCTCGAAGACCCAGATAAGAAGGACGCATTACTCATCAAGTCTAAGAACGCTATTGATCCTACCGAAAGTCGGCGCGTAGCTTTATCTGTATCGGATTCCGTCGCGGTGGCCATACCCTCGCGTAAGGGAACGATAGAGTGCGAGTTAGGGTGTGTGGCTGCTAGTGGAAGAGCAAGCGGTCGCATAGACGATAATGTACGGAAAGCCCGCCCGGCCCGAAACCGACCACTGGGAAGGAGATCCGCACCCGCCTCCATCAAAGTTCTTGAATCCTCCTCGAACGACTCACCCGAGATAGAACACGACGGACCGAAGGACCAGAGTAAAGAAGGCGAATGGAAGCTCGTGAACGGCGATGTCTCATCACCTATTCAAGGACAACCCGCACCCGATAAGCTCAAGATTGATATCCTCAGCGTAGAAAACAAGGACGATCAAATATTCGAGTCCAAGAAGATCAAGGAAGAAGATATCGACTGGAACGACGGCGATCACATCACGATCACTCCGCAATGGCGCCGTCAGGTCTTCCGCCGCCATGCATTTGAAAAGAAAAGGGTCAACATCAGGTATACACCAGAGGAAGATGCATGGCTAGAGCTGTGCCACGAGAAGATGAAAGCGGCCGTGAACGACGGCGAGGCAATTGAGATGCCTAGCATACCTATGATCGGCGATGCGTTCAACGCATTCTTTTCAGGGAGGATAGACCAGGACGCAAAAGGCCAAAAATTGCCACGTCGTGAAGCTCGAGAGACCAGCTCGTTCCAAGGAAAGTTTATGCGAAAAAACACCAAAGTGCACACGCTGCGAGAACAAGTGAGGGCGCTAGTTGATGCTGTCGATGCAACTGACCGAGTTGTTTACATCCCCACCATAACAGAGAATGAGCTACGACAGTATCGAAAGAACGGCACGGTTGACCTTGATGACCCCAACGATCCCTTAAAGAACGTGGCACTACGGCTACCAGCAGAAAAGCTCGAGCGGCACCTACACCAACTGTCCAGTCAGCGAAGACGAAAATTCGAGGCACTGAGCGAGGGGAACGACCGAGCAGACCATTCTGTTCCAGAAGAGCGGACGAAAGCGAAGCGCAGGAAGACAGTGTCTACGAAGTCCTCATAACTTGGGAGTGTGATCTTATCGGGAAACGTTCAGCGGTAAAAGATCAAGATATTACAGCGAGCTCGAGTCTCTACGCCGTTTTCTACGCTAGGCTTGAATCACTTTATCATGATACATTCGACACCATGGTGAATAGACATTGAAGTGTGGCCTAGAGAGGTAGCTGCACGTTCTTAGAGACACAGTTGCACTTGTTGATCTATTTCCTGGCACTATATATCTTCGCGGACAGGCTGCACATGAAGGCATTGTCATACGTATTTGTAGCCCATGCACTTCTGAAGATTTGCTGGAATCGATCCAGAAGAACGCCGCTAGTCCGAGAGTTTTGCACTTAAATATACATTGACCGAGATTTCCTTGACGCCAAATTCGAAAAATACTTGTTACACGTTCAAACTAAGGGAAAAGGATTGGTTGTCGGTTATCGGAAGGATGCAGATACTTGCTAGCGTATCGCCGTTTAGCGGAGATAAGACGGAAACAAGTCTTGGGGTTCAAGCGTCCTTGATTTGTAAGATTTGTGTCTATACGGAATAGTAGACCCGCTTTTAGTGCCGCCCTGCATACATTCTCCTAGCGTGCTCGTACGAATGTGCCTAACCTTACCAGGAGTGGAACTGTTGCCACCATGGATCCCTGCAATACATTCTAGGCTAGGTCTCACGGTAATACTATACGAGGGGGTGATGCGCCACGGTTATTATTAAGTTCTGACTGTTCCTATTCTCTCTACACGGCTGGTGTATAAATGGGCACCATATTCACATTGAAGAGGAACAAAAGTAGCACCTTCACTCCCCACAACACCCTGAAACCGCACTTGGACATCCATTGCTTCCCACTCGTCCTCAAAAATGGCGGCCACTATTCCTCCCGTAGTCCTGATTACAGGTGCGTCAACATCAACGTCCAAAACGACGCCAACCAAAACCTTCTCCACCCAACACAATTCCGCACGGTGAAAACTGAAACTGACACGTTGTTCAGGCGCCAACCAGGGAATTGGTTTCTCTATCGCTCAAATCCTCTCACAGTCTAAGAATTCCTACACCATCCTCGTCGGCGCGCGCAACTCCACCCGCGGCTCTGAAGCCGTCTCCAAGCTACTGGCCACAAAGACCAATGCACAGTCAACCATCTCACCCATCACCATCGACCTCACGTCCTCGAAAACCATCGACACAGCAATCAACACAATTGCTAAAGACTACGGTCGTCTGGACATACTAATCAACAATGCGGGCGCCATGAACTCTCCACGTGGTAGTTCAGAGACCCGCGATGACTGGCGCGCCATCTTCGAATTGAACGTCTTCGGTACTATGGAGCTTACTCAACGCGCCTTTCCCCTTCTCGAAAAGTCGTCGGACCCGAAAGTGGTAGTTGTCACCTCAAACATGGGTTCCATCAGCATGGCCCGTGGTGGACACGTGCCGATCGGCGCGGCGGGCTCGCCATACGCGGCTTCAAAAGCTGCAATCAACATGATGGTAGCGAATTGGGTGCATACGCAGAAGAATGTAAGGTTTTGGGCTGTTTGTCCAGGACTGTGCGCAACCGAGTTTGGTGGCGAGTTTACTAGGCAGTATGGGAAGGATCCAAGGTTGGGGGCGGATGTTGTGAGGCAGTGTGTTGAGGGGGAGAGGGAGGAGGAGATGGGGAGGGTCGTCTACGAGGAGGATGGGAAGAGGGGAGTTTATGAGTGGTAAGGGAACCTATATGCTTGAGCCTCCGGGACAAGAAGATGGGCAGGTAGGCAGAACTATTCCCGTGGTCATAGAGTTTCACGTTTTCGTACTCTATAGTTGAAGTGAAATTTTAACCAACTATTCCCTAGCCCCGGCTAGCACAATCTCTCTTCTTCAATGCATAATAACCCCCTGCCTTTTGGCAAAGAAATCATTATTCTCGATCCTTTAGGACGCTATAACCATAGTGATGCAGCCTCTGTGGTCAGCGTGTGTAACCAAAAGATAGAAAAATAAATCCATCGTTCGTATACGTGCGAATTAGTGCTCGATACGAATATACTTTGCTTGGACAAAGATGATGGTAGATCCGATAGATATAATTCGACACCTCAGCAAGCATCGGTGCCTCAGGCTGAGATGTGTCCATGGTAAGCGTTGCATACTGTGTCAATACTGATGCCGAAGTCTTACGTTTCAAGGTATTCGGGACGAAATGCCTTTTTGTGTCACCTTTTTGGGTTATTCCGCGAGTTTGACGACGCGATGGCCGCTCTTCATTCGATACTGATGCCGAAGGAATGAGAACAAAGATTGAGTTGTGGTCCCTAGGTGACGCAGTATTTGGAATAAGGCATGTTTCCAACGAATTTAGGTCGTTTCTATCGGAAATTGGTCTCGTACGGAGAACTGTTCACTACCGGTACTACGAACCCGTGTTCAAATTATGAATGATACCTGTAAACAAGCGCATTTTCTGAAGAATTGTTCGAACTGCTTAGCAGAAACATGAAATCATGGAACGCGAGTAATACACTGTCTTGCAATCGCGTAGCTCGCTTCGCTACCCACCCCAAAATATGGAATGGTTTTTCCAAGAAATCCGTGTTTTACTCGTCCACGGTCCCAGAAGTACCCATCAAGAAATATCTGTCTTCCCTCATATGCCGGTCATACTTGTCTTGCATCAGCATCCCTCAACCCCGTCCACCACATCCACATCTGCTCCTTTTCATTGTGATCAGCAAATTTCGGTTCCTGACCCGCCAATATACGCTTCTTGTTCCTCTTATACCAATTTTTTGTCACGACTCCCACCTCAGCACCTTCATGCTTTGTAATTTGGTTGTACGTCGCCCCGGGAGACTTGCCCAAAGCGTTTGCGACAGCTTTGCATTCTTTGTAGGTAGGCGCCCTGTCCCGACTCGGAGTCCAGTATTTCTCGTACCAAATGGTATATGGATGCGTTAAGTACTCACGGCCAGTGAGGGCGTCGAGAGGGTCATGCTGCGCGTCGGAGGACGTAATGCTTGGGGTCGTTTGGACTTCATAGTCGAGGGTGGAGCTATCGGAAGGCTCGTTAGGTAGATTCATATTGTCAAATTCATGGCGGCCGATCTGTCGCTCCGTATTCTCGTCCGCGGCTTCGTTCGCTTCGAAAGGAATATCTTGATTTGTGAGATCGGTGCGTCTGCACGAGAACCGAAAGGGGAAATACCAATACTTTCGTGGATACGGTTGCTACCGTTTCCGTCTGTGGCCGTATTTGAGGTATCCTTCTCCCTGTTCCCGTTCATGTCGGTAATCTCGTCTGTCGGTATCCTGACTGTAGCCGTACTTTGCTCTTCGCCCCCGACATTGAACCGTGGCAAAGCCGGCAAGCGTGTGGCCCTTGATGCATTCGTACCGTCTACCCAAGCGTTATAGAACGGTACAATTTGCGGATTACTCCGTACTATAGCTAGCAATAGACCCGCAAGTTCAAGTTCCCTCTCCGATGACGATGTTGAGTTCATTTTCTTAAACTTGGTCACCATCTCACCAAACTTTTGCCGTGCGTCCTTGTCAAGAAGCTCTTTGATGCGCTCTCGCAACTCTTTGATTGTAAGTGTACCGATGGAATCGGCCGCGACTAAACGAGGGTGGTGAGTATTGTTCTCGGAGCTGTCTATTGACCTGGAGACGGGCACCGAGGAGCTGTCCGTGACGGCAGTCGGTTGAGGAAGGAGTGCATCATTCCTGGCGCTGTTGTTGTTGATTAAGCTGGGGTAAGATGCGGAGGGACTGTCTTCGTTTGTCGCTTGGTCGACGAACTGGCTTAACACGGAATGCGTTTGAGACCTTGGGCTGGTAGACATCGTTCTGAGAAGCGCTAGGCAATGTTTCCGAAATCAGAGTACGCGGGGCAGTCTGGAAGGTTAGGGACTGAGAAAAGGCAATTTGGCTTGGAGTAAGTGCTAGAAGCCGCGCCTAAGTAGTGAAGCGGCTCGCATTTTCCATGGAAGGTGCAACCTAAAAAGTGCCTTGCATCCGTGCTTGAGCAATAAAGCCACCAATCATATAACGCAATTTTACTCACCAAACAAGCCTAGCTCTAGTGATCGTGATTCTTTATAGTTACCTATGTCGCGGCTGTCGATCACGTGTAGAATGCACCTTCAAGGCTATAGCATGATTATCCTCCGTTAAATAATCGCCACGCTTGGAGACAGGATTGGGTTATTATTAAAGCTCTTTGATGACCGCTTCAACTGCTTATGCATTATGAGAGTAGAGTTTTTCGCTGTTTCTGTGAGGCACAAGAGTCTCACGATCCATGGACGACTTCGGCTGGCAACCAAGCTTGACAATGACTCTCCAAATAAGTTTCCTCAACAACTTTACTTTGAAGTATGGCTCACAGCAGGCCCAAAATTAGAGTGTAAGCAGACTAAAACGAAATACCGAATGTGCATTGAACATTTTCTAGGGAGCCGTAACCGTCTCGTGGTCAGAGACTCGCGAGCATTAAACATTATGTGTGTGTTTGGGAGACGCACTGTTGACCACACCATAGAGAAACTCCTACTGTACACCTAAAGCGTCCACCGTACTCTCACCTAGATCTGCGGTGGCATGTAAAACTTCGTACCTTCATTCTGAACCCATTCTCCCCACTCCCTCCTCGTCTGCTCCGTGCACTGCGGCTCCTCACCCAACACCTTGACTCTATTCTCGCGATGCCATTGGCCACGCTCTGAATGCTGCTCCCTTCCCCATCCCTTCATGATCTCATCATGCACCCACCCACTTCCTCTACCAACGGCGCGTGCGATGAGTGTGGCTTCGCTGACCATTGGGCGTACGATTGGAAAAGGATTGCCGCGATATTCGAGCCAATGTAAATAGGCATTTCGCGGCGGCGCTTCTGCGGGCTCGGTTCCCCAGGACGCGCCATACTGGGTGGACTTGGGGGTTTTGAAAGCGTAGTTCTCGTCGTCGTAGGCATCGACGGCGGCTGCTATAGCTTCTCCGTCGTTGTCGGGTTTAGTCTCGACCTCGTCCTGCTCTTTCCTGCTTACATTCATTGGGAAACTGCTACCAATTCCGCCAGCGGCGCTGACGTTGCGCCCAGTATTTCCTCCGTCCAACTCCGGGAAAGCAGGCAGATGATGGATCGTCGATTTCTGCTTCTCGTTGTAGCCATTAACATACTCGTTATGCAGCCGGGCGATCTGTGGAATCCGCTCCACCAAATTCTTCAAGGACAACGCAATCAAATCCCGTCCCTCGCGTATACCAGGTCGCTTGGCGCCGCCCCTGAGGACACCCTCAACACACCTCTTGTACTCGGCCCAGTCTTCTTGGGAGATGAGACGCTTGATCTCGGTCTCGTAGAAGATGGGCATGTGCATGTTGGGTGCGGGTGCCATTGCGATGATGCGGAGTAGTCCCAGTCTGATTGAGAGTTTTATTGGTGTGAAAGTTTTTGGGTTGGTATGGAGTTTTACCTTGGGAGTTTGTCCTTTGAGCAAACTTTGTATGCTCTTCTTACGGGATGCTCGGACAGCTAGAGGCCCGAATGCGTTGGGCGTGGTATGAATAGGCTCTTGGGAGCCAGGACCTGTCTCGTGGTTAGAATGCTGTTGGTGTAAAAAGTCTGTGCGAGCTGGGAGTTGTTTTATTCTTAAATGTGGCGCGTTTGCATATGAGTGAAAGGATACCCTGGTGACCGATCTTTTTCCGCTACCACATGTGTTGCTCCGCCAGCATCATGATCCCGCCCTGTCGCCTGCTATGTGCAGTAAATTGCATGTCAGCTGAAGTCCACTCATTATAATGCATTTATAGCTCGCCCAGGTACTGAAATACTCGTACATCTCCGATTAATCTCATCAAAATTACTAGGCGTCTTCATTATCTTCTACACCACTGCCTATACGGTACATAGCTCACTTCGAGAACAGTTATTCCTCTGATTAAAACGCCTTGACTTAGATGCACGGGTACATCTCACATCAGACCTCCCACGGAAGATCCCCTGACTATCGATACTCTGGATCTTCCCCTAGCCACAACAATCGATTGTCCCGATAGAAGTCCCCTTGCTCTCCATTCTTCAGATGCTACGCTTCCCTCACCACCTTGATGTAGTGCACATAAAGCTTGTATCCCAGTTCAGGCGCCACATGCTGAATAAACTCCTTATGGTATGGCTTATATGGCGGGTGTCGTTGACCAATATGGTCAAGCCAAGTCAAATACGAACGCCGAGGAATCTCAAGGCTGCCTCCAACTTTCCCATTCAGGCGTGCTTTGTTGTCTGGGTGTAGAAAAAGGCTCAGAGCGAGGCAGTCAAAACTAGAGTTCCACCGGATGTTCACCAAGTTGTAGTTCCAGGGGCCAAGTCTGACCCGGCTGAAGATGCACTTATCGGCTATGGTAAATTTGTCGAGTTTGACTATGATTTGTGTGATATTGCTATCAGCGAACACTGAAGACCTTGTGGACGATTGTCGTCGGCGGATGAGTGCCTTCAAGGTTGCGGATCCGAACTAGTTGGAAATCTTGCGGGTTCATAATCTCAACTTCACCTGACTAATTGCCTTATGCAGTTGAACGGTAACTGCGGCATGATAGTATAGAACATGCTATCTGCCCATCCATATAGAGCGGTGGGATTGTTCTGTGCACCCGTGCGTAGAGTAGTGCCCTCGTTGCTGATCGAGGACCCCGCGCCCCGCAGAACTTGACTGTTCTTGGGGAATTCGCTTCCGTTTTGTAGGCCCACACCGTTCGACCGCGCATTTAACGTGCTCATGCTTAGTCTTCTCCGGTCGCGTGGTTCTGCCATCATCCCCTGAATCACGAGTGCGTTGCTCGTGCAATGTAATGTGCGTTTGGGCACGCTTGGAGAGATTCCTATCAACTATCATCACCGTACCCAGTTTCTTTCGTGGAATCATCACAGCATCGAATACGTTAGCCTCTTTCTTCTTGAAATTATTCTGGTGGTCGCTTCCAGCAAATTCATTCTTGACCTCGTCGCTCTGCTCGAGCATAAAGAAGGTTGGCATGGGCACATCTTGATTGCTTCTTACATTAGGAATTGCTGCAAACTGATTATGGAGCTTCAAAGTCTCTGGGTGCGCGACTAGGAGATCTCAAGCGCTGGACAGCCCAGTCAATCGTTCCCTGCGACTTAGTGTTCATTTTGCGGGTGTATTGTAGATTCTGGTGTAGGTCGGTCAGTCTTGTGCTGACAAGACCTTGCGGACACGCTTCTCCGCTTCTTTAATTTCCTGTATACTCGCTATGTCGCTCGTAGTCGTAGGTGTAGCTACGGAGGTGGCGAACTTCAATTGCTTTGATTGCCGAGGGCCGGAGGACTAATCGCCTCGGAATAGCCGCTTGTTGGAGACGATATCTTCCAAGGTTGTCATTAAATCACCCATTATGGCTGAGGCAATTGGTGGTACCGATGAAGAGAGCGGACGAAGATTGAGGTCGAGGGTGGAAGTGTAGACATTACGAGGTGCTAATGCATGTGCATGTCCTAGCTCAATCGCGCAGGAATCATTTGATTGAATATTGATAGCATCAACACTACAGACCATATCTTCTGTCACCCAATGCACTGTAAGTCACTAGTAACGAGACCGCTACAGCTATCTAGGATGAAGTCACAGGTACATTGTTTTTACGTTAGGTAGGTATGAACTGAACAGCCACTTGTGGGTAAATATTGTAAATGGGTTAAACGCTATACATATTTGATAATGGTAGCATTGCGATCTGACTAAGATGTGTGAAATGCCAAGAGAGAACCTCTCCTGAGAGAGATGCATGCCATTGAGACTTCCAATACTCAGAAGGATCCGACGCGTCTGAACTCTTGCCGCTGGTTCGCAAGGCCCATGGAGCAATCAAAGCTCATCTTTCCAATAAAATCTATGCGATCTCAGCAGTTACATTGTACTCAGGTGCCTCACGCTTGGCCCGACTTAGAAGCCGTCGGCAGA
Organism: Darksidea phi; assembly: GCA_030770425.1. Taxonomy (NCBI): domain Eukaryota; kingdom Fungi; phylum Ascomycota; class Dothideomycetes; order Pleosporales; family Lentitheciaceae; genus Darksidea; species Darksidea phi. The sequence continues at coordinate 339,613 of JASJFT010000007.1, forward strand.
GCAAAGCACCAGGGACCGTCCCGCTGTTTCGCCTTACCGGACTTCTCTCTGTAGGCAACAACCGGGTCCTGCGCATCGACAGTCACACCGTCGACCATACCGGTCTTCGGATCAATAAAAGCAGGGATGTCCTGGCCGTCCACAAATTTCAGCCGGGCAAGCTTGTTGTGCAGGGGCAGTATGACCGGGTGTGCAACCAGGAAGTTACCAATCTCGCCGAGAGCAAAAATCCACTGCTCCTGCTCGAGCGACTGAGCTTCGGTCCAGCAAAACAGGATGTGCTGGTAATTGTCGTTCTCTTTATCGCCCAGGAGCTCCTTGGTGCGAGCTGAAAGGCGGTAATAAACGGGGAGGCGGCGCCGGCGGTCGCGCTGTGACGGGAGGGAGGAGTCAATGGCAGGGATGACTAGATCGTTCTGCGTCTCTAGCGCCGGGAGTAGTCATCGCTCCTCTAGTAATTGCTGAAGGGTCTCGGCGAGGTTGGCTAGCTCCGTTACACTGAGCTCTCACGACTTCTTGGGCTTCTTGAACATCTTGGCTTCCTCGTTCTCGTCCCAGCCGTAGCCGCCTTTATCTGGAGTGTTAGGGCTAGCCTTGGCAATCGGTGAGTTGTCCTTGATGGGGTGTGACGGCTTGGTCGGAGTCTTTAGCAACATATTGGAGATGTCTGGGTGGATTCAAGTCCGGATGGATTCAAAAAACGAGTGGTTCGAAACTGGGTGTTAAACTGAGATGAATTAGTAGATGACGTATAACGTAGAGAGGCTCTGTCTTTTTCTAAACTTACTAGCGGAGGTATTGAGCTAAATCAATTTTGCAATGTCGAGCATTAGCAAGTTTGGAGGATAGTAGGGGTTTATATAGTGTTGTTAAATCAGCACAACATGTAGGAGTGAAGTTGCCTTCATTAAATCCCTAAAAACTACTACATAGTTATTGTACACGTAAGATATCGAAGCTTTGTCGCTAGATAGCATCCGCCTGTATAGACGCCATAATGCTAAAGGGCCGCTTTCCAGGAATATCATTCATCGAACAACAACCTGTATTTGCTGCAATAGTTTATATCTTGGAATCTACTGGTGCAGCAATCTTCTTTGATTTCCAGGCAGCGTAGCAGCTCTCTTTCCATGTCGCAGATTATGTTTCCCCGAAAATGACTGGCAGTCGCAGTAGTAACAAAAAAGAGCTCGAGGGTATATGCCTGCACCTTGACGCTGTTTATACACAATTTATACCTTGCTTTATTAACGTGTCTTATCTTGTGAAAGATTTTTCTTCTTGGGGAAAAGCGCATTGCGCAATTATGCTATTGTAGGGTGGGCGCACTCTAATGATAACCTGTATATATCTGAAGACCAGCATTGTAATGGCTGAAAGATATTGACTAATTTCCGGAGTAGCTGTACACAATGACACGATATAATCATCCATGGACCTACACTAACTACATAACGAGGAACGTCAGAAGGCTATACTTCAAAAACTTAGGAAAACCTTAAAGAAGCCAGTAAGTTTCTTTCATCCTAGCTTCACTGTACCTATCCCGATTCGTTCTCACACCATAGACGCAATGCTATTCCATTTTAGAACGCGGCTATTCCTTTTTAGAAAAACATGCTGGCTTCTCGTCTGCTCTCGCTCCATAGATTCACGACAAAGAAGCATATAAAACATTCTACATCTCACTTCCTTCTTCCCTCCCCACTCCAGTGCAGCACCGTCCTCCGAAAAATCACACATGATTCTTTGCATGTCCGCTTCCTCAGCGAATCCAAAAATACTCTAGAGCAAGCTCATGGCTGCAAAAACCCACTGGTATACCCATCATGGCGCCCCTTTGAGATCTCCACAATGGCAACCAGTGCGAAACACGCTCCCCTAAAAGAAAATGTCCAAACCATCGAAACCTAAAACCCAAATATCCTCTCCAAGATTATGTGCCCACCGTTCCCAAAAGCCACCAGATGAGGTTTAGCAGCGAGGCCAGGTATATAAACCGTCTCCCCAGTCCTACGGTATCCTTCCTCACAGCCAAAAAACCTCTTTTAAAAGGCTGAATATACGACCAACGGGTGCGAGGTCCTCTGGATGTGGTTGTCGTCTTAAAGAATAAACGGGTTGCATGGGGCTTCTCTACGGTCACTGAAGCTTCATCATGTCCTACATATGTAGTTTAAAGTTTCTAAAATATATGCATATGTGTGATGCAAGCGGAGACGTTGTCAAAAATGAGTTTTCCAAAAAACCAACGAAAAAGGGCGGTGTGCGTCGCGCGTGTCGATCTGGAGAACACATGCTGGGAATGTTCACCGTAGTTGATATGTCTCAAAATAAGCCATAATAACATAACAGCATGCAAACGAAGACTGAGGCTCAGATGAGAACGCATATAAACCGCCCTCGATACTCTCTTTTCTCGCTTGCGTACCACACAACCTTTGCACTCGACTAAAATCTAGTCCCGTCAACTTAAATGGGGCGCGGACTGTCTTCTTCCTAAATGTCGATGAGAAAATTCAATGCTTGTGCCGTGTCTTGGTGGCTCGGTGTAGGCCATTTTGAGCGACTATAAAACGAGGGATTCCGGTTCTTTATGCGCGGCGCGAGCACTGGGTGCGCTTGGATGCAGACAGTAAGAGTGTGATAATTTTTGAAGGATAGGGGCTATGGCTGCTTAGGCTGAGTTGGCGGTGATTACAAGGGTGATGGTGCCGCTTAAAACCTTGCGTTTGTGATGGTTATCACGACAACCCGCAGAGAAAAGGCGGAAACGATCCGGAACACACCAAGAAAACATGATAGCTAATACTGAATTCTAGTCTCTTAGTTAATGCTTGTATGTTAGATGTTTCTATTCCGCTCACAGGCCTAGATTATATAGCAATGCGAAACCGGCCTACCCTCCTCCACCTCCCCCACGCCATCAACACCCCACCCACAACCATCAACCCTCCCCAAGCCGTAAGCGTAACCTTGAAACCCCCAACAAGCTCCACAAACATACCTGCCAGAAAGACGCCCGCACCCGCACAAAGCCCCGTCACCACGGACACAATCTGGAAGTTCCGAATCATATTCGGATGATACGACATCTCGCTGACATGAAATAGAGTGATGACCTTGATGTGTAGCGTGAGGATAGACCCCAACATGAGTCCGTACAGGCTGCCCCAAATGAGTGCAATGTAGTAGTAAGGGGCCCAGACTGGACTGAGAGTGCAGCATCCGGCTACGATAGAGGAGCCGATGAAGATATTGAGCGGACCTAGTTTTCTGCGTGCAAAGGTGCTACCGGAGTACATGGATGAAGCGACCCCGGCGCCGAAAGTACTAAACAGAACGTATGCACCGAACTCGGGGAATTGGTTGGACGGTGGACTGCTGATGAGGACGACGGCGAGGATTGGCCAGACGAAGAAGCTAAAGAAGACTATGAGATAGCCAACGTGAAAAATTGTATCGCCGGGTTTGTGGGAGACATTTTCCAGTTGCTCCGCTGCAAAAAGCTTTGGGCATAACTTCGATTGCCGGAGAAAGATGGCGCTGATGACGAATGTTCCAAAAGAGAGACCGAAATTCGCCATTTCCAACTCCTTGTAATGACCATTGCGAAGGCCCACCCACGCCAGTGCCGTGTAACAGGCTGCTCCAATCATAGCAGCAACTCCACTTTGCATCGATACTAGCGGGAAGTTATTTCTATAGTGTGATGCAAGGCATAGCAAGGCCACGGCTCTAAGAACGCCCAGCATCAAGCCCATGAAGATGCCTCGGACGATCAATAGCAGCCACCACTCGTTGAATCGAGGTGAGATAGCGAAACAAACGGCGACCAAAGTGCCAGAAATTGATGTAGACCAGAGAGCGTTCCATCGATAGAGCAGTGGAGCAAGAGAGCTTACGGAGAAGATGCACGCAATCTGGCAGGCGGGGATAGTAGCGAGATAGTAGAATGGTGCTGTCGGAAACCTCGAGTTGTAGTAATACTCCAGGTACGGGCCGAAGGAAAGCGGAATTCCATATACATTGAATACGATAAGAGCGTGACCGTAGTACGCAAGCATTCGGTGTCTCCCTTGGTGCTTGTCCTTATCCTTTGGCAGTGCTGTTGAACGGATCGTGTTCACTCGACTGAGGTCTGTTTCCACCGTGCGCGGTTGGTCAGAACTAACGCGTGGAGTGTTATGTGTGGTTTCATGCGAAGACTCATGTAAGGCGTGGTGCGACTGGCGGCGCTGCATCGTAGACGCTGTTACGAGTCGTACGGGATAACCGGCAATGACGAGTCGACGTTGTATTCAAGCCAGGCTGCGAGGGTGGACGCTGAGCGATGAAGGTATATAGTAGTGTCGAAGACGATGGTAATGTTGAAGACATGATGAAGCTCAGAAGTTTATGGGTTAAGAGGCCGGCAAACGGTGACGTTAGGAGTACTTGAATGGCCCCCTATGTGACGGCTCTTGTCCTTTGAATGCTACGAAAACAGCAAGTCGGCGGCGTGAACGTAGAACTTGTATGTACTTTGGCGAGTGTTCTGTCAATCGTGCGTCATGCGTCATGCGTCATGCGTCATGTAAGTGTGAATGACTACAGGTCGAGCAAGGGGCACCAAGTGACAGATTTTTGAAAGGTGCACACTCTCAGGGTAATTGAAGAAAAAGCTGACAATCTGCCAGAAATAAGGCACGAAGTACGACACACCTCGGGCACCCAGCTTGCAAGAGGAAAGAACACTCGATATGAAGGCATGCAAAGACTAGAAGCAGGAGTTTCGAAAGACGTGACCCTGCGCGCCCACACTAGGACTATCGACCTTCCAATCCACCCGCTACTATAGCCTTCTCGAGATACTTCAAGGATATCAGACCATACACATCGTCATGCAAGAAAGAAAATCGCCCCTTAACGCCAAGATCCAACCTTCAAAACATAGTATGGAAGAACTTCTCAACAAATCGATGGAGCCAACTTAGAAAATGCCATTCACAATCTTGCTGCCAATGGTAGCACCCGCACCAAACACGGCAGCGTTACCCAGCTTCTTTCCAAACTTCTTGCCACCCTCCTCAAACTTGCCTGGTTGTTGGGGCTCGTTGCTTGCACCGTTTGAAACGTCCATGGGCGCATTCCCGTAATTGCTCATCGGCGCCGGTGAAGCGGCCGGCACAATGGACTTCTCCTCGCGACGGACATAGCTGGCCGGGAAGATGCCCTCCTGGCCGGTGCGCTCGTTGCGTCCCTTCCACCACTCGTTGTTCATGTATTCCGTAACGACAACCTTGTCGTTGGGCAGGAGTGCAAGATCGCCGGCATCTTGGGCATTATATTGGTACATGGCGGTGGCGTGGCAGAGCGCGGGCGGCCCAGCGGGCGCAGCAGGCGGCATGGAGTAGGCGGGTGGGGGCGGGTTCACGTTGTCGGAGTAGTATCCTACGTTGCTAGACTTCTTCTCAGGCTCGGGCGACTTTACACTGAGACTGGACATTTGCTGCGTCGGGACGGAGGGGAGGGCGCGGGAGTTGGCGTTGGCGGGGAGCTGGTTGATGATGGTGTCGTACTGTTGCTGCGTGATGACATTGGAGTCGACGAGAAATTCGAGCTCCTACAATTTGTTAGAGAGGCGCGCACCTTGTCGAGCGATTGACTTACAGTCTTGACCGTCCTCAGGGACCTGTTGGTCATGGCTGCATTGAAGCCGTCGGCCATGATGGTGTTGCTTGAGGGGTATAAGGGTTGGGTTGCGTAGGGCGTGGACCGAGCAGTCGACTGCGGCAACAATTGACAGGCGATGTGCGATGCTGCGGAAGCGACTAAAGATATGGTGCAACGGCGATGGGCGAGCGGGTGGAGTCCGAGATGATTGCTATTGACACAGTTCGATCCTTCAGTTCGCCGCAGGTGTCGCAGGAACAAGCAGGGGCTAGGCTGTGCTGCGCTAAGCCGGTTCGGCACGGTTGAGGCTGTGCATGGACACCACCATCCACGCGCTCGCCAAAAAACGCGCATACCAAACCACCAAATCGCCAAAGATCCCTACCATCAAATATTACAGAGCTGCGCGCTTATATCTTTCGGCACGTTCTCGGAGGGCCACATATCCCGCAAGTCGGCAGAAACGAGCTCCAAGCCCGAAGGCGCGTCTTCGGGTGCAAAGATGGCGGTGATATCGACCCCTGGGGATTCGCCATATTCGACGTCTGTAAAATAGTGCGTGAAGAAGCACTATCCGCAGGCTGGGTAGGCACGGTGAAGCACTTCCAGTCCACAGTAGCCCTCAGGAAAGTGCTTGTCCCAATTCCCTCGCCAACATTGCCTGGCTCACCAAAATCCGTCTTGAAGGCTCCATTACCAGCTACTTCTACCTCCTTGACACATAAATCTATTCCTGCATTGTACTATACCCGCCAAATGGTTCAAGCGGTCATCTTTTTCTATCCATCCCTACCTCCCAAGAATTCATCTTGCATTTCAATAACCCTATGGGCATAGGGACGAGAATCCGTGGTACGATCTATACTATCCTCTATGGGATATGCCGCGGAAGAATCCTCCGCCATTCTATCCGCGTCACAAAGTAGCAGCTATATGAAAGGATTATGCTCACTTGAAGGGACTGTGATATACCCATCTGCAGACGGTCGGAGAGATGTGCAGGGGAAGAAAGTACCTTGAAGAGCTGCAAGGGCGTGCTGATCAATTAAATTAATGCAAACCCACATCTTCTATGCACACCAAACATCGTGACAATTCTGTCTTTAACCTCATCCGGATACCACCCGCGGTTCTTACATTCCACTCGCGCGCCCGTCGTCAACTTCTGTGATCTGTGCACTGGCAGTCCGCAAGCAAAAATAGTCCATCTAAAAGCTCCAGTCATTACCCAGACACTTGGAAACGCTGTCCCGCTACCGCAAGAACTCAGTATTCCATATCGGTGAACTTGGGCACGAACATGAGCGAAAGTAAGAATATTCGGGTGCTACTTACAACCAACAGCCCGTAAAAAGGCAACCCCCTCATTCGGTGCGATCGAGCGAGAATAGATAAGCGACACTCGAATCGAAAAGACCCAACACAACAATGCAACAACATCCACACATCACAACACACTCATCGTCCAACCAAAACCGTCCAACCAACATGCACTAACCCAACCACCAGCCTACCACTTCCCCTTCAGTTCAAAGGACGCATCATACCACCCCGTTGTGCACAATGGCTCCATCTCCGCCCCAACATCAGAACTCCACTTCCCGTCCCCACTGACTTTCTCTAAAATGCCATTATCCTGTAGTCTCTCACAGCTAATTTCACACCGACAGCTCGGTGGATAGTGTTCCTCCGGTCTCTACTCCTTCCCTTGCTTAACAGCTTCCTCCTCTCTAATATTCTCATTTCGCTTGGACCTAGAGACCTGGACATCACTAGGGAGGGTGGCGGAGGGAATGCGCTGGATATACTTGTGATGCCAGGCATATATGTAAGGATCTAGTCGAGAATCAACCTCGATGTGCACAGATTCCGGCTAGTCCGTGCTTCCACCCCCAACTGATCCGGCGTGTTCCACTCTGTACAATAGAAGTTGTACCACGGATGCGCGCTCTTGTACAAGGATCCAAAATGGATCTTGAGTTCTTACGTGTGCTTGAAGAACGTAGCAGCGCCACTCGTACTGGGGTGTGCAATCCCGTTCATGTTATCATCGAACGGGGGCACCTTGACACCGAAAAGAGCTAAGTAGTCTTCGCTCGCCAGATTAGGGCATACCCTCTCTAGGCCATGGAGCGGTACGGCAGGGTGTAGCCTCATGACATGCGGGAGGGTAATTGTTTGGGCGGCCACGGAGAGGAAGTCGGGTGTAATGTCGAAGCCTCCTCTGTGCGCTAGGCAGCTGATGTGCAACACAAAAAAATTCCCAGGGGTCGTGGAATAGTTTCTGGGATCGTAGCCATCCTTGACGGAGTTGGCGTTTTAGCTCTGCGCGGAAAGGCGGCGGTAGGGCGGTAAGGTCGATGGGCGAAGTGTAACGGGGGAGGTTGGCATCGCGATTGTTTGGGACTATTTCTTCGCCTTGGAGGGTAAGGACTGAGTCTTCGAGGATGTGATTATTTTCATGGCGAGCTCGGTAGAGAGGGAGAGGATAGACGGGAGGGGAGAGGACCGGAATGGGGACATGTCTGCGATAGCTGGAATGGACGGTGTGCTCGACTGGACCCACGTAGAAAATCCGGTAGTGTCGTGTCTATGCTTATCGGAGGAGAGCACAAGTGGGGCTCCGGTAGATAGGTTATCTTGCTCGAGACGAGAGGACTTCTTAGACCTATGATAGGAATGAGTCAGGAGCTATTTGGGGTACGTATATATGTTTGTAGTGATAGTATCTATTCTTCGACTTGAAGTTACGGATGAACCATTGTAACGTATCCTTCGGTTGGTGTTCTATTGCCGGTTGTGGCTCACTTACATAGCGTGGTTGAGCCTTGGGCAATACCGCCGACCTTGCCATCACTATAGAAGTCCTGTAGTCGATTCGTATGCGAGAGATCGCATTCAGGTTCTTCGCTTCGACGGACCCGGTGACCATGGTGCTGGCTGCCACTCGTCGCCCGGATTGCCCTTCGCAGCCTGCTTCCACGGCGAGTCCTTGGGCTCTATTCGCATGGGTTTCCTCGTCTTGAATGACGGGGCATCATCGGTTTGCGCCGCCTCTTCAGTACCTTCTCCTACTGTATGCGGCGGTGCTGCTTCATCTCTAATCTCCTCTTCCACATTCATCTGCCTGACGCCTGCATTTGGATCCCTTGACTGTAACACCTGCACTGGTTGTTGCTTGTCTGGCGCATCGAGTACGGAGGGCTTCGCTGCCCATCGAGCGTCTGCCTGCGCTGCGAGCGTTTTCATTCGGGCTTGACGGTAGACTTCGGCTTGCTGATCAGCGATGGTGGGTGCTTCGTAGCGTGTGTGACGGAGCCATTGCATCCAAACCGCTGACGAAGGTCAGTGGTGTGCTCTAAAAGATGGACAGGAAGGTACGGACGAGGCACATTGACATCGCCGTGGTGGACCCATTGACCATAGTTCACAATTCTCCTCACTCGACCCGCATTGATGGCGTCTTTGAATTCCCAGTACGTGTTTCCTTCCAGGTCAAAACCTGTAGCCGTTAATCTGCGAACCTAGTGCTTGTAGAGCCTGCGAAAGACTGGCTCTAGAAAAGCTCCAGTCTTGGGTATGCGCAGCGGTTGACATACCTACTAACCACCGCTTCCGCCAGGGCAGCTGCATCATCTTCCATTTGTACCATAATCTCCGTATTGGGCCGGGGGGCCTCGCCATGGTGTGGATTGAGATTGATGATTGAGAAATGCGCGAGGCGACTGGACGCGCGCTCCAGTGACGACACCAGAAGGTGGCTGGGGCGCGAGCCACAATTCCATTCCCCGGCAGCCCCCACCACATCAGTCTCCTACGCTGGCATGCGCATGCTCCACCACAACTCGAACCCTTTCACTGTATACAGTCGCCACAGTGTACGCAGTCCTATTTCTTTATCTCACCGCCACCTCTTTAACCACATCAATTGCCTGAAGCGCCGCCTGCTCCGCCTGCTCCGAGCCCAGCCCACAAGCCGCTGAACGGAAAACAGCACAACCATGGCATCCGTCACGTCGTTGGACCAGGATATGAAGAAGTTGCGCATGGGAAGATACACTCCACAAGCTGCGAACGAAGCGCGGAGCTGGATAGAAGACATTCTAGGAGAGCGACTACCTCCAGGAGACCTACTAGATGCACTAAAAGATGGGACAGCGTTATGCAAGTATGTAGGCAGATGTTACTGTTAAGTCTGGACTGCGTTTACTGACTATCATGTAGACTTGTAAACCTCGCCGTACCGAACCCCGGTGTTAGGTTTAAGAAGTCGCCCATGCCGTTTATACAGATGGAGAACATCTCACACTTCCTCCGCGCCTGCGAACAGCCACCGCTGAACATGCCGTCGCACGACCGCTTCCTGACCGTTGATCTATACGAATCAAAAGACCCCGCGCAAGTCCTACAATGTTTGAGCGCATTTAGTCGGGTCGCCAACTCAGTAAATCCCTCCAATTTCCCGACCACAATTGGTCCAAGGCGCGGTGGTGGGGGGCCACTGAGTCCTTCAACCACCGGGGCAGGGGGCTATCCGAACGGGGGCTCTCTCACGTCTCCTGGTTTCGCGCGAAGCAGGGGTCCCAGCACCGCCAGCAACACGAGCGGCTCGACCACATTCAACCCACTTTCCCGACCACCGGCGGAAAGAGCGCTTAGTCCTCATTTGACGGGAGGTTCAAATACTTCGAAAGCTTCCAATGGTATACCCAAGTCGCCCCCAGGGGGCGTAAGTAGCTGGAGTAAGAAGGCTGACCAAGGAACTACAGCGCCAGCATGGAATATCCATCAGTATGGCTACATGGGCGGCGCAAGTCAAGGTAACCAGGGCATAGCATTTGGCGCGCGTCGACAGATTACTAGTGCGGGGCCGCATGTACCGAACATGGCTGAGAAAGAGCGGAAACGGAGAGAAAAGGAGGCGGAAGAAGACCGCTTGCGCGTTCTGGCAGAGGAAGCCGAGGAGAAGCGTCGCATTGAACGGAAAGCAGAAGAAGAACGAGCAAGAGTAGACGAGGAACGAAGATGGGAAGAGGAGTCACGTAAACAACGAGAAGCCGAACAGCGTAGGCTGGACAAGCAGAAGCGCGAATGGGAGGACCAGGAGCGGCGGTGGAAGCAGGAAGAGGAAGAGCGACAGAGAGAGGAGCAAGAGGTGCAACAGAGAATAGAGCAGGAGACCCGCCGCAAAAGAGCGAACAGCGATGCGCGGCTCAAGGGGCAGTTCCTTAGTCAATACCAGGCAGAACAGGCAAGCAAACCTCGAAGTCGACGGAACAGTCAGTACGAGCCGGAGCATAACGCCGAGACAGACAGGATAAGGGAGCTGGAACGCCAACTTGAGGAAGCTAAGGAGCGAGAACGACAGTATCAAGCTGAACGAGAGGATCGCTCACGGGACGATGGGCGCCGCAAGTTGCGTTCCCGGTCCAAGAGTCGAACTCGAGAGCGATCGCGAAGCCGTCCTCGTCCGCAACCTCCGCCACGTGCCCCTTCGCCGCAGGATAGCACAGCATCGTGGGCACAAGCCGACGACCGCGATTATCTACGTAAACAGTGGCAGGAGACCCAAAGACAGCCGCCACGACCACTTCCGGAGCCCAGTGCTCCATCTCTTCCAACACGTCCACTCCCTGAGCCCTCAGCTCGCCCGCTGCCTGACCCTGCAGCATACGCCAAGCAGAACCGCACCGATAAATACCTTGCATCCAACCCTCCACCTGTAGCCTCCAAACCAAAGACTCACATTCCGCCGGAGCTAACCTCGACATCAGAGCGCGCCGCGGAGGATGCTCGTCGCGCAGCTTCTCAAACGAAGACCAAAGCCAGCGGGTGGGCGTCGAAGTCGTTGCTTGAGCGAGAAATGGAACGAGAGCGCGAACGCCAGCGCGAATGGGAGGAATCTCAGCGCTTACTGCAGAGTGCTCCGAAGGACCCTACTGCTGGGACAGGAGAGGGCCAGAGTTGGGATGTCAACCAGTACGGCTTCGTTGGCGGCGACAGCCAGAATAGGAACGTTGGCCAGGGCATCAACTTTGGTGGGAAAAGACAAATCCTCGGGCCGAGGCCGTTTGGACGGAGATAATCACATTAATATAACATTACGATTGGCGGATTGGTGTTTTTAGCATAGCGGAAGGTCGGGACATGGAATGGGCTTGCATCACGGAGCTCACATATTATTCGGATTCACTTGGATACTTCCCAATTTTATGGTTCACATTCTATGAGCTGTAGCCAGTTTTATGAGTGATTCATAGGTCGCAATCCGGAACTCGGTTGGGATTGAACTGACATGCTTCTTGTCGAGCTGCTGAATGCCAAGATCTCGGTGAAAACAAATGCCGAGCCGAGCTTCTTTCGCGTTCAGCAAGAGCCTCTACGACAACCTCTAAACTAGCAACGCGCAACTCACATTTAGGAATCATAGCCGTGAAATTGCATTTTCCCCAGTACCATCTCTAACATGCCTAAATATAAGTATCCCCTTGACACATCCATAGACTTTTGCTAACTTTCTCTCACTCTTCTGTAGGTTTCCGAGCTTTGAAGCATCCATCCGAATCTCTAACTAATAGTGCGAAAGGCGACTACTGCGATGTCTACCTCACCCACGACTCTATGAGCGTCCGGAAGGCGCATAACGCTGGGCGAAATCACCTGCGAAACGTACAAGCATACTACGAGCGTGTGCATACCCTCAAATGGCATACGGAACGAGTCGCGCTGACGATAGACTCCAGAAATATCTAGCGAGCAGACGCAGCTCGTTATTAACAGTATCACGGATGCATATAATGCGGAAGGTCAGGCCAATCCAATGAGTCAGAACCCAATGGGCGGCTTTGGCCCGCCTGGAGGTCCTGGGTTCCCTCCGCATGGCTTTCCTCCGCCAGGTAAGATTCAGGCTTTAATGCGACTATGCGAAGATGTTAACACGGTACAGGTATGCCCGGTGGTATGCCCGGAATGCCCGGCATGCCAGGATTGCCACCGCCACCATTCATGGGACGTGGAGGACGTAAGCTCTTCTTCTGCCTGTTCGTTTAGTCTTATGGCTAACCTGCGCTAGCCCCCAATATGCCCCCGAACATGCCATTCCCACCACCAAACATGCCTGGAATTGCACCGCCAGGTCCTGGAGGACCGATGCCGCCGAATATGCCCTTTCCCCCTCCGAACATGGCTGGTGGACCTCCCCCTAACATGCCTTTCCCTTTCCCTCCGCCGGGTCAAGCTGGGTCTCCTCCTCTAGGAATGCCGCCTTTCCCACCCCCAGGCGGTATGCCGCCGGGTATGCCACCGGGTCGATTTCCCCCTCCCTTCCCCAACAGCGGACCGCCTGGACCGCCTGGCCGTTAGATGCCGCCAGCTATGCCAGGCATATTTTCAGGCCAATCACCACCTTTGAAGCCAAATCAAGGGTGGAAATTCACAAGTTAAAGCGATTGGCGTCATTGGACCATGTATATCAAATCACGCAAGACGCACGGCGTTGTAGGCGCAAAAAGGGTTTCACGGGGAAAGGTCGTGAGGACAGAGGGCACTCCTCAATTGATACCCCAGTAATGAGGAGCGTACGGGGCGGGAAACGGAACTCAATATGTACGTTTCCTCCTCGCTCCCCTTTACACAACTCTTACACGATAGAGAGATATCGAGTCTACATTCAAAGCATAATCAAGTCTATTCTATACCCCAAGTAGCGCTCTCGCATACGTCTCGACATCAGTGACCGGCATTTGCAGCTTGTGATTGACTGACAGTTCCTTGGCCCACCACACACCATCTCTTGCGAAGACTAGGCGGTACTTCTTGACTAGGTTGTCCGGGTCTTTCGCGAGGTCAGCTTCCAGATGTGAAACCGACCATCTTTCGAGCTCGACCGTCCTCCCCGTGATCCGCTCAATAGTATCTGCGAGCTGCGCATAACTGACCGTATCGCCAGCAGCGTACACAACTCGATCCTCGGCTTCCACGTGTCCGGCCACGACTCTAGCAAGCACCTTTCCGATATCGCTCACTTCAGTAACAGTGACCTTGTGGTTCCAATCTCCCAATGCCCGAATCGTGATTTTATCGCCTTGTCGATCAACAACACCCCAGAACTGCTCGAAAAGGAAGCTCATGAAGATACCGGCTGAGACGATTGTCCATTTGACATGAGATTCGGCAGCCTTCTCCCTCAGCAAATCTCGGACCTGCTTTTGCTCGCCAAACAATGGCATCAGGCCTTCCCCGTCGCCGATGATGTCATAGTCGACGCCCCATTGCCACGGGAAGAACCATAGCTTCTCTTTCTCATCGCCTTTTCGTAGCTTTCCGGCTTCAAGTATTTCTTTGGCGAGCTTTGTGACTGTGCCTGCTTCTTGGCCGAAGCCGGTGGCTGAGATGACGATGTCGTAGTTGGCAAACGTCCGGGATAGTTTGTTCGAAGGGGCAGTGATGTCGAGAGTAGTTAGCGTCACGTTGGGTCCAGCGAGATGAGTGTACTTCGAGGGTGTGCGGATGCCAAGCGTGGTTTGGGTGTTCGGGAGGGCGGAGAGGTGGGGGAGGAAGGCCGTGCCTAGTTCGCCGGCGCCGATGAGGAGTATTTGAGTAGGTGACGACATTTTAAAGCGTTGTTTAGAGCTTTGATTGTTTTTTGGTGTCACTGGGCGTCTCATATATTTTATTGTTGATGCTAGGCTTATCTGCGAAGGTTAGTGTAATGCTTGATTAGCTCGGAGTTAGGAGTTTATGAGGTCAGCGTTAAACACATTTTGATGCGGATAGAGTATAGACTCGCAGTGTGGCAGCATAAGCATGGACGAGCTACAAAGTATTCCCAGGGTGATCCAAAGGGTTTTCGGAACGTACACAGAAGTTGTTTTCTGATTAGTGTCTGCCATCTGATTACTATGGTCAGGTCCTGGTCGTCCTGCGATCATATGTTCTTGACAAGATTCTTAAGATCGAAACGACAATAATAAATCGCATCACGATCAAGTCTTAGAAGGATCACTTTGTAATTAATATACCTTCCTAAAGGCATGTTGCGGAGGATGTTTAGATGTTGACGCTTGGTCCCCAGCGCGGTCCCCGAGCTAGTCCCCTTTGGTAGCCTTACGCGAATTTTCAATCGCACTCTCGCAAGCTACCTCGTCGACTCCGCCAAAATCGTCTCCTGCGATACAACACCCCACGAGTGCGCCCAAAGTCAAACTCCCAGCTTTAGCCACTCTACATCATCATGGCCGAGCAGTTGGTTCTCCGTGGCACCCTTGAGGGCCACAGCGGCTGGGTCACCTCCCTGGCCACCTCCCTCGAGAAGTACGTCTACGATTTTTTGAAGCCGCATCTCAAAGAGATATCTGAGGGATAGATTCTAAGGCGACATCTTGCGGAACCATTGCGCACATACTGACTCGCGATTAGCCCGAACATGCTACTGTCCGCTTCCCGGGACAAGACGCTCATCATCTGGAACCTCACCCGCGACGAGACCGCGTACGGCTACCCCAAGCGGAGTCTGCACGGCCACTCGCACATCGTCTCCGACTGCGTACGTTATACCACAGCAGGGGGCAATTGGTTAGCTAGGAAGTCGCGAAGACGGAGCTGACAGTTGCATAAATAGGTCATCTCCTCCGACGGTGCCTACGCCCTCTCCGCGTCCTGGGACAAGACTCTCCGTCTCTGGGAGCTCTCCACCGGCGCGACCACCCGCCGTTTCGTTGGCCACACCAACGACGTCCTCTCCGTATCCTTCTCTGCCGATAACCGCCAGATCGTTTCCGGCTCCCGCGACCGGACGATCAAACTCTGGAACACGCTCGGTGACTGCAAGTTCACCATCACCGACAAGGGCCATACCGAGTGGGTATCCTGCGTGCGATTCTCTCCCAACCCGCAGAACCCGGTCATTGTGAGCGCCGGCTGGGACAAGCTAGTGAAGGTTAGTTCTCAATTCCCTTGGGGTTTATGGCCCTGCAAGTCCGCCTGCGGGGTTTTCATGATGATTTGGTATATTTGTATTTGCTACTTCAGAGCCGCAAGGCTATGAGAACAACTAATCACCTAGCACTGAAACTACATCTTTGCCTGCTCTTGCACAGCTTTTTGGTTATGGAAGCTTACGGATTGCATAGGTTTGGGAACTAGCTTCGTGCCGCATCCAGACCGACCACATCGGCCACACCGGCTACATCAACACCGTCACCATTTCGCCCGATGGCTCGCTCTGCGCATCCGGTGGCAAGGACGGAACCACGATGCTCTGGGACTTGAACGAGTCCAAGCACCTGTACTCGCTCACCGCCGGTGATGAGATCCACGCTCTCGTCTTCTCGCCCAACCGCTACTGGCTATGCGCCGCCACCGCCTCGAGTATCATCATCTTCGACTTGGAAAAGAAGAGCAAGGTTGACGAGCTCAAGCCCGAGTACATGGAGGTCGGCAAGAAGAGCCGGGAGCCGGAGTGTGTTTCCCTGGCCTGGTCCGCCGATGGCCAGACCCTGTTCGCTGGTTACACCGACAACCGTATCCGCTGCTGGGGCGTTATGGCGAGGGCATAAAGGGTTGCAGACGGGCTTCGGGGTGTTGGGGATGAAATCATGATTCCATAAGAACATCTGCAGCATGCCATGGGAAATGAGATATGTATGCGGCTGGTTTTTGGGACGGTCAATTCCCTCCGGTATTAGCACTTCCAGGCGCTCAGAGTCAATGAAAAATTCACAGGTCCAAACGATGTTAGACATGATGTATGTGTTATGATACAGGGGGGATTTCTAAACTATAGTTTGCTAAAAGTAGGTTTCCGCTTCTGCAGCCCGCTCATCATAGCGTCCTTGACATCCTGCGTCTGTACCATGGCCGCATTCCAAGCAGCCGTATAACTCAGTCCGTCCGCAACACTATGATCCCTCGAATAATTCAACAACTCTTTAGTCCCCAAAGTAGCCACAGGGCTCTTGCTCGCGATCAAACTCGCCAAGTTCAAACCCTCTGCCACCGCCTGCGTTTTGTCTTTATACACACCACTCACAAGCCCTACACGCAACGCCTCATCGCTGCCAAAAATCCGTGCACTGAGCGCAACGTCCTTGACCCAGGAATAGTTCCCCACTGCTTTAGGCAAGCGGGACAGGGTGCCTATATCAGCGGCGAGGCCGATATCTACTTCTTTCACCGAGAGTCTTGTCGTGCTGGTGCTAAGACGTATGTCGCACGCCAGGGATATGTCGAGGGCGAGACCAAAGGCAATCCCGTGTAACACGGCTATGACGGGTTTCTCGCACTTTTCTATCGCGGAGATGCTGTCTTGGAATTCGTAAATGTGGTGGCGGAGGAGGTTTGCTTTGCGGGCCGGGTCCGCTGCGGTGGCGGCTATGACGCCTTGGGATGCGGCTTGGACGTCTAGGCCGGTTGTGAAGGCGCGGTCGCCGGCGCCGGTTAGGAGGATGGCGCGGACGGATGGGTCGTGCGAGAGGCGGCGGAATATGGTGGAGAGGTTGAGCCACATTCTGGGGGGTTATTAGGGAAGTCCATGGTGGATGTTTAGAGGTAGGAGATTTGGTTAAAGAGTGGTAATATAATTTCCGCCAGTTGAGAGGAGAGATGCTGGGTTTGGAAATATTGAGAGTAAGGAGCGTGGATTTGGAGCTCTTATGATACGATAGAAATGGGAACGGCAAAGGAGCGCGCTAGGGAACAAAGGTGATGGACTGGAGAACGAAAAGGAGATATAGATGAGAAAAAACGTAGACTCACTGCTCCAGAAACGCGTTCATCTTCTCCGGCCGGTTGATTTCCACATGCGCGACATATTCCGCTGGGAAAGTGACGTTGAAATAGTCGTATTTGTATTCTTCTGCCATGTTGCTTTCTATTCTATCCTGAAGCTAATCCCAACGTACAGAACTAGAGGCACTCCTCTTAATTGTTGGGGAAAGTACTGCTATATGTAAAGGAAGAAATGTGGTTGAAGCTTTGTTTTCGAGATTCACACGCGCCTCGTGCCTGGCGGAGGGGAGCCGAGGTACCTAGGTAATGCGACGTGTGCGGTTAGCGAATTACTCATATGGCACAGCAATCACGAGCATGGAAACCGACGACGATAGATAGCACACTACTTGCAATTCTGCACTCACTCGACGATTTGTCTCTCTTGAACAAACTCTTTGTTTTACCATAGCCGTAGCTTGCGATCTTCAGAACGGTAATATTTCCAGAACGTCTCTGTGCTTCTACTGCGCAGCCTAAATAAATTGTTGCTGGTTGAGCGGGTAGGCAACGCCTCCGTGTGCATTTGTATGATGTATACATGCGCATAAATAGTTAGCTGGGAAGGGTAGTAGTAAACAGATTGGGTATGTGTCGCAGTGTCTATTACGAGGAGAGAGCGGGGCGTGGGTGGGCTTTACGTGATGCCAGCCTGTTCCCTTTGGAATCGCAATCCCACGAACATCAATGCCGCAGCGCAACCTACACATACGACATGTGCACCCATTGATAAGCTAAGTGAAGAACTGCTTCTATTCATCGTTGAGCGGTTTGTCAAAACGGGGTGCCCATGCCTGCCTGTCTCTCAAGTCTTTTCGCCTTGTCTGTCGTCATTTTCGCTCTATCGCCTCTGCCTTGCTCTTCAAACACGTCGCAATTCGATACCTGTCCACTCAAATCAAGGACCCAGCAGTGGACGCTTCTATCCTGTAGTCTCAAGGCCCCCCTCAGTTCCTTTAGTCTAGCTCGTACCCCCCTTTTTCCATTCTTGGTCTTCGTCCGGTTGATTGAACTGCATCCTCCCCGGACCCCTCGGTCGCGCCCACCTCACTCACATTCGGCGCCTCCCCCCCTTCGCTAGCATGAACTTTGAGCAGTTGGACAAATTTCTTCATATGGCCACGTTTTCGCAAGATCCTCTGCGGTGTGGCCTGCTTTGGTCTTCACAGTGAGGTTTGGCTTCTTCTCGAGCAGCAGTCGGACTACGGTTTCGTGCCCATACCATGCTGCGGTATGCAGCGGGGTGTACCCCAAAATCAGTTCAGTGGCATTAACGTCGGCCCCTTTCTCCATTAATAACGCTGCTACCTCGGCATGCCCATTCTCAGCAGCCCAGTGCAGCGCCGATTTCCCGTCCTTGTCTTTTTCATCGATGCGAATGTTACGGCCCGGCTCGAGTAACAAGCGAACCAGTATGATATGCCCATTTTGTGAGCTTCGGTGCAGGGCCGTCAGTCCGTCGGTGTCCTTCAAGTTAGGATTGGTCCCTGTGTTAAGAACTTAAGAAATTCTTCGTCTATTTCTGTGATAGCGTCATGGATAGAATTGGCACCAAACGCCGTCTTCTTCTCCGACTCGGTACAGCAGACCCCATGGAATTTGGTGGAATTAGTCGATTGATCGGAATCGTGTCCGGAACTCCATATCAATTCTACCAGCTTCTTGGCATTCGGTCGGAGCTCACGGTCCTTTTCCAGCATTTGTTTAATCCAAACAAACGGCCTATTTTGGTCTTGTGGACGCCCGTTGCTTTCGAGGCGCTCGATCCAGAGACGCGCAGCTTTTAGGTTGCCACTGAAAGTTTGAGCCTTTTTGCCGTTGTCTCGGAAGAAGGTATTCATTGTTTGTAGCCACTCTCCCCTCAAAACTGTCATGATTTCCCAGAAGACGCATCCGAGGGAGAATATGTCGGACCTGGAATTGGAGATCCCCTCTTCTCAATCTCTGGTGCACAATATTTGCGGGTTCGATACTTTTCAGTCACCGTGGTGGTTTTCATAGTGGCGGTCGTACCCCAGTCGTAAGCAAGCCCGAAGTCCGTTAGCAGCACATTGCGCTCCCTGACCAGGATATTCGTAAGCTTTATTTGATTTGGATTTGCATAGTGGAAGTCTCTTTAGAAGGTCCGCACGAAACATAGTAGGAGTTTGTACACAGTAGAGGTGCTATACCTACACCTTATACACAATAATAGAGCTGTAGAGCTGTACATAGTAATACCGACGAGGTGATGTTTCGAACATTAAGGCGACGAGAAATGACATGTGCTACCGAACCACAGAGCGTTGGGAGACCAACAGCGGTAGTGATAAGTTAGCGCACCCACACTACCACCTACAGTATAAAAATTGCCTGCGATAATACTAGTATCCCACTCACTACAGCCATCTCTTATCCTTAGCCAGCTTCCTTACTACATCCATCTCTTATCCTCAGCTAGCTTCCTTATATTCTTTTCTTATGAAAAACAACGAGAGACGTCCGAAAAGAGATTCGCTGCCAAGGAAAGCCTCTCAAAAAGCAAACTTGCCAAACTAAACGCTCAATGGGTCGTTGTCGAGGCCGCGGCGAAGGAAGAACCTGAGAAGCCCGTCAAGGAGGTATACGAAGTGGCGAAATCAGCTAAGCCTGCTCCAATCCCGGCTTCGGCAGCAGGCACCTCGGCCAAGGTCTCACCGACGGTGCAAACGCCTGCTCCTACTGCCCAATTAACAGAACCGCAGCCAGCAAATCCAGAGACAACCACGGGAACCTCAAATGGCATTCAACAACAATTCTTTGGACCATCTCAGCCCGCCGAGCAGTCTAATGGAATGGGTCTCACTGCCTATAACCAGATTCCGAATCCGTTTACCCAACCTCAAGGCATGGGTCCTCACATTCCTATGCAAAACGAAGTGAGTGGTAACTTTGGATTCAGTGGTGGTCTCCCCCAACTAGGCTTCGCTTCTTCTCAGAACCATCAGGGTGCTTTCTTCCCAAACCAACAAGCACAATCAAACGCACCCTTTACCCCGATGTTTCAAAAAGCTCAGCAGAATCAGCCCGGACGAGATCGTGGTGATTTTGCAACTGGCCCTGCAGCCCTCCAGATTATCATCAGACAACCACATCCGCCGCAGTCTGGCATTCCCCGCGGCCCAGCATCCGGCATTCCTCAGCCGGTGGTCGTGGCCGCAATAACGGTCAGCAGCAGCATAGAGGTCGTAACCGCGGTGGAAACGCAGCTCCCGAAAGCCCAGGAATGAACCCTGGCGCGCCAAACTTTCACCCTGGTGGTGCAGGCCGAGGACAGAAGCGTGGTGCCGATGATGATAGCGCTGGTCCACAAAGGGGCGGCAAGCGTGCTCGGGGTGGTGGACGTGGTGATGCATAGGGCTGAAGTGAGTAAGGAGTGAGTGTAATAACACAACCGCGTTGTTCCAATCTGGCACACGTGTGACTGCATTTTCGGCATTTTCATTTGTCCACTGTGGATGGTTAACAGCTTGTTTCCATCATGCAATGGTGGAGTGGCGGGAGCACGGAGGGTTCATATGTCTTTCGTCATTAATGGGGTGAAAAAGAGTGCGTCAGGGTCACTTATGTACAATAATATAAGATACTGAGATTATCGTGTATAAGGTGTGGGTATAGCACCTCTACTGTGTACAAACTCCTACTGTGTTTCGTGCGGACCTTCTGAAGAGACTCCCACTATGCAAATCCAAATCAAATAAGATACTGAGATTAACAGCTGTATAACTAAGTATACTTTTCAGTTGCTTGGTTCGTACTGAGTGACTGTTCCTGGTCTGATGTCCTTGTGCATTTGTACGAAATCTCTATACACTATTCCACCATGCCCTACTAGTACAATTAGACTTCTGATTGATTTGAGAAGGTCTAATTCTAAGGTAGCGCTTTGCAAAGCGGTAGTATTGCGTGTCCTGTGTATGCCTTATGACATTTCGTCACTTTGCATACAATACTTTCGGTCACTTAACGTATGCATTTTTTCGCGGCGTTGGGCAAATGGGCTGTCGATATCAAGTCACAAAATAAATGTCCCGTCGACTTTACTTTTTAGCTTGCTACCTTACTAAAACAATTCAACGTCCGCAAAATACGTAACTTCATCTACCGCAAATCCCCAACCGCTCTCAGTGACCCCGCCGCCTCCCTACTCGCCACTTTCCTACTTCTTTGCGTCGTTAAATACATCAAAACTACGATCCCCAACAATGCAGCAGCCAACATAACAATAGGAATGAGAATGTATCGTGCAGCGCGCAGATCCCTACATAGATGCCTCGCATCTTCTCCAAGATGAGCGTCACAAGCCCAGCTCTCCGGCGTCACATAGCCATTTCTCAACGGCTTCCAGTTCTCTACCGAGCGATTGTGCTCAACAAATGTGTAAATGAGTACAATCAGCGGTCTCAAAAGCACAAATGTCGCGACGAAAAGTATGCTGTTGGGATATTGCAATCTCCTCGTATTTATCTACAAACGTATCAGTCACCGCGCGTCGCTGCAAGTGCTCAAAACATATAGAAATGAAAAGGCAGTTTACCTCATGTTTTCTTCCGTATTTGCTGCTTTTAAGGGAGCCGATGATAAGTCCGGCGCCGAGAAGTAGCATATCTACGATTCCTCCAACGCCAGCCCACATCAAGACACTGACGCCGATACTTCTGGTGTTGGGTGGGACATAGAGGTCTAGGCCGTCTTTGATGACAATGCTGTGGGATGTGAGACCTAAGATTGAGGCACACAGGGCGCCGATGAGAAAGTTGAGGGTATGGGCAACGACGAGAAGTTTCGATATCATGCGATATAGTAGAGCCGATGATGAGAGGGAGGTGAAATATTTGGGACGGGCTGTGGAATAAACGGAATTGCGCTCTCTGGCTCTCAATATTGCCGCGACTTGTCGTCATGCGGCGATGCAGCTCTGGGGCGATTGCCAACGTAAGACCAACGCTGCGGGATCGCGGGGGTATGGTGTCAGAGGTACAGGGTGTTCCATGTGCGAGCGACTAGCACATTGGCCCCCACAGACTAGTCTTGTATGAGAGAAGATGGACTGTGAATTGTATGGGACGAACTCATGACGTCAGTGGCGTTACTGCAGATCCCATTATCGCCGATGCTAAACCCCGTGCAGAATAAGCCAGGCAACGGGGCAGTACAGTTCAAACAAGCTAAAGGATGACGAATCTCATCAAGAGAATGAATCTCTAGGAAATTCCCGTGCCCCATAGGAGTTTGTGCCATTTCTGCGAAAAGCTTTTCGAATTATCGATATCTCGAGGTGCAACACGCTCTCAACCCGAGCTCGATATATCAATGTATTGTTCAAGTCGTGATACGAAAAACATAAATACATCCGAAAGAACACACCAACCACTAATCAGGGTAAAAGGTGTATAGCAAGACGAGGGTAAGCTCAATGCTTGTCAGGCATTCTTTTTGATCTATTGCATCGAAAACTGATACTATACAATGCTGATTTTCTGTATCGTTCCGATTCACCCCGGTCAATAAAACAGACTCGATACAGCACGAAGCTGTCATGAATCCATGATGATTTCGTGTTGTAGTTAGTTTTCTAGGGCAGTATGTCAATATCTACCGACGCAGATCGTATGACTGTCTAAAGACAAGCGATCACAACGTCTTCAGTGTAGCTAAAGCCTCCCTCTTGTGCTCTGCTTGATCTTGACCGTAGATGAACGCCCATCTTCCTGGCATAGCTTCCCTGATCCTGTCGATATCTACGCCGATGCTTTCTCCCCGTCCACACATGATTAGCCCAGTTCCACTACTCGAATGTACGATTCGCTGGGTTCTGGGCCGTCGTACTTTGTCATATGTTTTGAATATTGCAGGAATATCATTGCGGCTCTTGATTTCTCCGAGCAGGGTCTCCAAGATCATTGCATCTTCGATAGCTTGCCCAGCTCCAGAGCCTTGCCAAGGCGTCATGCTATGCGCTGCGTCGCCCATGATGCACACGCCGCCCCGAGCGTAAGTAGAAGCATCTGTCTGGTGGTGCTGTTCCGCGAAAGCCTTCAAATCAGGGTTGAGTAACAGGGCCTATGACCATTAGCATTGTTTCACTAATACGCCTCAGTCATACCTACCTCAATAAGACCCTTCTTCAACGGCGTCTCACTCCACGATTCCACAGCCTTCTCGACCGCCTTCCGATTCAAATCTTTACTCCACTCGCCCTCCTTCCATGTCTCATCCATCATTCCACATAGCACAAACTGAACGGTCTCCCCTCCATCAAGAACATCATGCATGAAGAAACCCCCATCACCTACCCATCCGTACTGCCGATTCACTTCAAAGTACTGCTCACCCAACAATTCTCTCGCCTTTGGAAGCGGCACCAAGGACCTCGAGTCCCAGAAATCTGCGTTCTTCGCTGGTACGGCCGGGTCATCCTTCCCCAGGACATGACTTCGGACAAAGCCACGGATTCCATCTGCTCCAATGACGGCGTCGGCATCGAAAGTTGTCTCGTCTTCAAAGTGAATCTTTATGGAACCGCTTTCACCATCTTCGATGCGAACAACTTTCTTGTTCGTATGTTTCCTAGTACCGTCGAGGGGTTTGAGGAGTTCGGAAAGAAGCGCAGCGCGGTGCACCACTTTACCGCGTTGTTCAGCGGCAAGATCGAAGACAACGGACATTGCACTTGGCCCGGATGCCTGTCTTCGGTTACATCTAGTACCGGGTGATTCTGCGGTCGACTAACCATACACAGCCTGCTAGATGTCATGACGACGCCTCCAGCTCTTTCGATAACGTCAGTCAATGATGCTCCCATTTCTGCAAGTGCAGCTTGACCATTGGTAGCAATTCCAACTGCAGCACCTTGCTCTGAAAATTCGGAGGCGGACTCGAATATGTCGACCTCCAAGTGCTGGTGTCTGAGTAGAGCATGGGCCAAGGTAGCTCCGGCGAGGCCACCGCCTATAATGGCGATCTTGAGGTTAGAGCCCGAAGACATCGCGGATGCAGGGTAGGATGTATTTGTTCGGTGGATCGCTGCCAGTGGTGACCTTTTTGGATACTATTTATCTGCTTGCGGTACTGTGCGTATGTTCAATGCATCGGGAATTGCAAGTTCGAGGCGGATACGACGGCAAGCATGAGTGGACCCGCGAATGAAGTGCAAATCACCTCTACATCAAGGAACAGGCAGGTTTTTAGATCTTCGAAAGCTAGCGAGTGATGTGCTGACGCGTGAGATGTTTGCGCCGCCTGCGCCGCAACCGGGCATCAAGAAAATGTCGGTCGCTCCGTATGACGGAAGTCCCTACGCTATAGAGGGGCACCATACCTTCCTTTCGGAGCTCGAAGTCTGCATGCATGCATGATGCGTAGTGTGCACCAACAGCATTGTGTTGCATTGCATCCCACTATGCTCTTAATTTGACTGATTGAGCAATTTCCACCCCCGTACGAGCCCCGGTAGAAATGGCGGGTAATTGGATGTCGGGTTGCACTGATATACTTGTTCGAGGATCATCTTGCACGAAGTGATGATTTTGGTTCAAGTCTCTCGGTGACAGAGGTAAACTCAGCCGCTATATCTTTCCTACGAGTTATTTGCTCCGATTATCAGGAGATCGTCGGCTGGAAATGCGTGGTGATTAGCACTCTCCGATAGTCAAATATTGTATGCCTCGAACTCTGGTTGAAATTTCGGTTAAAAAATTTCTCCTTTCATATGAACTACTAGCTCCCAAAGCGGTGAAATAAGAGTTCGAGAAAGCAAGTAGTGGCTACACGAACATCATGCTAACCCTACACGCTTCCCCGCCCAAAGTGGTTTTATACCACCCTCCACATCTGCATCCAAAGGAATCATGTGATCCAGACTCCATTTTTCAAATACGTCCCATCTGGCGCAGGTTCGTTTTGAATCCGACCTAGACCGTGGCTTTTGCCGTGGTGGATTATGCCAAAAGAATGTAATAACGCTGGTATCGATGGAACACATGATTATCTCCCGCAGTACTTCCAGACAATGATCCATATGGCCTAGAAGATACTGTTCCTTAGCTATGGTCAGGTTCTGGAAGTAGATGTTCTTGTAGATGTAGAGGCGGATTTGTTACTACAATCGGGTCAGAATCATTCCCTACCTGAGTAATAGGCTTGATATTCGCTTACAATACAATGAAGCTTATGGTAAGTACCTGTTGCGACGATAATTTCTCCAGTCGTGAGTCGCATAGAATCCGAATCTACCGTTTCGCCTTCTATAAGTAGATCGGCCTCAGACATAGCGAAATACGTTGCTAGAAACGTCAGACATTAAATATCTACAACTCAGACTCTACTATATATACGTAGAATCAAATTATCCTATACCTTATCGCTTTCTTCTGTCGGCTTACCTGCGTAAGGGCTTCTCGTCGAGTGGTTAAAGACTTCGCTTTTCTTAAGTTCGAACTGAATTACTTGTGTTGCAAGTGCTTCTATTGTATTAGACTACGCGTTTTATAGAGCGTCTGTACTTACAGCTCGACCTAACTTTTCTGAAGCTCGGCTGACAATTTTCATCTCGTGAAACCGGCCAAAGAATTATAAGAAGAGCAATATGGATAAAAACAAAGTAGACCTTTAAAGTATGCGTATAGTACAAGCTATTCTTCCGTCGTGATGTGTTTTTAAGCGTAGGGTAGCATTTATCTGGAGTGACAACGTACTCCGAGTTGAAATCGACAAGGAGGTACTCGTTTTCAATATGGTGGGAAGTTTCGCTTATGTTGAATATACCTCTAAAACTGTAAAATAAATCCGAAGATTCAAGGTTGGTCGAACTGATATTGGGCGATTATTGTCCCTTAGTACTGTTACCTTCTACAACCGCTTATTGCTCTGCTCGAGACGCTTCTAATGTATAGCTTGGATATATCTATATGGTATAGTTATATAGCCTTGCTTAAGCCCGGCGGCGTAGTAATAATCCTGTATTGTTCTCCTAGAGTCCGACGGTAGAGTCATTGTAGCCACGTAAAGCTTCTATTCTATAGTTTCTATTGGTATAGGCTCCCCTATTGACTCCCGACTTCTCGAGCCGTGAAATATCGACACTAATCGTTGAGAGCGCTAATTTAAAGTCTAGTTGGTACACTGAATGCCGGAATCCAACCTATATACTTGGCTTAATATGACTATAAATGTTTAGTCCGGCTGTTGTAAATACATCACACTTCTGAGCCAATGCTTGAGTATATAAGGAGAACTTGAGACGACAAAAGATGGCAAATCGTAAACCTTAATCTTCCTTTATAATATACTACTAACTGTCGAAAAGTAACAAACTTACTAGTATCTACAATCGATATATTTCGAGATGTAGTTCGTCAAGACCGCACTCACAATTGCCATTTATACCTTCGGTATGGTTACGGCTACGCCAACCTCTTGTAAGTTCTAAAGGCTTATAGTACCAACTTTGACTCACTACGACCCGTATAGATGACTCGGCGGATATCTTACCTCCAAGCCCAAATCGTGCTAATGTAGTATCAAAATTCTTTTGAGGGGAAGTCATAAGGGGGATGTAAGCACCTCAAAGGGGAGTTAGTTGAGACTTGACAGTAGCCTTTACCATATCATCGGTCAATGTCGTCGTGAATTTTGGGTTGTAAGCAAATAGAACTGTTATTATATAGTTTTTGTGCCTTTATAACGTAGTAGCGCAGTCAAACGTCTTGAAAAATATATGGCCATCTGGTGGCAATTCTTACACTACTGTTACCCTTTAGTTACCGTAACCGAGATTGGGAAGTTCATTTCTATCTTGTGACAGAGCTTTGTATTAATGACTTGACCCTTTTTTATGTTAATTCTCGTAGTGCCGACATGAAACCGTTTTGACCATGATTCCCCTGCTTGAGCCTTGGGGGACAGTGTTAAGGACTCGTGCATACGTCGTAATGGCCATGGATCAAACAACCGTTCAAGTCATGCATATAAATCGCGGATGATTTGTTGCAGGACAGGGGTCTGTTGATTCGGGCCGAGCCACGGCACAGCACGCAGGTCTCGGAGGTCGTTGAGAAGCAGATCAATTTACTATTGCTGCATTTAGCCGGCCAATAAAACAACAGAGTTTGGATCGCTCCTTTCAGGAGTTCAGTGAAGAAAATTTTGACCAAAGCCAGCGAGCCGCTTCTACTGCACGAATATCACCCTACGCACACTACGGCACACATCCCATCCTTTACATATCTGACCGCGTGTTCAAATATCATCACCTCTCTTGCGCTGCGTGTATAGAATTTTCAGCGGTAACACTCTTTCCGAATTGCCGACCGACAGATGTTAAGGCTGCATTGGTTGGGTGTCTCATGCAAACATGCGGCGCAGCATCGGGGACCAAGAACAAAGCTGTATGCACGCTGTATTGAGTCGAAGTCCGAAGTGCACATCTTCTAATGAAAGTGACAGGGGAATGAATGTCGATGATGTACGAATGTGGCCACCAGCAGTGCGACTTTTCGTGGCATCATAGCACCTTTATCATGCACTCAGCCTGACTACATGGACCATAATATCGCACAGAAAATCTTCAATACATTCCTGAACACCACCAAACATGTCTGGACTACCTCCAGCACGAATAGACACCCGTTATTATCAGCTAGCAGGCTATGATCTAGGCTTGGCTATTACTTTCATTATAATCGATGTTGTTGCCATTGGGCTGAGAGTGTGGGCAAGAAAGAAGCAGAAGCTCGCACTAGAATTGGACGACTGGCTGGTATTTGCTGCCCTTATTCTCACAATTGGCTCAGCAGCTACCATGATAGACTGTGAGTGAGATACCCGCACTTTTAAACCAATAACAGCTAATTTTCAAAGCGATCAAACGACATACTATGGGGTACGAAATCGCGAGACCAGCGTCCCAAACACACGCAGATCTAGCAGCCTCAACGGAACAAATTCATAACACTTCGAAAGTAAGAAATACCCGGTCATTTTCGATTCGAAAGAGCTTACTTGTATCAAGGCTGAATACGCTATGCGTTCCCGCGCTCTGCTTGATAAAGCTCAGCTTCCTTGCGTTTTACAAGCGTGTTTTCTGTGTTTAGAAACTAGCTACCATTCGTTATGTCATCAACGCTTTGATGGTCTTCGTAATTCTTTGGGGCCTTGCGTACTGGCTCGTTCATTTGTTCATTTGCGGGACCAACTTCAATGCATTCTGGAGCTCGTTCGAAGACTTGAGAACAAAGTGTATCGAGTCTTTGAAGATGGAACTGTCCTTTAGTATCACTGACTTCATCACCGACGTCATTATTCTTGTTTTGCCGATGCCTTTGGTATGTGTGCTTCCACATCTGAGCACTGAGAACTATTTTCGGCTGATCAACTTCAGCTTTGGAAACTTCAGATGAAAACATCCAAGAAGATTGCGGTTAGCCTCGTCTTTCTTCTAGGCTCAGGGTAAGCAAACAGAGCCCTAAAGTCACCTTAGACAGGCTACTTACTCACTTAGCGCTGTGGTTTCATCGGCAATTCGCCTCGCATTTTGTGTGAAATACGTAGAGGATAACTTCGGCGCAGAAGACGGAGACTGCAAGTCAACTGCTCACTTCTCCCGTAACTAACTGACACCTTTCCCAGTGGTTATCTTGGTATCCTAGCCGCATGTCT
Organism: Darksidea phi; assembly: GCA_030770425.1. NCBI lineage: Eukaryota > Fungi > Ascomycota > Dothideomycetes > Pleosporales > Lentitheciaceae > Darksidea > Darksidea phi. The sequence continues at coordinate 368,710 of JASJFT010000007.1, forward strand.
GCCGACGGTGCGATTTTTATTCCGAGGCCTCTCCCCCGAGTCTGTTTTAAACAGTATTCGAAGTGCGCTTTCGTTACACTCACTACGGTCAAGTCATTCGCACGTCCATGATGAACGGGGCTCGCAAGAGGAACTAGGCGATAATTTTCGAGAGACGAGTATGTTCGATCTCACTAAGAAAGGAAAGCAAACTTCAACTTCTGTACGTCGAAGTGGCGAATCAGTTTGAGCAAGACTCCACCATACTAGTTGCGTAACAAGCTGGCTTGGCTACCACCAGCGCCGGAATACTATTGAGGCAGTCACAGCCCAGTGGTTTGTATTGTACGGATATCGCATAGGTTGAGTTTATCGGGCACATCTGTCTTAACGGCGGGATGAAGAGTGGAAATTCGTTGTAATCGCATTGCTGCGTCTCGCAGTTTTTGTGCAAAAGATTCCTGTCGCTTACCTAGCGTGTCACCCTAGATTGATATAGCGAATTGATACTTTCACGACAAGTGCATCAATGCCTATTGAGCATCTTGATAGCGAGTCATTGATTTGGATCATGTATCGTATAAGGAAGGCGTGATGCCTCATTCGAACACCCATACTTTGCAAGCCCTTTCACCTCAAGAAGCAGCATGCCATGTCCGAAACGATGAAGGCAATTCATCACAAAAGCACAGCACAGACAACCAAGTATCTTAAAGGGTATATGTAGTTGGCGCGAAGGCTGCAGGCAATCTATGCAGTGCGAGATATAACACGTTCAGGCTCAGTAGGTACTGTCAGGGCTCAAACATTGATTGCATGTATACGTGAAACAAAGTGCACAATTGATGGCGTCGCGTTGCAATACACCGCAACTTAATATGCTAATACAGACGGCAGTCGTCTCGCTCAGCGATCAAATGAATATGCACCGCTTGCCTGCGATTTTAATACTTTTTCGAGCAGAACCAAAAAAAAAAAAAAAAAAAAAGGAGAAGGAAAGGGCGAGAGATTCGAACCGCGATCGCCTCGACGATATCATCCTTCAGTACCTGCGTAGGCTAAGTTGCGAACTCCCGCTCGAACCGCCTTCGCTTCGTGGTAGTAGTAGGGTAAGGCTCTAACCCACACATCTTCCCTTGAAATGTTTTGCTAAACCAAAATATATATACTGATACAAATCATGGTTTGACGGTATGTCGCGTACCCGAGCTCTGTGTGAAAGCTCCGCCTGGTCGCTCAGACTCCTCAAATCTCTGCGCTCTAGTGGCTTACATCTTAGCTACCACCCTCTCGGGCTTGATACGCCCTAAAATTAATAAATCAAATGAAACAATATCCGTGAGCTCTATTTTGTAAGAAGCGCGTTACATTCTCATCGATTTCATAGTGCACCATTTCCGATCTCCAAACCGCGGTTACCAAAGTATCACTCTCCTCACCTGGCGGTGAACTCCCTATGCCTATCTGGTCGGTATTCGATAGTATTTGAAAGGAAAATCAAAGCACCTCGATTTTCTCAATCTCTCTTTCCCTGCCTAACACGACCCTGATCTGCCTCCCACTATCCGGCGCAAGGAACCCCTTCCGAAGACCTTCTAGGTACAATTCATATCCCGGCATATAACCTTGCACGAACTTCCTCACCGCATCATCTGTCATGCCCGCGCCCTTAGCCTTGATCATCGCATGCTCCTGCTGCAACCTCCAGCGATAAACGTTCCGGAGCTCCTCCGTGTCCAAGTGTATGAAGAAGTCAAAGTGCTGTGATCCCATAAAAGTCTCATTATACCGCTTCAAGTTGCGATTCAGTTCCTGCAGGTGTGCAAGTTGATGATCTGCAAGCGTCGTTATAGACTCAGGCTCGTTAGGTACTTTCCTGGCTTGTGCAGCTTCATATTTGGCTTGTGCAGCTTCATATTTGGCTTGGAGCGCAGCGTCTGAGAGATGTTGAAAGCCCACACACCACCCTTCGAATACTACTACGTCGGTTGCACCCTGGTACACGGGCCATTCCTCCTGGGGAGCGCGGTCGCCTTCGCCGTTGTATTTGCTTTTGTCGAAGCTGGGTATCTTGAGCTCTGTAGTGCCGTCATACGTTTTGACTTTGTGGAAGAAGTCTTGCGCGAGTTGCTCGTCGTGTGTCCCTGGTTGGCCGCGAGTTCGGTAGAGCTTGTTCTCTGGATCTTGTTCTCTTTGCGCTACTAAATGTTCATGTGTTTTGTACAAGTCGTCCAAAGACAATGTTATGGCTCGCAAATTATGATCTTTTGATAGTGCTTGGACAATGGCTGCGGCCCATGTCGATTTGCCGCTACCTTGGAGGCCGGTGATACCGAGTATGATGGGTTGGTGAGAAGGGCGTTTGTGTGCTTTAATCTTAGGTACTAGAATGTCGAGTATACGTTGGACGTTCGTTTCCAGAGATGTCATGGTGGGAACGAAACATTGCCCAGATTCGGACCGAACTTGAATTGTCACCCCGGGCTTCCCTCAACGTTAACCGAGTCTTCCCCGCAAAGGTTACCCGATATCTGAACGTGGCAATGCGGAAAGTAGTGATGAGTTTCGGTTATGCTACCGTAAAATCTTGCACAGTTGGCAAATAGCTAGACAGGGAGCAGCCCCAGGTTTCGGTTATATAGCCAATAGTTTGTCGCTGACGTAAATCGGCTAAACAACGGTAATTCACCCCCATATTGAATCTATAGACTCCTATTCGCTATAGTTCAAAATAGCAGTTTGAGTGAATGGTGAGTTATTGGCTGTGTTGCCGAGAGCCGGCTCGCCCCCTGTCTAGCTATTTGCCAACTGTGCAAGATTTTACGGTAGTCGTGACGTGGGTCGCCCAAGAAGGCATTTAACATTGATATTGCCCAGTTTCTTCAAACAACTACTAACGGCATCTCATCCGACGCAACCTTTCTGTCAATATGTCGCCAATCGCTCTTCAGCGCAAGTACTCCATCGCCATTATGGGTGGTGATGGAATTGGCCCTGAAGTCGTTGATGCCAGCGTGCAAGTCATGAAACAGCTAGTGCAGCTTGACGGATCTTTCGAGCTCGTTTTCAATCATTTTGATTGGAGCTCAGAAACCTACAAGAAGACTGGTAAATACATACCAGATGGCGGACTTGACGAGCTAAAAAAAAACATGACGCAATCCTCTTTGGCGCAGTTGGCGACCCAGGTGGGTAGAAAAGGACATCCATGCGCCTGCGTAGATGCTATCGACTGATTGATTCATAGAGATCCCAGATCACATCTCCCTTTGGGCCTTCGTCTGGCGATAGTTCAACCACTCCAGCTGTATGCCAACGTGCGCCCATAATATGTTAAGAACTACCCTTCGAATACGCCATTAGGGTATCCAGCCAAAACACGAGATTCGGTTATCGAAGCGAAAGCTATCCCTTACAGAGGAGGAGGCTCTTATTTAGTAGATCCTAGAGCTCGACTAACGTGGATTTCCACCCCATATTATCGACGTTCGACGAATAGTAGACGCTCTACTCGTAGCGCGCGGCTATTATAGAATCCTCCCCTATAGCCTATTAGTAATAACTAGGTATCGCGATTTATTAGTATCTAGCCAGAGCTATAGGTAAAATAGAATAGGAAGTTCTACTTATAGCGCGCGTTATATAAGGGTCCTATTAGAATTTAGGTCTAGTTCCAGCTAGTTTAGGATACGCGTTAGGCGTACGGTATATAGAATAAGGATACCTATAATTTCGATAAGACTAGCTTCTAGATAGGTATTATAGCGACGTCGAAAGTAGTTACTAGCTCTAATATAGTCGGCAGAGTAGTCGCTATACAGCTAGGTAATCGAGAGTAGGTTATAGTTATTAAGGGTATCTACGTAGCTAGCTAGTCTATCCTACCCTTTATTATCCTCGCGGGTAAGCTCTACCAATTAGCTTGGTATGACGACCTATCTAACGACTATATACTAGCTATAAGCGATAACGGCTAGACGACTAATTACCTAGGCCTAGCCTAGCTAAAGTATTTCGATAGCTATATAAGAACGCGTACGAAGGGTACATATCGATTACTAATTCTTAACGGGTATAATAGCTATATAATACCTGAGTTCGATTAGTACTGTATAGAGAATTAGATTATCACGCTCTATATACCAGCTTATATATTACATCTATTACAGCCTCTCGATATAAGCTATTTCTCTCCTCTTAAGCGCGCGTACGGCCAGTAGATTAGGGTCTTCTATATTAGTAAGCTAGACTTCCTCTCTATCTATAGATCTATCAGAGCGACAGTATTTACCTAGGAGAATATATAGGCTGGCTTTTAAGCGACAGGCCTTATCCTATACTATCTAGAACGGGTCCTTATATCTCTAATGGTTACTAAAATACCATCTCTACGAGGTCTATTACCAGATTAGACAGCTACGACGCCTTATACAGTCTCTTAGGTTTAGAAGTAGGCTCGATATATTCAAGATCTTATCCGCCGTTAGTTACAGGGCCCTACTACTCAGGCTATCCGTTAGCTAGTTAAGGGTGCTTAGTCCGCGATGTATACAGCTACTATCCTAGCTGCGGAGAAATCGGAGCTTGAGGCTACTATTTAGTATCAACAACGGAAGAGACAGCAGCGCAGACAGTATATAGCTACTGGTGGAGCTCTATAGGCTCAGGAAGGCCGGAGGATGGCTGCTAAGGCTGATAGAGTAGCTCAAGAAGCTAGCCAGGTGGGTCAACCAGCTAGGCCACGAGCGCCGCCAACGTGTAGTAACTGTCACGTTTAAGGACACAAGAGGACTCAGTGTATTAGATAGCGCGTATCAAATATATCGATTTACTCTACTCTATCTTGTGTTGTTGTTGAGCTATGATCGAAAAAGGGTCGCCGTTTTGGTGGGGTGGGCAGCTTACTGGTGGAACACGTTAACTAATTTGATTAGTAACGTGGATTGGGGGGAGGCAGCACCATGTCCTCGTCCTCGTCTCCCTCGTCTTCGTTCTCGTCTTCGTCCTTGTCTCCGTTCTCGTCTTCGTCCTTGCTTTCGTCCTCGGCCCTCCCTCATCGTCGCTGGCATCTGGGATGTTAGTGACCTCGTGAGGGTTGTTCTATATCTGTATATCAGTTTGTTGGGCAACTTTGTCGCAAGAGCCTTGAACTACGAGATCCCAAAGTCCTGTAAGATCCTTGTACGCAGGCTCCGAACCGATGTTGATCCAAATAGTTATCCCGTCACGGCGATCCCGTACCGTCGCGCACATTTCTCGAATAATTCGTTAGGCGCTAGGAACCTTTATACCTATATTTCGTATCTAAACTAAACTTGTACCGAGAACGATGACAGCATCGGGCCGAGTACGCAGATCGGCAGTAACGCAGAATCCAATCACTTCCTCGTCAGGGCCGTTCTCATTGTGCAAGACTATACGTGGTCGAAGCGTTCCAATACCGTAGCTCCGTTTACCGGCTTCCTTAAGCGAGTTGTTCTTCAGGCAAGTCGGACACGCTGGCGGCTCTATGCCATTAAATATTTCCGCGTTAAACGGCGATACCCACCGGACCCGGACTGGTCGTCCTCTATCCTGGAGGTCCTGGACTTGGCAAGCCAGCTCCTCCAGAATGTAGGCTCCTGTTCGTCCTTCCGTCTTGGTGATAGCAATATAGCAGCCTGGTTGTCTGTGTAGATGGCGGCGTTGCGTCTGCTTCCGTTTCGATCTGCATACTCTTGTGCTATCTGCAACGCCAGTCTTGCGCATGACAAATTTATGTGGTTCAGTAATTAGGAGCATGCTGGTGGTACGTCGCTAGACGAACCCGTGTACCTACCTCACTTGCGACCCGCCCTATGTTGGCCTGAGTGGCTTAAGCATGGCTAGTGCTCTTCTTAGGGCTTCATCGACTGTATGTTTTATCAAAATTTCTCTGCAAAGACACACCCGTAGGTCCCTCCCTGGACGGCTTATCATATCAGCCTTGTGATTCGCCCGGAGCTAGCAAAGAATCTTTCAAATGCGAAACGTACAATGAAGGAGCGACAAGATCAAGTGACAGTGCGATCCAAGCAACAACGAACGGCCATTTGCCATAAGAAAGTCCAACGCTACCCAATGAAGTAGCGATGCAGCACACATAGGGAGGAGCTTTGTCCCATTTGATCCATCCCCTCAACCCATATCTCTTGTTACTCTACCGCATTGAGTTCTGTGCAGAATGGGTGTCTTCAAGCAACCCGTGATCGCTAAGAGACACATTTTTGAGCGGTAAAATGAAATCATTGGCTGTCTTTTGTTTGTCTTTTGTTTGGTCACTTTCTGACTTCATCGTCTCCAGAAGTGATTGCTGGAAATATTTGGCTCTGGCCCATATCGCTCTTGACTTCGAATTCGATGCTTCGCGCTGGATGATTTCTCCCTTTCGAGCTTCTTCTGCTTCTAATTCGCGGTTCTTCTGGGTAAATAACGCTCGGAATGAAGCCAGCGAAGCAACTATTACGGCTAAATAGTTTAGTGCCGCCTTCATATGCAGGGCAAGAGTGTACATACCAACTGCAAACTCGATGAAGCTCCAAAAATACAACCATGTTATCTCTGCTTGGTGGCGACCACCTTATTGAGTAGTTGTATAGCCTTTGCTAACAACGGTTAACCGGACAATTGCAAAGGTCATGGTGATGACCACGAGAGAGAAAATTGCACCAAGAAGAATCTTTCGACCAAGCCCTACACGGACACTCCAAAGTATAGAAATGGGAGGCGCCATGACTTGATTTCAGTTAGCATACCTATCATCGCATGAGTCGAAGTTGCGAACTTACTCATAACGTCTGTCACGACATCCAGTGCGCAGTTCAGCTTGATCGTAATTTCTTGGAAACGAATAGCGTTCTCGGAGGCGCACTTCGAGAAAACCTTGTCGAAAGAATCAGACAAGCAATGATACTGGATATCTCCGATGCACACAAGCCCCGAGGCAACCGTGAATACGAGAACGGTCCACCAGCAAATCCGATAAGGCCGAAAGCTCTCCCCGAGACGGTAGAAGAATACAAGGAAACTGATTTTAATGGACCACAGGCCAACATAGAACATGATCAGCGCTACATTAGATCCGACGAGAAATCGGTGCGCATTATGTGGGAAGTCGGCAGTAGGAAGTGCCATCCCGGCACTGACAAACGATAACTCATACATGCCATCGATGGTCATGTACCAGATGCAAGCACTTATAAGGAGGAGCAGCCATGCGAAACCCGCTATGTAGTCGTCCGCCAGTAATTTTCGAAAGCATTTGAGTCGTACGTAGAACCTGAATATAAGCCCAATCGTGGCAAGGCTGAAGAAAACCCATAACAGCACCTGTAAAGTCAGCCTCGCATTCTCCAAAAAGAGGTAAAATCTTACAATAAAGACATGCTTTGAAACAATAGGACGTCCAGTAGTTGCTGAGATAACTCCTGATGCTTGCGGATCCATGTTGGTTTAAAATCGAGACAATGAACGTTCAAACAGAGATAAGGCCGATTGGCATGGGGGAGAAGGGGCTCTGCTGATATTCATGTTCTATCATGATTGGTCTAGTCCGTCCCAACATTAGCTGTGCCACATGTGCCACTAGCCCCGGGGCCCTCTCCCAACCTCGTGGTAGCGACACGGCGCTTGCATCCATTGACTCCTTCCGCAGCAGGCAGCCGTGGCCCGTCAAGCTAAAACCGTTTGTTTTACCCCCGCCGCGCCGCATTGGTCTTCCCGCACACGCTCATTTTTCAGCAACCTGTACGTGCGACTGCAACTCTACTCTCTCATTGCCCTCCATCCAGCTGTCCGTCGCATCTCTTCGTCTTCGCAGCACACAGCCATGATTGCAACGCTTGCTTTGTCCCTTGCTGCGTTGCCCGCGACTTTGGTCATATGGTCTGCAATCTCTCTGAACGCAAACATCAGCAAAGCACGAGCGATAGGGCTACCTATCCTCGTTCGCTACATCACGCCGACGAATCCCTTGTGGATGGCCTTTGGAAGCGACATTGTCCGACTAGCTCGTCGTCTCGGGATCGCTACCGAGAATTTCGATCGTTTTTACCTCTTCGGCTGGGATGCGAACGAGAGGTATCGAGTGCATGCCGAGCTCGGCGATGCATATACACTCGTGGCGCCTGGGGGTTGTTGGATCTACGTCGCAGATCCAAAAGCTGCCTGGGATATCCTCAAGCGTCCGCGGGACTTTGGCCGCAACGTTGAACAGCTTGCCGTTCTCAACGTCTACGGAAAGAACCTGTCGACTACAGAAGGACATGAGTGGCAGAAGCACCGCAAGGTTACCGCAGCTACATTCACGGAGAGAAACAATGAGCTGGTGTGGCAATCGTCGCTTTCGCAAGGCCATGGAATGCTCCAATACTGGCTTCGGTGCGTTCCGCACTCAATTCGAAGCGTTGCGGACGATTGCAAGACTTTTACCCTCAATGTACTCGCAGCCGCCCTCTTCACAAAGCCATACCCATTTGAAGGGCAGGAAGAGATGAAGAAGCGCCACGCCAGTGTAGAAGACCCATCAGACGACTCTCATCAGTACCGCGATTCCTTCTCAAAAATTCTCCGGGGAATCATACTCGTTGCCATTTTCGGCGGTGAAACTCTCAGAACTTCGTCGTGGATGCCGACTTCATGGAAGCAGGTGGGCCAAGCGGTGCAAGATTTCCGACTATACGTCTTGAAAATGATCGAAGAAGAGCGGGAGAGTGCCGAGAAGGGCGAATCGACACGCAAGGATCTTGTGTCGGCCTTGGTGCGCGCCTCGCTCACCCAGCAGAACGATGGCCGCGACATGACCATCACCGAGCAAGACATCATCAGCAACACCTTTGTGTACGGATTTGCGGGGAATGATACGACCGCAATCTCCCTAGCACATACGATTGTAAACCTGGCCGCGAACCCTGCCACGCAGAAATGGATCAGAGAGGAGATTCGGTACTACTGCGACGATGATGACTTCACCAAGTGGCCGTATGCCACTTGGACAAAACTCAAACGCTGCCAGGCTGTAGTGGTAAGCATCAATACTTCTGGCAAGCTTTCTTAGCTCATTGAATCTAGATGGAAACACTTCGACTCTGCCATCCTCTTGGCTCATCATCCAAGCTGACCAAAGACGCATGCAGTCTAACAGTAGGAGGGAATACGTACACGATCCCGCCGCATTCCAATGTCCAAGTCAACTTCTGCGGCCTACACACCAACACCAAAGTCTGGGGGTCGAGCGCCATGGCGTGGGATCCCGCCCGTTTCATCACACTGGACGATACACAAGGTGGCAAAGGCATGGAGGCGGAACAACTCCGCGTCTTTCCAGAAGGGGTTTACGTCCCTTGGTCGCATGGAGAGCGGATCTGTCCTGGCAAACGGTTCTCACAAGTCGAACTTGCGGCTGTCTTGGCTATATTGTTCCGCAAACATGGTGTTGAGGCTGTGCCGGAGAATGGAGAGTCGGATGAGGACGCGAAGAAGCGAGCGCAGATGGTGTCGTTTGATATACAGATGACGCTTCTGAACGAAATGTATAAGCCAGAAAGAGTAGGTCTCAAGTGGGTAGAGGTTGAGTAGGAAGGGGTATTAATGATCGGTAAACCGCCCTATCTAGGTTGAAGTACCCAGGCAGCCAGACCTGATTTTCCAAGATACAAGCTAAAGAGGTGTGATACCACCTAGGTATTAGCAATATCAATAACTACATTGGCGACATCGTAGGGAAGGCGCGAAAGGCTCAAGCGTAATTCAGGAATAAGCATGGTAATTACAGCACGCTTCTGTTTCCCGTTTTTGGCCCAGGTGAGTGTCATATTCTGGTTCCCGTTTTCCTGACTCTAGCTCCCCAATACAGGTTGGGATCGGACGGTATTAGGTTGCGCTTGTCGGAGATTCAGGCCACGACAACTTAGGGTCTATACACTCCTATACGCGACGTAGTAGGCGTTTACGATGGAGCGTTGATTCTGAACTGGATTAGACGTTCAGTCTTGGCGGGCGTTTTTAGGTGCGCTCCCAGAATCGTCTAAAATACAGTATCGAAGATCAATTTCCGTGCAGCTTCCCCTATCGGTTTCCATTCGAAAAAGGTACTTTAGTTCTACGAAATCACCAACCTCAAGCATCAGAAGGTTTAGCACTACACCAAGGGCATTGGAAATAGCACTCCATCTGTTTTTTCTTGGTATTAGCGTTATTGAGGCACTTGAAGAATTGGTCGCTCGACGCGTCTTCTCTCACATCCCATGCGCCAGTGTTGCAATACGCCACCGCATTCCTATCGTTATCCCTACTAGTCCATGATTCCGACCTCAAGGTGAACTGTATCAAGACACCTCTATGCTTAGGTGTCACGGCCAACAGTGCCTCAGGTTTGTTTTTCATGCGTAGCCAGTGCCCGTTCCCGGCCTCCGTCCTACCCACGTATCCAATCTGCGAGCCTTTGACGTCCCATATTGTTATCCCCACCGCGAGTCCTTGCCTGCTTCTGCGCACAGCTGGAACTCATTGACGTGGACGCGGCACCGACCTGGCCTGTCGGCATAGGGTGCGGTAGGTTTATTTGTTCCCTTAGCGCGAAAGACGATTGAGATTTTCGGTTGGGGCAGGCGAGGGTTTTGTAACTCTCGATCGGGATGGTAGGTTTGATGGTGCTGAGCATGGACCATGACGGAGAGATGGGGGAGCCAACGTAAGTGGTATCTGATGTAGCCGGGTACCGATGCATACGAGAGCATTGCCACATTCACTGAAAGTTTCGACAGACCTTCGTTCATTGTTGTCCTCGAAGAAGTAGTTTAACGCCAGTAGAGACATATGGTACGATAACTTACGTAGATTCTCTGCAAGCTGAGTTGACCGAGGAAGCATGCGAGGTTAAGGAAATGGTCTGCGTGGGTAGAGCCGTGAAGTCGCAATATTTTGTAGTCGCCTTGTTGACTGTGGAAAGAGGGCCAAGTTGGCCGCAGAAGCACCAAGATGCGGGCTCGTCGACTACCCCAACAAGAGAGTTGTTGCCTTCCCTACAGGCGGGTTTGTGGGTGTGGGTGTCAGGCTTGTAGGTTTGGCGACCGGGCTAGTGGTTATGATTGCATTGCCAGTGAAGCTGAAAAAGTATCCCTGGACGACGCTGAGTAGCTGTGATGTTCCTATTGAGGATTGTTTAGCAGTTGATGAGGGATACCTTGTCACTCTAGTTAGTATCTCAAAAGCACAGACGGTGTTTCCTGTCATTACACTAATAGAAAAGCAGCGGATGGCTGAAGATGCAACCATGATAGAATCCAGTTGATGTAAGGATGCTAACCACAGAGCAGCCGATGGTTTGCGATGTTTCGATCTTTCATGAGCTTGAAGAGCCAGCCAAGCTGTGTTTCTTCGCATTCGTTCGATGTTGACATTTCAGTGGGTTTAGTATTTGATTTAGTACTTGCCCCAGTACCTGTTTGAGCACTTCTTCCAGTCATTTCCTCAACATCTGTCATAGTACCAGCTCCAGTAGTTCTCTCAGCGTCTGTCGTACAACCAGGTTCAGTAGTCTTCTCATCATCTGTCTTCGTACCTGTCCCAGTTCCTATTTTATCACCAGTCTCTGTATCAACTTTAATGCGTTTGTCCGGTTGTTATAACCGTTGTCATCCCTGGCGCAGTTGCCGATCTTGAATCCAAGAAATTCGATGCAACTTACTCAGTTCCGGGGTCTTGCGTCGAATGGCAGGGGAGCTAATTGTAGGCGGTTTGATTCCGTCCTAGATCAGAGCAATGTCCAGAGTGCCACTGATTGTTGGGAAAATAATTGGGACAACCGTATCTCTTAAATCCTCGGGTCGAGTAGTCGTAATCTACTCATCCGACTTCCACCGTACCGTTCCCGTAAGCCTCTCTAAAGACGCTCCAGTCGGAAGTGCTGTGAGTACTGTGAGTGCTATGAGTGCTGTGAGTGCTGTGAGTGCTGTGAGTGCTGTGAGTGCTGTGAGTGCTGTGAGTGCTGTGAGTGCTGTGAGTGCTGCGAGTGGTGTTTTGATATATTTCATCGATGAAGTGGTGGAGGTAACAGATACTATCGAAAAAATCAGTACAACATTGCGTCTTGGACCAAAAAAATCCCATGTTACATAGCGGCGGCCGAAGACACTAAGTGTACCCACCCACATCCCAACATGCCTATCTAATCCTCAACAACATCAATCCCCTCCAATACTGCCCGCGTCCCCTCACCCCCACTCATACCAAAAGTAATTCTATTCCCACTTCCCGGCTCGAGATGCAGTAAAATGGGCACCACATCATGATACCCAGCACGGTGGTTCAGCGCCGAGATATTTACAGCCGGCCCATCGTTCACGGACACGAAAGCTTCACCCTGTGCGCGATTGCTAATGCGGTAGTGGAATTGCACCCATTGCGGTCCACCGAAGCCGGTGACATTTTGGAAGGTTATGCGGCTCGAGGGGTAGACTGGGGGAAACTGTTAGCACGCATACGCATATCGAGCTAAAGACCCATTCGAGCGAAATAAGTGGGAAGGAGATAACATACCACCATACACCCCTCTCTTGCTCAAACAATGCGCACAATCTCTATCTTCGGCGCGGCCCTCCACCTCCGCAAACTCGGCTTCGTACCTCCTCTTCGCACTCGGCAGTACCACCTCGCCCGTCTCAACATCCACCTTCCACTGCGCATGATACTCCAACGCGACCTTCCTCCCCGCCGTATCAACGCTCATAGGCAACCAAACATAATTGCTGTCCGGCCCGCCCTTCTTATCCCAACTATCGCCCATATAAATATACGTCGTCTTCTTGCTCCCCACGATGGTCAGCTCAAACGTGTTCTGACTGTTATACGTTTTCTGCGCCTCGGGCGCGATGCCGTACGGTCCGTTCCAGGCGCCGCCGGCTAGTTTGTCCGTCCAGAACATTTGGTTCGGGTTGCTGCGGTAGCCGGTTTTGCCGGATACGATGAGGTAGTATATGCCATTTACCTTTACGATGCCGGGGGCCTCGTAGGAACCTTTGGCTAGTACATTGACGCGGGTGCCGATGCTGCCGTCGCTGTTGATTTTGTTGATCTGCACGTTGTTGTGGTCGGCGCTCGTAAGGAGGTACCATGTGCCGTCGTCGTCGGCGAACATGCCGGTATCCGAGTACGTGTAAGCGTTTGGCGGGAGAGTGACTTTTGAGCCTGCGACCACGTAGTTATCGTTTATAGTTGTGGATTTGAGGGCTTGCACGTTGCGGTCTACTTGGCCGTAGAGCCAGAAGGAGTCGTTTGGTTTGGCGAATTTGGGGCGCCACATTTGCTGGATGGGGTTTTGTGGGTTGGCGCAGGGGGTCCAGTCGAGCAGGTTTTTGGATGTGTACATGTATGGCTGGATATCTGTGCGCTTTATTAGCTATTGGTGGTTTATTGGGAGAGTGGTATGGGGAGGTGTGCGCTAAAACATATATCGGTTTTCCTACTGTGACTCGTAGCGTGACCAACCCAATAAAACGTATCACCGCGCTTCAACACCATACCACCATGCGCATCGATCTTGGTATTTGATGTCGACATCCATAGAGCTCCAGGCACAATCCAAGAGTTCGCGGCCAAGGCCACTGCCACAACGGCGTCGAGCACTAATAATGTGAGCATTGCGATCGTGTAACGAAGTCGATCCTTCAATCCTTAGACTAGAGGAGAAGAACGAGCAGGTCGATTGTTAGGTGTTTATACATTTGAAGGTCGGAGTCAGCCCGGTAGTTCTATGCCCGGTGTGTGTTGTCCCTGGGGCATATATAATGATATATTAGCCTTGGGGACTTTACCCACGAACAACCGGCATTGAATGTAGATGACGTGGGGAAGGAGGGTACCTAGTACTTAGATTGATCGGCTGCAACATTTTATTCCTCTTCCCATAGGCAACGTCATTGGAGGTAATTATGTTGACTCCACCAATCGACTTTAAACATCCCTCATGCTTCGAGATACAAAGGTATTAGTACCAAAGGAAAGCGAGCCAGGGGGCATGGGCTGTCGTTTGGGAGTACTAATGTGAAGTTGATGACTGACGTTCATTGAATAAAGCAGAAAAGTGGCCCACGGCCTGTAGATGCTCTAACTAGTGAACAGACGTAACCAAAGCGAATTTCGTCCCCGCGCAACATCACTTCTCATCTCTTATATACTAGAGATGGAGAAACACGATCATCAAATAGTATAGACGCCGAGGCGATAAAATAGGTCGCCCACGTATGCTCAAGCTTCCAAGACTCCATGCAACCATGAGAACCGTAGACAAAAATCTAAGATGAAGAAAAAAACGTAAAAAGGGGGGAATAGAAAGAAGAGCAAGGTAAATAGAAGACATTGGCCATTAGAGCTCCTCCTCCTCCTCACTTTCTTTCTTCGCCTCCTTACCCTTAACAGATTTGTTAATCTTCGGCAGCTCAGTCCTTAGCTTCTGCAGACTCTTCTTCTTTTTCCACAGGATCTTGTAATACTCTGTCAACTTTGGAAACCTCTGCTCACTCCAACCTTCCCAGTTGTGAATCAACTCATCAAGCGCAGGCCACATTCCACAATCACCAATAGAGAATCTACGGCCGGCAATGAATGGCCCGGACCCAAAGGCATGTCGCTCCTCCAACCCTTCAAGAACGTTGAGGAAGCTCTGCTGGTACGTAGGCACCTCTCTATTATGCCAAAACTTCATCATTGTCGAGATATGTATGAAGAGATCGTATGATTGTGAGCTGCAGTAGCGGCCGCGATCGTCTTGGTCTATGGGGTTATAGCGATCGAGGTAGAGGATGACGGGAACGGCGAAGACGGTTTCGGTATGATTGACGTCGTTGTCGCGGAAGCATACTTGGCGGTCGACCTCGTATTGCTTTTCGAGCGCTGGTGCTTCGTAGGCGGTGTGCTCGATCTTTTGCTCGGCGAGGAAGATCTTGATCATCTTCGTTTCGACATGGTTGTACGACTCAAAGAGTATGGGTAAGTCTTTGGGCGGTGCATGCAGATGCAGTACATCAAACCCCTCACCGTACCACTCGTCCCAGTCGAAGTCGGCATTGTGGTTCTCGCGGCTAAAGGCGCGCACGATGCGCTCTGCTTCCTCTTCATCATCGTTTATGACATCGCAAGCATCGCGCTGGTCTTTGGAAGTCGCACCCTGGCCCCAGATGACGCTATTTCGAGCGTTGAGAAATGTCCCAATGTGGCGGAAAGTGAGTGAGATGCGGATACCACAGTAGGCAGTCTCCGCCTCACTACGCTCGAATGGAAGACGCTTGTCTGCCATGATACCATGCAGCCACTTTTCATTAGACTTGAGGCCGAGGACGAACATGGAGTTGTGTGGCATGGCGACGCGCTGTGTCTCACGATGCGCTGCCTCGTCGGACTCACTGGACTTGCCAGACTTCTTCTTTCGGAGACGCATCGTTCGTTGAGCGCCAAAGCTAACGTTCACGATAGAAGAACCTTTTGCGATATCGAGAGTCTTGTCAGAGTGCTCTGAGATGTAGTCATTGCCGGATCGGTAGAGCTGAATGAGCACATGGTTCAGAGGGTGTCCGACGAGCTTCTCCGCCTGTTTTCGTATGACCTGGACTTTGGGTGAAAAATGCAATAACGGTAAAGTCTGATCGGTAGGGTGTCGGTAGACGGGCATGGAGCCATCAGCGCCAAACTCACCCTGACAACATACCAGACGCGGTACTTCTCCCTGTTGGTGCAGCATCCTCTGCCATCGTACTTCGTTGTAGAGCTGAGTAAATATCAAATCTTTTAGAGGTTTTGATGGGTCGGTGGGGTGGCGCAGTTCGGATGGAAGGAAATCATAAATGATGCGAGAATCCCCTTCCGCGATGCGGTCTCCCGGACGTAGTACTGGAAAGTTTGCGAGCGACTGCGGCTTGGATGCTTTTCCCATCTTGGATATCTGCGAAGTTTGAGTTGATGCGGTATTTGGCTCTTCTGCGGTGCTCTTTGCGGGTGACTTTGGGGGCTGGGGTAACTCTTTAGTTGGGTCTGATTTAGGTGACTTGGACAACGCTAAGCGGACGTGAGAGGTCGATGACCTGTCCTTGCTCTCAAGATGCGATGAGGACAACGCGGGGTGTGATGCGGACAGTTTGAGTGAATGTTCAGCTTTCGAAAGGCTTTCACGCAACTTGTCACTACTTCCAGCCTTCGTGATCGACGTAGGGCGCGGGTTGTCAACTGACACTGCTGCCTGGGGAGACTTGAGCGGGTGGTCTTGCGATTTTTCAGCTGTGGCTTGACGCCTAGGGGGTTCGCCCTTCTGCTCGCCCTTTTTGCTTGACTCTGGCTTGGACTTCTTTTCGTCGCCCTTCTTGCTCTTGTCGCCCCGTGACCGCATGCGAATCTTAGATTTAACCAGACTCTGTTTGGCACCAGGCTGCTCGTCACGACTAGAATCTAGCTTCGCGCCCTGTGCAAGCTTCTCCGCGAATTGTTCGTCGCTTAACTTTGTATCCACTGTGGTGCGGCTGTCGGCGGCTGACGCGTCTGAGGGTCTCCGCTGTTGGCCGTTGATGGTAATGGCGGGTGGTTCGCTTCCAGGCCCCGGGGTTTCTTTGGGAATGGTTTGGCGTGGGGGTTTCGGTTCGGTCAACCGCATTTTGTCCACCAAATTCTGGAGCTTCTCTTCACCTCGGCTGTCATCTTGCGAGGTTGACTCTTTTTCGTCCTTCGAAAGATCCCGATTGATGACGTCTGAGCTGGTGACAATATTGACGTCGAAGAATTCGATCATTCTCTTGAGGGCAATATCATGGCGTGACTGCTTCCGAAAGCCAAGGCAGTCTCCAACGACGTTGATTCGAATGCCATGCCGCGCGGCATCAATTACTGTTGCTAGCACCGACACGTTTGTGATGCAGCCACATATGTAGAGTTCCGTAACCAGCCGGGTACGCAGGATAAGCAAAAGCGAAGTACCCTGGAAAGCGGAGTAATTGGTCGTCTGCACCACGGGGTCGGATGGTTCGATTTTGGGCCGGATAGCTTCGACAAAGTCTGCGCCGGACGAATTGGGCAGGCATGCCGGCCCAGTCTTTGCTGACTGCCGCAGAAACAGCTCTTCGTCGTCGTCGACTGCTGCTTGAGTCTCTTCGCGTGGAGCAGTGCGTCTTCGGGCGGAGACCCGTTTCAGGAGATCAAGCGCGCGCTGTTTGTGCTTTGCCGATCTTGACTGGGTTGGCGGAACAAGATCTCGCGGAAGATCGTCGTCGTCATCCGTGCTGCTCTCGATTCCATCGACTAGTCCGCCTACCACAACCGCATCGCCCTCGCCCGTCGTGGGGTCGTTGGCTAGTCGGTCGGCCTCGTAGAGAGTCTTGATCCAGATGACATTGGAGGATTGTTGGCGGAATGTCGGGATGAGGGCGTGGATACGCTCCAGAAATCCACTGCGGGTACCAACCGGAAGCTTGCCGTCCGGTTGAATGAAGTCGTTTTGCAGCCCAATTACCAAAAGTGCCTGATGGGTCTGGACGCAGGGTTGGTTTTGCGAGAAGAGTTCCAGGATGGATAGCGTCATGTTGAGAGAAGTGGACGGGAATGGCTTTCAGCGCATCGGATATGCGCACAATCGGCGAAGTAAATTTTGATATGTCGGCGGAGCATGGAGCGGCGGTGAGACTGTCACGCGAGCGGCAAGGGCAAGAGGCCGCTGAAGAGAGCAGAGGAACAAGGCACAGAGCCAACGCGCGGAGTTTGGTGGAGCATCACCAGGCGATGCGAGAGCTGTAGCACTGGATAGTCGCTGGAGTGTTGAACAAACGCGGCCGAGGGCGTCGATGGCCAAGCGGATCCAACCCGTCTTAATACGGCAAAGGCTGCGCAGCGGCAACGGCTGCGGGAGCCATGAGAGTGCGAGACGTGGACAGGGTGGAGGAGCAGTTCTGCGGCTCGGTTAGCAACCGGGATTGGTTCAACACCACATAAAGCGTCTAGCAGCGAAACCGTGTTCCATCATAAGCGCAATATTTAGCACCGCATGGCACCTGTGCGTCCAGAATCAATTGGAATTGCCGCTGCTTGCAGGGAGCTACCGTCTACATAGTTCCACGCGCGAGTCGCCTACAAAA
Organism: Darksidea phi; assembly: GCA_030770425.1. Taxonomy (NCBI): domain Eukaryota; kingdom Fungi; phylum Ascomycota; class Dothideomycetes; order Pleosporales; family Lentitheciaceae; genus Darksidea; species Darksidea phi. The sequence goes on from JASJFT010000007.1 coordinate 386,814, forward strand.
CGCTCAATGGCGCATCCTGGACCAAATACAGCCACGTTATACGCTGGGCTCTGCGGGAAAATCGAGTCTCGTCCATGACACGCATCGACGACAAGTCACGCTGCGCATCCCTCACGAATCACATCCGGGCTATGCAGGGCGCCCCGCAGTCCATCACTTTTGCGCCGCATCCCTCGTCGCTCTCGCCGTCCGTATTTCCCTGCGCAATATCTCGGCGGTTAGCCATGGCAAGGCCGGGCGAGAGGCCCTTTCACCCCATGAGCTGACGTCGCCGTGCCCGAGTCCGACTGTGTGGATGATTTCACTGCCCGCCTCACTTGCCGAAAAACGACGTGATCTTCCGGCTGCCGTCGCCTTTAGAGACGCTCTTTGCTGCACTACCGTTACTCGTGGCGCTCCTGGTGCCCTTCTTTGTAGGCGTCTTTGCAGCGCTCTTTTTCGGGGATTGGAAGGTTGCGGCAGACATGGCGGACATTCTCCGCTTGTGTTGTGGGGCGCCAGCTGCTGTGTCACCATCATTGTCTGCTTCGCTGCGCTCCCGCTTGATGCCTTTCGAGTCCTGACCGGGTGAGGAAAACGGTACTGGAATAGGCAATGGTGCGTTGTCTTCGCTACCTTCCATGCGGTCTGTGGTCTCACGAGGCTCATTGACGTCGTGCTCCACCTCAATTTCCTTCTTCGAGTCGTCAAGGTCATGCTCTGGTTTCTCGATCCCTTCCTCGTCCTCCTTAGCCTTGGCCGCTTTTCGTTGGTTACCGAAAAAGTTGGCGATGTTCTGTTTATTTGCAGCACTATTGATGGGCACGAGAAAAGACGGTGAGTTGTTTCCGACCTTGCCTACGTCTTTGCTGACAGGGTAGCATTCCAGTTCGCCATCGTACGGTTTGAGAAGGGATTGCAGGTCATCACTCCATTCTGTTCGATTAGGATCTAGCCAGGTCCTGATTGCATCGGAGCCGTTATCGAAGATGACGGGCATGCGATCGTGCAGAAATTTGAGTTGCTTGTTCGAGTTGGTGGTGATGATGGCGTAGCTATACAGCTTCTCCTCAGAATCTAGTCTGCTGTCAGTGGACGCTACTGCGGAAGCACACATGGCATTGGAAAACGTGGTACCAGACCAGAACCTGGAAACGATGGCTCTACAACATGTTCTCGTCGGTTACGAGGTCGGCAGCGGGGCTGTGTCTGCTTGTAACCTGACAAAACGCAGAGCAGTACGCAGGGAGGGCGGTGTGCCTTGATCATGTGTAATATGGGGACGAGAATGCGCTCACCTTCATACTGAACACAATCCCACAACCCCGCAAAGCACATGAGCTGGCCATCCTTGCGCTTGGTGAAGTGCGGGAGCCTTTCTTTGCCGTTGTTCTTCTTGAGCCATTCGTAGAAGCCCTGTGCGACTATCACACACCGTTTCTTCTTCTTCATGCTGGTCCACATGCCGCGGTCCTCCAACAGCGAATCGTCACGACAGTTGATCGTCTTCAGCATGGAAGCGTAGTCGGGGTTGCGTTTCGTCCAGAACGGCACAAGACCTGAGTGTCGCGCAGCGTGTCAGCAGAGCCAAGTACACAGCCAATCTAGGAGGACATACCCCATTTCATGGCCTGTAGCTTATACTTTGTGCCCTCTACGGGCCCCTCTGCTGGAATTGTACCGTCCTCGGTCCTGACTTGCTTGTCGCCATCGCTCTCTTCTGTCCTGACTCCTCCATCGGAACCGTCTGCCCGGTACACTAGGCCGTGATAGCCAGGTGCGAAGTTGTAGCTTTGCCGCACGCTGTCGTCGTCGGGAGCTTCGTCTACGGGCATCTGCGACTGCTCGAGCTGTTGCCGCACCACCGAGGGCCGCTGAGTGGCGTGTTAGCTATGAGAATGACGGTGAAGATTTGCGCTTACCAAGGCCAGAGCGTATCGGCCGCACATGTCTGGGGTTGTGTTCAGCGCATCGTTTTGCGGCGAGGCAGAGGTGTAGCTCTGCGCGTGACGGTGATTGGCGAGAGCTCGACGTCATGCAGGCGCGCTTTCAGCCCTACGCGGAACGTAATGCGCTGGCCCTGAGCTTTTCGCCGACATCACCGTTCAAACTTTTGCCCCACGCCAATTGCTCACCATCCCGCCATGCCAATGCCAATGCCACAGTAACAGAGACACCATGTTCGCGACATCTGTTCCTCGTGCCGCCGCGAGAGCTGGCCGCTTTGCGCAGTGCGAAGCCTCACAGACATTCACAAAACTGCCCGCGCGGACATGGCGACCCATCCAACCGCCCCTCGGACGGCGATACAACTCTACAGTTCAAGATCAATTCAAGGCGCAGTTTCGGAGAAGTCCGGTACTGTTCCCGTTTGCTGTTGTTAGGTGAGGGGCTTGTACCTCACATCAGGGAGAAGCTAATCGGCGCAGCATTCTGGCCATCACCGGCTGGGCGGCCTACTTCATCCCCTGGTACTACCATAATATCATCCTCAAGCCATATCACAACTTCCCCGAACCCGTCGCGAAAAAGCTGCGCAAAGCTCTGTTCTACAGTCGCGGGGCATACCTAGACATCAAGGAAGCGAACAAGTACTTCCGCCAAGCCTTGCAGGTAGCGAACGAGGAAGGCATGGATCCGTTCAGCGACGAGATAATGGGCGTGAAATACACAATCGCGGCGCTTTTTGAGGACGCAGGTTACTATGCCATGGCCTGTGATGTGCTTGAAATCATGCGCTCGGATTGCCAGCGCTGGATGGACGAGTTCAGCGACAAGCATTGGAATGATGGGCACAGGTCGCGGGTAAAGAAGAACATGGTACAGATCAATGTCAAGCTAGCCGAGCTCTACGACTCGAAATATGTCAATGAACCGGATAACGCGGAGAAGCGGCTGGTAGAAGCCGTGGAGGGTGTCCTAGGGGAGCAGCAAAGACGGGAAGCCGAGGGTCTGAAACCGGGCGAGGGCGACTTCATGACCAACGATGAAATGGGAGCTACGTTAGAGGGTATGCATCTCGATCACTCCACTATCCTTGTACAACCTCATCTGCATCTGCAACCGCTCACTCTTCGCAGCTCTCGGTCAACACTACGAACAGTACGACTCGCATTATCTAGCTCTCCCACTCTTCTTGCGAGCACTAGAGCTGAGCCCACCGAAGTCCTGTCACAGCGTCGTCCTAAGTATGTCTCAAAAAGCCCTTACAGGACCTCGCTAATCGCACGTACCACAGTGAACAACATTTCCACATGTCTCGCCCAACAGACGCCACCACCTGCAGCACCCACATCCTCTAAGACATCCTTCTCGAGCACCCCTCCGCCACCGCGTGTCGTACTAGTCGAACAAGCGCGCCAATGGGCGACCAAAGCGCTTGATCAAGCGGCTGCGATAACGGCTCCCGAGCGAAACGAAGAGTGCGATGTCGGGTGCGCCGTTGCGACACACAACCTTGGCGAGTTCTACGAGATGGAGGGCAGGATCAAGGAGGCGCGGCAGAAGTATAACGAAGCTGCTTCGTTGGCGAAGGCGCTGGGGTTTGCAGAGGGACAGGTCAACGCCAGAGCTGGACTCACAAGGCTAAAGGAATTGGAAAAGACGCAGAGGTAGGAAGGTTGTATAGTAACACTTGACGTGTATGATATGGTGCTGTCGTAATCTTCTTCTCCGAGACATTTTCATCCCCGTTTACACTGCTCCCTTCGCACTCGGTCGCTTAAATGCAGCGTCTGTTCGTCATCTTCAAGCCGCTATAAAGGCGTCTTTTTACGCTTCGGCTTCTCCTCTGCACATTACACCCACTAACTGCGGTTTAAAATTGCACCCGCAGCTTTCATGGAGTGCTTGCCCGCAAAGATTCTGCCCCCCTCCCCAGATCCGGGCTTTCATGTCTAAAACGAGGGCTCAAACTATGTATGTGGAGTTGGCTGCTGTGCCCCTTTATTAGGATTGAGAACTAAAATCAAGAGATACGAGCGTTGACGGATGGCGGATTTGAGGGGGGAAATACTTAATGATTCTGCGTGGAGTGCATTGGCTGCGAATTCCGTCGTAAAGGTTGCGTTTGGGGAATCCCTCCTATGGATGTGTGTGGGGAGACGAAAATGGCAAAATGTTCGAGGGATGTATGTGTGTGTGTTGACGAGAAAAGAAAAGCGTTGGTGCAGCACCCGATGAGCGCTGTGGCTCTGTCCGCAGCGGAGTCGCAAACTTGCTGAACAAACTTGCGACCAATGTACTCATGCTTCTGCGGTCATTTGGCGATGCAAACTATGTTGTGGTTTCCTTCGCCGCCATTGCGCATTCAATGTCCCACTCTTCCTCCCCAAGGTATCTCGAAAGAGTGGAAGAGACTAGATGATTTTTGGGGTGTATATAAAACTCCCTCTGTCTACCAAACTCTGTACTTCTTCACGCAACGACGCTCGGGTTCCGTTCTCCTAAAAGCGCCCACGAGTTCAGACATGGAGTGGTGCTCCAAATAGATACATTCCACCTCTAATGTGGACCTTTCGGCTAGAGAACCTTTGCCAGACTAAAATTGGGAGCAATGCGAGTAATATTAGTTTCTCATCCTCAGCACAAAAATCCATGTTCCGAGCTTGGGATGTGTTTCTGCTTCCTCGCGTAGACCTAACGCCGTACGACTCTTATGGCGCAGTGCTCCTTGGCGGATCCAAAATAACTATTCCTCGTCTTGATTTACAGCACGATGTGAATGCTTCCTCAGGGCCCCCCTCAGTCTAAGGAGAAGGAGGCGTGGTGTGGGAGCTTGAATAGAAATTCGCAGTATTCATGACTTCTTCCACCTTTATGTATTGGTCTATATATCGATCATCTTTTTCCGGTCTAAAACAGAAGCGCAGCCTAGCATTTGGGGGTGGAGAGAAGGCTCTTGAAAGTTCGCTAGTGGGATGTTGAATGGAAAAGTAACACAAGGTTATTGAGGCTAACGCTAATGTTGGTGCTTTTGGGGGGAGAGAAGGGGAGGGGCAAAAGCATCCATTCTCCCGCCAATGTTGGAGCTTTGCTTTATCGAAAGATAACTTCTGCAGCTCTATGTGGTCTCCAGATTTCATAGGCTATGTAAAGGCTCTCATGCAGTCAAGCCCGGCTCGAGGCCCCAAACCCAGCTCCAAACACCATATTCAACATCAAGCCTTCTGTGAAGATGATTTCCAAAGGAAAGATTCAGAAAAACAACCCGGGTGCGTTAATCTAACTACCCAATCTCCTCATCTAGTCTTTTCCTCGAGAATAAAACGACTGGATCCCAGGAACAAAGTAATAAAACACCAGTCTCGCGATTCATATCTTCCAAGGCCGCGGACATTCAAAAGAGACTCCCACTATTATAATTCGAACCAATCTTTTAAGGCACCACCTGCTCCCTTAGTTGGCCACAATGCAGATGCCCCGGTCCCAGGGTCGAATTTGCTCGCACATCTCGTCATGGACAACAAACTCCCGTGTCCAACCAAAATCGTCGTTGTCGGACGTGTGAGAACTCTCGCCATTTTCTTCATCTTCATCATTATCCGTATTGTTCTCAGACTCAGATCCAAAGCCGTTTGTTCCTATTGACACGTCTGAGAGTCCACTCATATCGGAGTAGAACCCCTCTTCACGCACGGGCAACTCTTCCTCTTCGTCCGTCTTCTCAGGTTCAACTACGCCAAAGAAAACACTCCAGTCAAGCATGGTGCCGTCCGCTGCAGCTTTCGGCCACGTTATCGTATAAAACTCAGTGTAGCCGTTTGCCAGTTCTGGTGGCACCGGACTGTACCACTCTTTGCTCAAGAAGTCTGCGTGGATATCGCCAGGGTTGTCTTCAGTTTCTTCAAGTGGGTCGCCGTGCGCGAGAGCAGTGTGAATGGTTGCCGACGGTGTCGGGATCCAATCGAGAATCTTCTTGCGGCGCTTGCCGTTCATGACGACTTCCATCGTTGACGGGCGCGTCCAGTATTCTATATCAAGGTCGTCGCTGTAAATGCTGATGATGTCGGAGATGAAGCGTTCTTCGAGCTCTGCATGTTTCTCACCCGCGAGCACCTCCTCCATTTCAACCTTCAGCAGTGCCTGAATCTGTTCGCCGTCAGTGTACGAAAGCTCGGTCATGCCAGCAGCGATTAGCGATTTCAGACTAATATTTCTTAGCACTTTTCCTTCTTGCTCTGTTGTAACGATCTTCTCGATGTTGTGCTCAATCATGCAGCGCAGTACGCGCTCCGTGTCTTCTACAGCTGCCTGTGCAACTTCTGCCTTCCACATCCCATCGAACTTCTTAAGAGCTGCGATCTGCCTTGAATATATTTGGGATGGCGTTGGAAAGTTCCTTTTCCTGTTGAACTCATTCCTGATATTTTCAGTCAACAATGCTTGAGTGAAGAAGTCACTACTCTCAGGCACGTCTACGTCTGAGCGAACACAGTCAGTGCCCCAAGCAGCTTTGCTGGGGTTTGATTGAATATCAACAGGAAAGTCCGGATCCTCGACGACCTTGTAGAAGAGAAGGGTTTCTGCGAAGCGGCAGTCGTAGCGGGGAGCGACCGAAGTGAAGCCGTCAAATTGAGGCAGTGTTATGCCACGGCGAGCGGCGAGAAGGGGGGGGTTGCGACTTACGGCCTGGAAAGGCTTTGTCGAGTATGGAACAAGCTCTATACCAAGTTTTATTTTTTGCGCGGTTACAATCGTTCTTGGTTTCTCACCTTTACCTTCGTGGAAATGGGCTGCTGAATCATCGATCCATTGTGCCTCGCACAACTCCTCTGTAATAGTAGCGACCACAGAAGGTTGGAAATGCTTTACGAGGGAAGTATCACAAAGCAAGTTTGTGATGATATGTTCGAAAGTAGCGATGTGGATCTCGGCGACTCGTCCGAGGCAGCAGTATTTGGTCGGCGTAGCTCGTAGGAACAACGTGTCTTGCAAAATGGCTTCTATGCCTATAATTAATTAGCATAATCTAGGATAATAGAATAAGGCTAATCTCACCTTCTATGAGCAGCGTGTCATATTCTAAACCAGGTGTGCTTCGGATCAAAAATGTTTCCTCCAATACCACTTCTGCTATGGAACACTGTTAGCCACCCATTCTTTCAGTCTGACGTGAAAAATCTTACCAATTCGAGCCTCCTCTGCTTGAAGAATGTTCTCCAAGTCTAGGTTAGAGCGAAGGGTTTGCGTATGTGTTAGGTACGCATCTAGCTCTGTGACACGTCAGTCCCAGCGTTTGGTATGTTGCTAAACTCCCGCCTTACCTTTCTCCTTTTTCAGGGCTATATCAATCAACTCGTTGGTGTCGGTACGCTCGCGAGCCGATATGTCCCACGTGGTGCGCCAGTACAGCTTTTGTAAAAGCGGGCGTGTCGGTAACAAGCTGCTGTTTCGAAACAAGGTGAGCAGGTAGTTTGTGGGATCGATGGAGCAGGCCTTCAGGGCATCGCGCACGCCCGCTGAGCCAGAGATATGTGCGAACACCGGTATGGTTGAAGATGTGTTAACACGTGCGGGTGTTGTAGAGTCCAATGACTCCCCGCCTAGGGTTCCTAGGTTGGTCATGCTCAATAGGTGTATCGAGTGCACAGAGAGGCACAATGCTGTTTGTGTATACAATGTTCAAAGAAATGAGGGTAGAAGTCCGACATATACGACACTGCGTGTGGGGAGGTGTTGTGAGCGAGTGGAGAGAGCAGCAATAGTGAGGTGTTGATTATAAGTTTCAACAAACACAGCTGACGTACATTGTTCACTTTCACAATGGAGATGGTTGCTATAGCGAGCTCATGATGTGTTGTGGACTGTTTCACTGACGCTGGCATGTGCTGTTGATCAGGCAAACCATAGTAGCGAGCACCCATCCGCTGTACATTTTGACTCACATACAGCAGAAATACATATATGTTGTTCGCACGCGCGACAAATAGGAGAGGGCATAGTACTAGCAATCTGGACAAACTCCTCTTCTATAACATGAATGAATATTGGGAAAATTTGAGGAGTGTTCGAGCTTCATTTTTTTGTAGCTATTCGAATGATATAGATAGCATTGATGGAAGTTGAGAGCCTTTTATTACCACAGAGCTTTAACATTCGGGTAAGGATACAGTTGGGACATTATGCACATTCTATGCAGCAGCAATAGGGCTGGCGATGTCATACACCCTTCTCTAATCTTATGCAACTACATTCGGGGATGCAATCGGCTTCAAACGTGCTTAGTTTACGGCTTCTGTTCAATATGTTCCACCACTTCTCCAACTGCTTTGTCTTCAGTTCCAATTCCACTCAATTTACCTTCCTCGTCATCAGAGCTCGGCACCAACGCTTGCTGCCCGCGCTTCTTCTCGTCCCTACGGTATAAGTACTGTCCAACGCAGAAGAAGAACCAGGTAAAAAACACAAAGGCGATGTTAACAGAGTAGCCTTTGAGCCATCGTGGACCTGCATAAAAGAGTAAACATAGTGCTACCAGTCGAAGAAGGAGAGAGCGTACCTTCAATAGCGGGAAAGACTACGATGGGGTAGAAAGAGTACACTGCCCAACCAAAAGTCAACTAGATGATCATTAGCAGGCTAGCATAAGTTTACGTCTCAGAATCGTGACTTACCATAGCGCCGACAGTGATAGCGCGCGCTTCCGCATCATCGCGCAACGCCATGTTGATGAACGGCATAAGGATGGGCGTCACGGCCGCTGACACTCCGAGTAGGTAATAGCACGCGACTTGTACGATTTGATCAGCAGATAACTCGGTTCCAACGCGATTTCTTAAGCTTACAATGAAAATCTTTCGGTATATACCATACGAGCAGCGATATGTTCGCGAACATGAATATGGCTTGAACAATCGAAAAGATTGACCACAAGGGATATATCATGCACAGTGATGTCGCCAATAGCGCAGCGATCACTGACACTCCTTGCGCGCCGGTGGGTATGTTGTTGACCTGCGGTATACTATAGGTTTTGAGGCTCTTCAACCACATCGCCATCTGCCCGTGCGGGTATGCGGATGAGAGAAAGCTTCAAGAGTCAGTGGACATTAGACATGCGGCACTCGATATGACACCCACAAGGTATAAGCGGTAACGCCAAGGTAGAACTCCCAGCGCCTCAACGTCCTCTTGATCACGCTCCAGTCCAATTTCTTGCTCGGCTCGATCCCAACATCGCGGACTCGCTTCCTCGCTAGTTCATGCTCAGCTGTAGTCAACCACCACGGCTTCGTGCCGGACGGTAAGCCTGGAAAGATGAAGTATCCTGCCAACGCAATAGGTAGTGAGATGATACCATCAATGATAAATAGCCATCTCCACCCAGCCATTCCACCAACTCCGTTCAAATTTGTGTAAGCTGCAGTTTGAAGATAGCCACCAAACATTACCGCGATATTGTTCGACACGTACCACACTCCCGTTCTTTTGAAGACCTCTTCGGGTCGATACCAGCTACCCAGCACGTACGTAGTACCGCTTGCGACTGGTGTCTCCAGTAAACCGAGCAAAAAACGGGTACCGTAGATGTCATTCTGGTTGCGCATCTGACTTTGCGTGAAGGTAACAACAGACCATAGAACCTCCATGGTTGGCAGGTACCATCTCGCCAGCGACGGACGAGAGAGGATGAGTAAGGAAGGGATCTGAAAGACGAGATAACCTAAGTTGTAGAAGGTACCAAATAGCGAATACTCGTTTCCCCATAAATTTAGTTCTTCTCTCATTCCTGACCAGTAAGCGTTGTTTATGTTGCTAGAGTCAAGCCATTTCAGAAAGACTACGTTTCTTGCATTAGTATTCTGTATCGTAATGCCGGGGATTGGACGAAAGTGTAGGCTTACACATGAATGAGCAGAACGTCAGAAGGCAAGCATCCATCTTGCGCAACAACTTGCGCTCTTCTTCTGGGTAATGCGAAGGATACCATTCCCACAAGTACATCCACGCTTTCCATGGTGAGCGCTTCGGAGCGTCTGCTGGCGCGATGACATTGGTTCCACCGCCAGTCTGCACCCCCAAGGTCTCATCGCGAGGTGTTGTTGCTGATGCCATGGCGACAGAGTGCCCCAAAAGAGTGGTCAGGTCTGCGGTGTGAGAGGAAATTGTTTCCCAGATCTCACTGCGCTAAGGTGGGACAAGACCCTGCCTTCAATATGCATCTTTTCATACTTGCATGTCGCTCAATATCAAGATAAATTGGACTTCCGAACCCTTGGGCTCGGCTACGGCGCATATCTGCATTTGGATGCCAAGGATTATCGTTCAGTGCGGGGGATTTAGGTCCGGGATAGAATCTCCACCACACAAGAATGTGAAAAGCGCCGAGACACCGATACAGTTGAGCACATAAGGCGATGGCTCTTAGACTCACCAACAAATGCTGCAAAAAACCCGGTTCAGGAGAGGTGAGGATTGGCGCGAAGGAATAAGCACTAGGATGCAGAAATGGTGGCGAGCCGAGGTTGGACAGGGTTGTTCACATGTTGTGAGATGCATGACCCAAACCGTCACTCCGAGGATGAGACGAAAGTGTAGGAATAGCCGAGAAGGGAATGAGAGACGCTCGCGCTAACGTGAGAAAAATAATGAATAAAGGAATTTCAACGAAGCGCTCAATACCCATTTTTGCCTCCGTAAATTTTCTCATCCTCTTTTTTTCTGTGGCAGCCGTAACCAGCCAAGTTAGGCGCATATAGCCATGCTTGAAATTCTCGCTGCAGCACACTCGACGCGTGTCGGAACCTTTATCGTCCCGCACTCAATAAACTTCATGTGTTTGACGGTCAACTACATTTGGTGATTCCGAACACATGGTGCTCAAATCTGGCTTAGTTCAGCGCAGCAACCAGCTTATCCAAACTATTCTTAACCGTGATCGGCGACCTAACTGCACTCCAATTGTAATCCAACAAACCCCAAAACTCCTCCAGTCCTTGGATGGTTTTCGGCGTCCTACCCGGTCTGGTCTGCAGATAAAAGCTGCCCGATAGCTCCCACTGCATCCATCCCACCTTCCAATCTTTCACCATTTCGATCAAGCACTTGTTGTACGTCGTTTGATTCCAATACGTTCCATTCTGTATGAAACCAAATTCTGATATGACCATGGGAAAGAGGTACTTCGTGGCTTTATCCGAGGGGTTGACAGCCTGGAAACCTTTACTATACCAAGCGTTCTTGAAGTTTGGGCATGTGGCTTGAGTGGCTTCAAAGTCGTATTTGTGAATTTCGAGCACGATCTTGTTATTATACGGGAAGTCGGAAGGGACAAATTTTGCGGACTTGCCGGCGGTCGAGGTGCCACGCGTGCCGTTGAGTGTTTTGCCGAGCGGGATTGGGTCGATGTACGTATCGTAAGAGAGGCCAGAGAAGAAGATTAGGGCTTCAGGTGCAGCTTTGTGGACGGCATCGGCGGCGGCTGTCATGTGGGTGTACCACGTATACCAGTCGACCGGCTCGGCTTTTGCAGCATTGCGGAGCTCGTTACGGAGACCAACGGATGCGAATGTAGGCCAGTTCTCTTTTGCCTGTTCTTTGTCAAACACCAGCTTTTAAGATTGATATGAGAGAACTTACATGGCTCGCGATGAACGACCACCCCTGAATCCATTTCTTCACATCAAAATATTGCTCTCCGAACCATCCATTCCCGTCATTCTCACCACAGCACCAAAACGCCTTCGAGACGTGGTTGTCTAAATGCACAATAACACCCTGCTTTCCTAGCTCCTTCGCTACTGCATCCCACACCTCCAGTCTCGTTGATTTTTTTGTAAATTGTGGATTTTTCTCTAGAATTTGTTGCAGCACGATAGTACCATTTTTTGCGCCTAGCGCGTTGATGACAGAAGCCTCGAGCGTCTGATTGGGACTGTTGCTGTAGATGTCGTCGATCATCTCAATAGCAAAAGTCAACCGCACGGAGTTGAGACCAAATTTCGGGATCCATGATACGATTGAAGCGATCGATGCGTGTTGAAGACCTTCCGGTATCATGATCTCTTGGTGACCAGGCCAATTGGTCGACTTGTAGTAAAAGACATCGCCATTGTGGTCGAGGATATCTCGTCCTTTAGTCACGAAAGGGAGGATCGAGGCAGCGTTTCTAGCATTCAGCGCCGGAGGTAAAGCATATGCTATTGATGCCAGGGCGAGAAGAGACGAAAATCGTTCGAACAACATGATCGGTTATTGATCCAAAGAGCCTCAGAGCTCTTCAGCAGACAAATGCAACTGCAGTGCTTCACGAGCCTGGTTCTATTATACGTGACTATCACGCTCTCATACCGGCCAAATCAATCGCTAGATTAAACCCTTCCCCAGATCTTCCGGCGTGCATTCAAAAGTTCCCTCGCAGGGGTACATCATCAACCAATTCGTCCATTGACCGACTCCAACACATGCCGGGGTACGAAGCTAAATTCAATGTTATGATACCGGAAGATTTCCTTGAAGCAATTCTCACCGATGCAATAAGCTCACGAGATCTAACGCCGTGGACACGCTAGATCCTTTGTGTAGCAAAATTCTAGATCTGCAGCGGGTAATATACTCAAAAAGATCAACGTCCGGGTAACAGCATACAATCCCCGATTTAGCCAGACTTTCGCGCGCAATTACCCCGAAGCCCCCCGCATGCCCCACCAAGCTTCCGTATGCTGCAACAAGCTAAGCTCCATGCGTTTACACTCTCGGTATCGAAGCAACCTCGGCGGGAATTGAGATTTGAAAATTGAATGCGTTCCTTTGGCAACTGTCAAGTCCTTAAACAATGCTCCCGATATAGGCCTCGAGCTACACAGTCATATGGTTGATCGACAGCAACCGTGAGAGCACCTGCAAGACCTAAAAATGGAGGCGGTCACTTTCAGGTACGGTGCTCCGTATTTGCGGTAGCGTCTCCACTCACCAGTCCAGCTCGAAGGGCAAGAATCTCGATGCAATTTATTCCGAGAATGTAGCCGCAAAGATCTTCCAAGTTGCACAAAGAGGTTTCAAAGAAGCAGTACAGTTCCCTAATCAAACAGATCAATTCTATCTGACACTCAACAGGCACCTCTGAAAGAATACCCACATACCGTTCCACAAAAAGGCTCCGAGGCTGGCAGATACGAATACCGCGAAGCCGACTTTTGGACGTGTGGTTTCTTCCCTGGCTGCATCTATGCCCTCCTCGAGCGCACCATTAAATACCCGCAAGCTATCCACATCCGGTCCTATCCCCCAACACAGCTCAGGGATGAGCTATTACGTCTTGGGCGTCACTGGTCGGTGGCAATCAATCAGATGTCTGGTCGAACTGATACACATGATATGGGCTTTATAGTACAACCCGCGTTGCAGAAGGATTACGAATTAACGAGAGATCTGGATAGCTTAGCGAGTCTGACAAAGGCGGCTTATGCGCTGGCGAGTAGGTGGGATGATAGGGTGAAGGCGATTAGGAGTTGGGATGTTGCGATCAATGACCGGTACTCGATTACTGACATGGAAGAGAACTTTCTTGTTATCATCGATAGCATGTGTAGTCAGTCACGTTCCCTTTCCACCGTCGGCAACCACCAACTAACTTCTTCAAGATCTGGACCTGCTCTACTACGTTGGCTATGCAAAACACGACCAAAGGTTGATAGATATGGCCACCCAGCACGCCAACACAATAATACACGAGATCCTCCGTCCGGATTTCTCATCCTACCATCTTGTCAACTTCAGTCCACAAACTGGAAAGCCCCAAGCAAAAATGACGAACCAGGGTCAGGCCGATGAATCGACATGGTCGCGTGGACAGGCGTGGGCTATAATGGGATTTGCGCAGACATATACTTGGACGAAAGATAAGAAATATCTAGAAACAGCGATCGGCTGTGCGACGTATTTCTTAGGAAGATTGCAGGAAGGAAAGGCCAAGTGGCATCATCCACTAGTACCAGTGTGGGATTTTGATGCGTCATTCCAGGATGAAAAGGAGCCGCTACGAGACGTTTCTGCTGGCGTCATTGCTGCGAATGGCTTTTTGATCATCCATCAAGCACTGAAATCGCTTGACCAACCCGATACAAGTCTATCTAACATCGACTTTCTCGAGATGGCGTTACAGATTGTCAGCGAGACTTTGGATATGGCGCTCGACAAGGACTTCGCGTCATTCGATGATACGCCACAGAAGAGCGATGAGCATATAGATTTGAAGGTGCGCGAGTCGGGCTTCGATGCTATTCTGAGGCATTCGACGAGTAACAACAACGAGCATGCGCATAAGCCGTATTGGGACCATGGCTTGGTTTATGCGGATTACTATTTGCTCGAGTTTGGGAATAAGCTGCTGAGGGCAGGCTTGGTATGATATGAAGAGGTACAATAGGGCCCATGCCTAATGTACTTCTCTCCTAAGGAATAGGACCAGACGTCAAAATTCCTTCTAGGAATCCAAACACAAAGTTTCAGAAGAATGGAAGCCTCCGAAATATTCTATTCTACTCGACCCAATCAAAAGCTATGTACTCTGGTTCACTTTCTAGGAAGTCATGCACTTTGCCCAAGGAGAACTTGGGAACATCATGCCAACTCTCTCCAACCGGCGCGCCATCATATTTCCCCTCGAGTCCAGCTCTTCGTGCTATAGCAAAGACACCTAAAGTAAACGAGACTTGCTTCTTTGCAGCTATAATCAGCGTTTTGAAACCTATCGTTGGTATCAACGTCCTCTGCCATACTAGATTTGTGTTCGCATCCGGCTTGAGGATGTTTGGCCGTACATCTGCGAACGATATATCGCATCCGAGATGTTGTATGCCGCTTGCGCCGGCATTAGAGCAAATCAACGCTCCACTGGATGCTTGGAATGTGCCTTCGTGGAAGGGTGTACCTTGTGTCGTGAACAACGCAGAAACGTCGTTGAAGGACGGTAAAACCCCACCGCGTTTGTCTTCTCGTCCTTGGATTGCAAAACCCCCTTGCACTGCCTGTATATCAACTTCTTCGGGACCCTTGTTGATAATTCTATGTGCGCAGATGTGCCAGTCTGGCCAGCGACTAGACGGTGGAATGAGCGCTGTATGCACTTCCACATCGGCGTCTCTCCAAGGCTTCCATGTGCTAACTAGAGTCGGGATATCTTGAACGAATTGGCCTTTGCTGAACAGGCGTGTAGACTTGATTTCATGCGTTAAGCTCTTCCATGGCACCCGCCATGTGTCGCCGCCATCTTTACTGAGAGCCAGAGTACTATCGGGCGCCATTTGAACCAGTAAAGGCCCCGTTGGTACACTGAAGCCAAAGTGAGATGAGTACGCGAACTTGCCGTACTTTGCTTCTGTAGCCTTCAATGGCCATGGGCAGAATTGTCCCCTTGAAAGTAAGAAGTGATGGTGTCCGGTGTTGCAAATAATCTGCATCGGCGGCTTTACCAGCATCGGCATCTTGGTTATACTCTCAGGGAGTGTCTTTTCTTCAATTACCCAAAAAGGATGAATTTCTGGTAAAGCCAAGGCAACAAAGGACTTCATGGCCCAGTACGGTGACTGCGGAGAATTGTAATCTTCGCCCATGTACATATTTGGGTAGGCAAAGCCAATGGTCAGTGTACCGTCGATGTTGAACATGTCGTGTTTGTTACTCCACCAGCGGAAGTGCCGGAGTAGAAGGCCTTTGCAAACGCCCCAATCGCTCAATGGCGCCGGAAGCTGGACTCCTGCGAAAGCGGCAGCAGACCAGAACCCTGCGAAGGCGAAGCGATATGTAAGACTACGACCGAACGGGATAGCAGCTCCTTGAAACTATCAGCAACACTTCGGACAAGGCACCACAAATTAAAGCATACCGTTTTGGTCAAAGTATTGCCAGAACGAAGACGCGAAGGCAATCGCTCGTTCTTCAAACTGTGCACATCTTTCCGGATCCAAGTCCAGTGCCATCTTCGAATACAACAGCTGAGAAAACTGAATCGCGAAGCTCCCCGAGTAGTAGTCCGCCTGGCGCCCGTTCTCGTCCCATATACCATCAGCCGCCCATCCTTCGCTCAGATAGAACTGCTCCATCTGATCCAAATCTTCATCCATGAACCCTTTTACATCCTCATGTGGCACTCCACAAACCTTGACAAGGGCAAGGTTTGTCATGACGCGGAACCATAGCCAATTGGTGACTGGAAAATCTTTCCCATTAATCGCTTTAAGCCAATGCGTGATATTGTTCTGTGCTTCAGACGATTGACTGCGGAAGAACGCATCAGGCGCAGCGAGCAACGCGAATGAGATGATTTCCATCTCCACCATTCTTTGATCGCGCACCACCACTGGACCCCAATACTCGGCATGGCTTGGATCCGTGCCATTCGCGAGTCCGCAAACATACGGCTGGACCAGCTCTTCTGTTTCCTCTTCAGTCAAGCATTCTCCATGGATAAGGACAGCGATTGCCCACAACGGGCGAGCGAAGCCTTCAAGTTGCGCGGCGATGTCGTCAAAGTGGGTTCCAGTTGCGAGAGGCAATTTGATTCGAGCACCACCGGGGGATTGGTATGGCCGTAGAGCTCGAAGAAGCGACACACATGCAGTCTTAAAGTCGGTCCGCGTTTTGAAAGGATTATCGGAGAAGCCGAGGAGGGTTGGCATGGCGCAGCTAGAAGGATACGCAACCTCACAGATAGTAGGTCTAAGAAGTCGGGGACGGTTCCACACTCAGATCTGATGCTGCGAGACAGCAAATGTATACCTCTAGCAAAGTTATTGGGGGTGAATATTCTGAGCACGTGATCCTCGAATTTGAACGCGAATTGGAGTCCGCCAACACATACAGACTTTCGCACGGCGCATACGCAGCTTAAAATAATTAAGAGGTCGTTAAAGGCCTGTGTATTGGGGCCGATTAGCGGGGCGTACGGCAACTTCGTCCTCTGCGGGGTTCTTCTCCACTATGGGCATCGGCGCATCTGCCTCCGCTCCACCTTCTTCGAAAATCACTGGGCTTGCCGCGATGAAGACTTGGAGCTGTGTACATTTCGGGCAGCAAGAGCAACGTATAGCCGCGTTATGGGCATGAGATGATGTAAACCTAATATGCATGATATTCAAGCGGCGTTTTTCCATGCAATCAAATAGGCAAATTTCAGACCCGAATAGGCTAGTCTTCATGAGTGCGTAGTCCAAGTGATTTCGTACCGCAGAGGTTCTTTTCGCTTTCCTATCATTTGAATCTGCTTGAGCTCTTCCGTCTGGGCTATGTTAGATAGTTAGGGAGAAGACTGTGGCTTGGACCCTTGAGTCTTGTCGACAAATCAGCACTGCCGTTCACTACATCGCAAGGCCAAAGTTCTCGTAAAGAAGAAGCGAACTATTCCGCACATATAGTTTATACACGGAGCAGATGTCGGTGAATCGTGAAAGATGGAAGAGGAGGATCAGACGACCTGAAACCTTAGAAGCGCGCCTCCACCAATAACAACCTCGGCAGCTGACTCCACAAATCGACAGATCAGCAGGTACATCCTCCGGGACAACTCTCCAACCTGCTGACCCTAATCTTCCCCTCAACCTTTCTCCTCAAAAATGGCCATCACAGAGAGATTGTCGTACCCCTACAGTCTGAACCTCCAACTCCGCGGCTACATCGAAGGCCTTACATACATAGACCGCAAAACGCTGCAAACTCTCTGCCACTATTTTGGTGGTATTCCTTACGCTCTTCCACCCATAGGCCCTTTCAGATTTAAAAAGCCGCGACCGTTGCCGGCATGTTATCGCTACGGAACGCGCGCGAACCCAGGACGCTTTTCTGGCGGATGCGGCATGTGTCCCCAGCCGGGCAGTGACCCATCGCAGTGGGATGAAGACTGTCTACAACTAAATGTGTGGATTCCGTCTGGAAACCCGCCTTCATGTGGCTGGCCTGTGCTGTTCTGGATTCATGGCGGATTTTTGCAGTTTGGAGAACCTGGGTCTCTGGATCCGTGCGCGATGCTGAGTGAGACGGCTTGCAAGGCCATTATCGTAACGCCAGGGTATCGGTTGAATGTTTTTGGCTTCCTTGCTTCGCCGGAGCTGCTGGATGCTGGGTGCGATGTTGATGCAAATAATGGTTTCTGGGATCAAAGGATGGCGCTTGAGTGGACGTGGCAAAATATCAGTTACTTCGGTGGAGACGCTTCGAATATCACCATCGGAGGGTACTCTGCGGGATCGCATTCGACTTTTCAGCAACTAGCTTATGATCTCGGCGTATCGGAAGACAAAGCGATCGCGCGGCGAGCACTTATGCTTTCAAATGGACCCGGAATGCAACCGAAATCAATGGACGATGCACAACTCCAATTCGAGGGACTACTCCGAGCGTTAGAAATACCTTCAAATATGACTCCAGCCGAGAAGTTAGCTACACTGCGCGCTCTTGGTCCTAAAGCCCTCATCGACGCCACAAACAACATGAAGTACCACCAGTTCCGCGGGGTAACGGACGGCTCTTTCATCCGCCATGGCCTTCTCAATGAACTAGACACCGGGCTCTTCGCAGAACGTATGAAGCGTCGCAGTATAAAGCTTGTCATGGGTGAGTGTAGAGACGAGCACTTTGTGTACGGCGAATGGCGCAAACCTTCCAATGATTACGAGAGCGTGTTTTACAGACTGCAGGCAGACTACCCGCTTGCAGCGTGTCAAGCGCTCATGGAACATTACTTTCCTGAACGTAGACTTCCGGTTCGCTTCAAGGACTGGCAAGAAGCTTTTGGACATATCTACGCAGATATCCAAATCCACCATCTCGAGCGCGGCATGGCAAACGCCCTAGTTCAGCACGGCGCAGGCGACCTCCTCTACCGCTACCGCGTAGAATGGCGCGCACAGTGCTGCGACAAGAGCTGGCCACCTGAGTTCGGCGTCACCCATGGTACTGACATGACTTCCATCTGGTTCTGGGGCAATGGGGAAAGATTGAGCAACAAGGAGAAGGCACTCGTCAAGAAAGCGTTTCATGAACAGTTCGCCCGGTTTGTAAACGGGGAGGAGGTGGAGTGGGGTACGGAACATGCGTTGCAGCTCCGGACATTGAAGCCAGATGGCAAGATGGTGATTGAGAAGGACAAATGGTTAGAAGAAGGCGTGAAGGTTTGGGAGATTTTGAAAAAGGTGGGTGCGACGGGAACCCCGATGGTATCTAAGCTATGATGAACGCCAGCGCTGCGAGTGTATATTATGCACTAAGACTAAAGTACCAACAAGTTTCGTCCCGCTTTTCTATGTTCTTCTATACCATTGCGTTCGACATCACTTCCGATTTCTTCTCGTCGCGCATCACGCGCCTTCCGTTTGTCCACACAACAACGGCCACCTATACCAAGGCAATCTCTCACAATCCAGCTCCATTCCTCCAAAGACGAGCAAATCGACATCCGTATTCACTTTCCTCTCCAATTTTTCACTCTCGCCTTCTTTCATCTCCCATTGTCCATCCCTCAATATCACCTCCAAGGCTTCAATATCCCTACGTCCTACTGGTAATCCACTTTCAATCAGTCGAATCAATTTGCTCATTTCCAAGCAAAAACCGTACGTTCCATCTATGTAAAAGCTATGGTGTTGATGTTTTGTGAAAAAGTTGGCGAGACGGGAGTGCAGATGGAGGTACTCGGTTACTGCGGACCTTTTCTCGCTATGGGAAGGGCAGGAGTATGTGCGCCGTGCTAGCGTGATGAGGGCAAGTAGTAGCGATTCTAGCTTTTTGTAACCTGGGCGAGAAGGCGGTGGTGGTGGTGAATCGGGCGCCGACGAGCCCCGTGACTCGGATTCGAGTGAGGATGTTGATGAAAACGACATTTCGGTTGCAGTGAGTCGTCGCTGTTTTGTGGACTTTGTGCTGTCTGCTGACTGCGATCGTGCGTTGGCAACAGTGTTGTCGGGTATGTTTGCAAAAGCTGTTTCGTTGGCGAATTTTGATCGCTGGCAGTGTGAGTTATATAAATGGAGTGTGGAATCCCGCAAAAAATAGAATAATTGATAAAATGTATTTTCAGCGAGCGAGCCAAAGTTTGGAAAGAGTCACCATCCGATCAGCTGACATCAACTCAGCCTCACCAGCCCATTACCCTCGGTCATGATCCAGTATTACCACCACCGCGAAACACGGAAACACGCTTTTCCCAAACTATGGTACAGAACAAGAACTCTGAGACGTGTAGTATCTAGGTCCTAGGGAATGCTCTACATCATTACGATAACCTACCAAAATTCCACCCACCCCATGAGAAAGGCGAGTACTATATTAGCCCCAGAAAGGACCGAAATCTTCCAGCTTGTTAAGAACTTCGCGGCGTGCTTCATTGCCTGGGGCATTGGGCGGAACACTGCTGCACTTAGTACGTCAATCGTCGAAGCAACCGTGGAACGAAAAGGCGGACGTTACCTAACTTCTTTCAACTCTCCCGTTCCAACATCAAGAACATATCCAATAACCGCAATGTCGCTCCTCACATGCGGTGAGTTCCTCAGCGTTGAGACGTCGGAACTGACATTCGCCTCACTATCCCCGGGTGCCCAGGCGCAGCCTTTCCCCGTCAGTGAACTATTCTGTAGACTAGAGGGTTGGAAGGAAGCTGCTTACCGGTGTGCTGCACTACGACAATCATGCCAATGCGAGAAGACTGGTCGATTTGGTAGATGTTGTTGAGAGCATGCGCAGTACGTCCACCGGCGGTCTTGATGACGGAGGTGCTGTTTCCATTGGCAGAGAGGTTGACGTAGCGGGAGGGATCTATGCGGGGGTCGGTCTCGCTACAGGAGACTGTGCATAATCAGCTGCACTCTGTCCTCATACGATGTTGGAGAGTGGTGGGGATGACGGAAGGGAATAAGCCGTGGTAGGGTAGTGAGCACTCACTGATGACTAGGGTCCCTGAAGCCATGTCTGGTCTACTAGATCTAGATACGTAAGAGCGTGATTGTCTATGCCGAACTGTGTTGTTTACAATATCAGTCTTTTAGGATCAGTCAACATGGTTCCACTCTCCCATCTTATACAAGCCCTCCCCCCTCAATGTCAGAACCAGACTGCTACACTGGCATGTCATCCATCCTTTGACTCAAGCTGATATCTCGGTGCCGAAAAGATGCCCATTCCAAACCATGCACGGCATTATCCGGCGAGCACAATACAACTCAAATATAACATCTACTACCATAACTCATGCATGGATGCATAGCAGATGTCACAACGTGGCTGTAAGCAGTTAGACACACCATCACAAACATTTTCAGTAATCTCTACGAAAGGAGTTCTCTCGGATACACACATGGCGCACGATCCTTCGATCTGTAGAAACTATGCGATCCCCGGAAACCCAAGCGACCGCGTACGTCGCCATTGCATTCTACGTATACGCCAAGGTTATGACGATGGAGATCGCGCACTTCCAAATTAAGAAGATCTACAGTACAGTAGGATTCGGGGCTGGTTGGAATACTCTCGGAGACTCCGGCTGTGTGCTTGATTAGCTAGCAGCGATGCCACTATGGTACAGATGCAGTGGCCAGTGCATGCATACGCCCATAACATATTTGCATTACTAACGTGCATCAAGGACAATGTGAGGGTAAACGAGACCGCTAAGCTTGACGTATCTGCACGGCATCCGACTACTCAAAATACACATCCAGTGAATGCCTCCCTTTAGAGCGTAGCCTAATACCACCACCACTAAACCTACGCATAATCTAACGCCCTTCCCGCTCTACTGCAAGCAGGATGTGGAAAAATACATCACTCTGTTATCAGAAATACTACTCACTCCAAACCTTTTGCTTTTGCGCTTGCGCGTACACTTTCCCCGCGGCGCGAACCCAAGCGAACGTTTATAACGCACTACTTACATATGTGCATACGCACCACCATTCTAGACAGTCCGCGATCCGTGCCACACAATCGGAAAAGCGAGCATCTCCGATTCAAACACACAAAAAGTGCTCTTGCAGCTGTTGAATTAGTAAACGTACTGTTCGAAGCTACAAGGCTGCATGCCCACTCGCCGAAGCAACCGAACGCCTCATTCTCGCCAATCGTTCCCAGTGCAGCGCGCCGCAACCCTGGACGGGAAATGTAAGCTGATCGTTCGATTATTAAGCCTGAATATGGGTGCATTGCCGTGGGAGAGAGGCGAGTTGCTTTTGCGGCATCGGATATAGGTCGGTCGGCAGTGTGGAAATAGGTCGGCGAGCTGTGGCTGCCGAGGCGGCCGAAGTGCTTACTTGTAGGTGCGGAGCGGCATGATGACGTCATGATAGTGCTGCACTGGCGGCTTATGTTACATTATTTGTGATAAGGAGATGCGAAGTGGTGTGCTGCACATTGGGGTTGGGGACGAGAAAAGACTAGAAGTAATGCTTTGTCAATCAGTATGGTTGCGCGAGGCACATATTTCTGCAGACCACCAGTACCGAGAGAATCAAACGGGAGGAAGAGCATCCCAGGATCCCAACTCCGAAGAAGCGGCGAAGCTTGTGGCAATATGAAGCATTACCAGCTCAAACCATGATATGTTCCGCTTGGCCCGTAGCTGAGATCTTCCTCAATGCAAGCATTACCTGATGTGCTGATTGATGCGAGTAAGGAAAAGTCGTTGGTGATCATGTATGGCACTAGTATTTGTATTGTGAAGAGATAGGACCTGTTATTCATTCGCACAGGCCCGCCAATGCCATCGCTAACAGGACGTCCTATCCAAGAAAAATGTAGTTTGGGTTTTATCCTAGTGCAGCCGTTTCTCACATGGCAACCAGTGCCAAATATCATCTCGTACTACTGACAAGAAAACAAAAGGGCATTGAGAATGAGGTACGGAGATATGTAATCCGTTCCAATAATTCATACCAACATCACTATCCAGACCCCTATACGCCGATGCTATGCGAGTCCTCCCTGGCGAGAACATGACGGTATGAATGGTAGTGACGTGGGCAAAGTACAAGAGTGAGAAGTATGATGACTGATGTACGTGAACCAATAGGTTCATGCGTACTCTGTGCTGCTTCTGGTCAATACGCCCCTGCCGTTACACATATTGACGGCCAACGTCGTATGCTCGAATCCTGGATGTCTTGTAGTAGCACAAGTCCTGTGAATAGGCCTTTCTCCTAGTGTGACAGGCTAGTTGTTTCATACGCTCTGATTCGTTACAAGACCTCTTGTCGAAGAATTAGTTTGCGTAATGGCAGTTTTCGGCCGCGTCGTTCGTGTGTCGGCGGTATCTGGCCTGATGGTCGAGGTCTCCCCACGGCTGATAGTTTCCTGATATTCTGGTGGACGGCCTTGCTCGACATCATCTCTTGATAGCGTTCGTAAGGGTACCGCTAAACCGTTCACAAGATCTTGTGTTCCTTCGGGAGTGTGTGCCACAGTAGCGTCGCTCTTCGTTCGGTACGGCGGGGGAGCTTCCCCGCGCTCATTGAGCCCCTCCTCCCTTCGAATAAATGCCGCTGTCTGATTGTGTCTGAAAGCACCATGGAACCACCTCCGGGTATTGATCCAGCCATCCATGTCCCTTGCAAGCGCATTGTGTCCGCTCAGCCGCATTTGCTCTTTCCTCCGCTTCCGCCGTTGATGTATCCACCATAAAAGCACGGCTGTAAGCAGGCCGAAGACGGCAAGAAATAGGAAGTAATAGTTGAATATGCTATCATTGCGATCTTGCCGCGCATCCGTGTCGATAGCGCCCGGGAAGAGCTCCGGTGGCATGTCTGTGGATACGGCGCTCGTGCTCGGCGATGTCGTGGTGTTCGATGGAGTGGAGCTGGTAAAGGGGGTTGTCATCGATCGGAGGGAGTTCGTCGTCGACACCGAGGTCTGGGTAGTCGTCGGCATGGTTGCTGTCGATGGAAGACTAGGAGGAGTGGATGAGGTTTCTATGACGCTCTGGGCGATGGCGGCTATGGGTAGTGATGCGACAAGTAAGAATATCCGCCATAGTGTAGAAACAGCTCGTCTCCTCTGTGGTAAGCGTGTCGTACAGCCATAGCTCATCTTTACAGGCCGCGACTCCTGAAGAGGGCATCCAACAGCTTCTCAACCCGATGCGGGAAGCGGAAGGGACGTCGCGGGAAGCATGGATTGCGAGTTCAAGGCAGGCAATACGTAGCACCGTCAGCCATGACCTGTCGAGAGGTGAAAGACCATCGCGATATGTCGTCGGAGCCCGTGTTGCAAATGATTTGCGGGGTCCTTTCATATGCGGCGGATTCTCCGGGAGCTTGACTGGCGCCTCTTACCGGAAGCGGCAAGGACTCTTGTGTGACGGCGATCAGGGTCTGGCTGGGCACGATCGCGGCATTGAGGACCTTGTTGGCGCCACCACGCACTCTTCGTACCTCAACCTCAGCCCAATACTTTACACTTACACTCTTTACTATGGTCAAGGCGGTGCGAGGTAGGTTTTCTTCGCCTTTCCTATCACGCTGTAGCTTACAGCTCTAGGCACCCTCGTAAAGTGCGACGCGTCAATCAAAGCCATGCTGGTCGACATCGACAACAGGAACAGCAACGACTTCATCATCGAGGACTTGGACGAAGAACACCTGCTGGTCAAAGAAACAAAGGTCGCTGCGCTGAAAGCACGTCTGAACCAGGGATGCTTCTCGATGCCTGCATCACGACCCGCTACTAACGCCTCACAGATGTTGAAAGAACGTCTCAAGGACCCAGAGAAAGAGGTCAGCGACGCAGAAGACTAGCTTCCACCAATACACATCAATTTTCTATTGTATACTCCTCGCTATCGACCCCGTTTTCTCACCTTCGCGTTCACGAACCACACGATCGTCTAAGACATTTTTTTCATTTGTGCAACGCCCGGGATCTCCGGAACCCACGAGACACGATGAGAAGTGAAGAGCTCTGCCTGCGGTTTGAGAGTTTCGAAAATATTGGGGTCGTCTAAGGTGCCGATCTGCGTTTTCAATCAGCTTGCATATCACGGAGTTTGACCGGATGCGGGCGCATACTTTGATGACTATGAGGCCGGGAAAGGACACCCCATCGCGCCACATGGTAGAGCCACAGTCGCCGCTGGCACGCTGTCAGAAATAAAACAAAGTCTAGCCGTCTACAACATACCAGAAGTGGCTAGCGATGGCGTTGCCGCTGTCCGCCTTTGTCTCAAACGTCTTCGCGTTGCCGGAAAGGACCTTGAAGCTACCCTCAGGGAAGATAGCGTTGGTACTGTAGGCTGAGCCGGAGATTTTACGACAGTCAAGGCAGTGGCAGAGGGCCTACAACGTATCAGACCTCGTCACGTATTTTAGGTACCCTACAGCATACCTTCTTGACGGGCTCTCCCGAGACGCTGTAGCGCACCTTTCCGCAGTGGCAACCGCCTTCCATCGTATTGGGCGAGGAGTTGAGAAGAGTTTTGGAGAAGCTTTGGAATTGGATGATGGAGTTGTTGCAGGGCAATGCGGTGAAGAACTTCCGAGGTACTACACCAGACTTTATACCTTTCCAGATACCCCGCTGCGGAGTCCCTAGCACTAGGTGTTTTTACCGACTTGACGAACAAGCGGTAAGCTTACTCGTGTCGGCGACACTCTGCCTCCGAAACACTGGGGGGGGGGGGCTTCCTAAGGTGGGCATGACCCTGCGGCGGGGTGCGGCGAGGACGACTCGGTATTCAAGAGCGCCAAGTACAATTCCAAATCACGCGTATCTGACTGGAGCTTTTAAAACGGAAATCGTCAATGCGCTTGTTAGATAGGCCAATTGCAACTGCTCTGATACTTGTAGGGGTTGGCAGACGGGCGTAAGTCATGAATATGCGTTGTGCTCTTGTTCGTTTCTGACGTGGGGTTGGCGGGGCGCAGAATGGCCTTTGGATGGGGTGGATCACGTGACCTCGAGCCTTCCCCGCGTTTGCACTAATCCGTCATTCGCGGCCCATGCATTCATTTTTCTCCTCTCCTTTACCCAACGATGAGAACCAACGTCTGAAAAGCAATATGCAAATTCTACATCCATGAAGCCGATCCCCACCACACAGATCCGCAGCCACACCCACAATGGCGGCAAACAACGCGCCTAGCATCTGGTCCACGATGCAATACGTGCCACCCCGCGGCCAATGCAACTTTAAGCAGTCCATCATGTCGGCGAAGTGCCCTTGCCTACGCTTCATGCTACATCCCCTCAAGGTACGCATTGCGACCCGCAATTACTCAACATGCGGCGCTGACACCAGAACAGAGCTCATCCAGCTACGAATGCGACGGCTGTACGCACCACGCATCCTTCCACAGCATGGAAAACAAAGACGAAGACGAGATACGCAAGCGGTGGGCGCACGAGGCTAGACAGAAACAAGAGCACGAGGATGCGCTCGCGGCACGGCCGAAGAAGAGGCTGCGGGAACTTGAGTATAGCACCAAAGATGCGGGAGCTATTCAAGGCCGACTATTTAAGGATGGCATGTTAACGCCGGAAGGGGACGTG
This sequence comes from Darksidea phi, assembly GCA_030770425.1. NCBI lineage: Eukaryota > Fungi > Ascomycota > Dothideomycetes > Pleosporales > Lentitheciaceae > Darksidea > Darksidea phi. Next base: position 413,259 of record JASJFT010000007.1, read on the forward strand.
GCGAGTGAGGTGGGGAGTAGTCGCGGGAAGGTGACGGGCAGAGGAAAGGGGAAGAAGACGACGGGGAGGGCGGCGAGAACGAGGGGAAGGGTTTTGGAGATGGAGGAGGAAGATGACGAGTATATTGACCTCGATTGAGCGTCTGGTATATATATGGGCATGGAGAGGGATGAGAGTCAGGCGTTTATGGGTCTGGTTTCTTAAAGCCCCAAGGTTGACACAATGATACCCTAGATAGCACCTTTCGACGTGTTCAAGATCTCGCAGGTATGCCAAGACATGATTGTGAGTTCAAGCTTCGCGTTCTGTTGCACCTCATTCAAGAACCACCAACCTTTGCACCAAACCATGAGAACCAGCCTTTGGTAAAATAACATCGCGCGACCTTCTCACTCTCCGCTTCCCTCTCGATTCGACAAGCAGGCGCTCCACCGCAATCATGGCGACTCCTACTCCCTCGACTAATACGCCGCAAAAGCACCTCGCCGCGCTCTCCTCCCCCGCACCCCGCAGCGTAGCGCCCATAAATTTCGACTCGCCGGCTGTCCTTAACATGCTCAACGAAGGCAGCGTTGGCATGGGCATATCTATGAGCGGCATGGGCATGTCGCAACTAGGGCTCAGCGCATCGCAATTAGGCCGCGCCGACGAAGACGAGCGGCGGCGGCGTCTCCACACCATTCTATCCACTCTAAATGAGAGGTCGCGGCGGGTTAGCGAAGAAGGAATTATCGCGCTATGTAACAAGGAGGGTGTGGAATGTGAGAGGGCAGTAGAGGCTGATGGCAGTGTGGTCCTCACGCTGGTTATTGGCAACGAGGCTATATGCGACGTGCAAATCATCAAGGGCGACGTGAAAAGCGTGAAGCTCGAACTCGCCTCGGACGACGAGGGCGTCTTCAGAGAGTCTGGTTCCCGCATTCTATACAAGAGTCTCACGCCGCGCCCGGGCTTGGCCAGGATCAACCTCACGCTTGACAGGTTCGGCCAGAATCTAGATAAGCTGTTGCGCATGGATAGATTGAGCGCGCAGAACGGCGGTGTGCCGTGCTACAAGGCTGTCTTTAGGATTTATGAAAGTTTGAAGAGGCTGTTTGAGCACGAGAAGAAGATGGCGCTCGCGCTTATGGACGCTGATACACCGAACGCGACGTATAGGGCGGAGAGGGAGGTTCTGTGTAAGAAGAGCGGGCGGCCTAGGATGAATGCGGGATTCTGCTTGGGACTAAGTTTGGAGTATTGGATGGATCGGCGGCATTTGATATGGAAGAAAGCACCAGTATCACCGGTGTCGGCAAAAGGCAAAGAGAAGATGGTTGTCGACTCCCAAGTCCCGGAGGACGATCTCGAAGATGCAGACCCAGAAAACAACAAAATCTACTCCCTAACCATCGAATGCGAATCCTCGCCCTCCTCAATGTACACACCCATCCGCATACCCTCGTCCTGGATCTCCGACGCCATTGAAAAACCTCCAGACACAGACATCAACACCCTCCTCCTCAACTCGCCCCAGATCGACTGGCTAGACCCCAAACCCACATTCCTAGACTCCACAGCATCCACGGCTGACCACGACGCCATGGCCCTCGATAATGCCTCAGGCCGCCTCCCCAACATCCGCTTTGTGGCCAAATTCAACCCCCCGCTCGTAGTCCCCATCCAGGAATACGCCAGTCTCTTGAGGCAGGTCGGATTGGATTGGAACCAGCAGGATCTGAGACCTACGACTTTCGTCGGGCTGGCGATTCGACCTCGGGACACGGATCCGTTGATAACGCCCGGGGCGGGCGGTGCTACGACCGAAGTGCGCAGCGAGACGAAAGTCCTCGTTGTCGATAACGAGGGGAAGGAAACGTACCGCACACACGCGAACGCGCTCTTAGTCCCCAAACTAGAGTGGTCACGCACCTTGGAAGAACTACCCTTCCAGCACCCAAAGCAGCTCGTAGATATCCTCCCCACACTACGCACCTACGCCTTCACAACCTCACTCCTGCAAAACACCTTCAACCCGAAAAAACCCACCCCCGCAAAAGCCACAGCAGCGCAAACATCCCCCCTCTCCCCGCCCCTCACGCCAAAACACCAAGGCCACACAGCGCTGGAAGAAGGGCAGATGCAGCTCGACCTCTCCCTCTCCTACACGCCTCCCGCTCCAAACCTCACCTTACACATCCCCCACCCACTCTCCTCGCCCTTCTCCTTCCCGCCCTCGACCCACCAGCCCAAAAACACTACAGATCTCCTCTCCCACCTCCTCGCCGCTGCGACCACGACGCCTAAATACCCGCCGCTCAAAGTCGACTTCAACATCACGGCCAATGCGCATATTGAGATTGTGGAGCAGAATGTTGTTGCGCCGCTGTTTGACGCTGGGAGAGGTGCTGGTGGTGGGGGAGAAGGGGAGGTCGATATCGAAGGGTTGGGTCGGGTAGGGGAAAAGGTTAAGAGAGTGGCTAGGGCGTTGGAGGTTTGTGAGGATTTGGGGGTTTGGGCCGAGTGGGTGAGGAGGGAGGTTTTGAGGAGGGAAGAAGGGGGCATGTAGATGAGGAAACTTTCTGATGGTGGAGAGTTTGATACCCATACTATGCTATGCTATGCTATGAGGCGCGACACCTTCTCTTTCTTCTCTGTTACGCTGATTAGATACGACAGCACCTAGTTGGTTGTCTACCGGCTTGTGGAATCCCCCCTTGGACTAGAGGAAATGCTTCATCCCCAGATGGTCAATGAAAGAAATATACACAATAGTCACAATGATAATAACAATAATGATAACATCACAAGCAAGGAAGGAAGACATCTGGTTTGTTTACGTGTTTCTTTGATATTATTCTAGATTACATCGCGGTCGTGCCGCGCCATCTTGTCCTGCTGTTGATGGTGTAAAAACGCAGTGGGGGGTATGAAGTGTGCCGATGGGAACACACCAAAGTGTAACATCTGATGGAGGTCATGGGTTGATGACGGTTAAACGCCAAGCAGGAAGCCAAAAGGTCGTCAACCTTGCTTAGGAAGGGTACATAATGTCGTGGTCTAAAAGGTAGATGATAAAGACAGATGTGAGTGTTTACGGCTTCGCAACGGGGACAATCATCTCCAGCTCCTCTGTAGGAGCGCCCTTGGCGAAGCCAGTAATATCGGCACCCTCGACCTTGCCACACATTGTTTCGCACACGATACCGGTGATCTGGTACGGGTCGGCGTTGGAGGCGGGACGGCGGTCCTCGAAGTAGCCCCTGTTCTCGGCAGCGACGGAACGCGGGATGCGGACCGAAGAGCCGCGGTTGGCGACGCCCCAGGTGAACTTGTCGTACGACGATGTCTCGTGTGCGCCCGTCATGCGGAGCTGGTTGTCCTCGCCGTAGACGGACATGTGTTCCTTCTGGCGGGCGGCGAGCTTCTCCATGGCGGCCTCGATGGCCTTCATGCCGCCCTCGGCGCGGGTCTCCTTGGTGGAGATGTTGGTGTGCAGACCGGCACCGTTCCAGTCGCCGGGGATGGGCTTGGGCGCAAAGGTCACCTTGGCGCCGAACTCCTCAGCGACACGGTGGAGCAGGAATCGGGACATCCAGAGTTGGTCGCCCACTGTATTAGGTAATTAGCATGTGCAAGTCGGGTATAGTCGGCACGGGGGTTGGTACGTACTATCAATACCCGAGCAAGGGCCGACTTGGTACTCCCACTGGGCGGGCATGACCTCGGCATTGGTTCCGGAGATGTTGATGTTGGCGTACATGCACGCCTTGTAGTGAGCCTCAACGATGTCGCGGCAGAAGACCTTGCCGGTGCCCACGCCGCAGTAGTATGGGCCTTGGGGCGCCGGGAAGCCGTTCTTGGGCCAGCCATACGGCCAGCCCTGGGCGTCGAGTAGGGTATACTCCTGCTCCAGCCCGAACCAGAACTCGTGCTCGGCGTGCTTCTCCATGATGATGGCAGCGTCGTGGCGGAAGTTGTACTTGTTGGGCTTGCCGTCGGACATGTACGTCTCACACATGACGAGGATGTTGTCACCCAGACGGAAGGGATCGGGGTACATGGCGACGGGGCGGAGGTAGACATCGGAGTTGTGGCCAGGGGCTTGACCGGTTGATGAACCGTCGAAATTCCATTCGGGCAGATCAGAGACGGCTTCGGGCTTCTTGAAGAGGGTCTGAAGAAGGTGTCAGCATTTTTTTTTCTACCATTGTAGTCAAAGACGGGCGGCGGAGGCGTGCCCCTCCATGGGCTTATCGCGGGGCGGCCGATAAGGAACGCCAAAGCAAAACGCGGTGGGCCTGCGCCCCGGCTATTGTGGCTCGGGTGAGGTCACCGCACCGCACCGCACCGCACCACCTTGGCAGCCACAGCGAGCGCCGTAGATAGCAACACAATGCGAGCGAGCCGATACCATCATACTGGCCATGGCCTGAAGAGCCCGCTGGGACGCCAGAGTGTACGTGCACCCGCGAAATGACCGCATCTTGCCGAGGAGAGTGTGGGTAGAGTCGGGCAGTGCTCACCTTGCATTTTGAGCGCACGCCGTTGGAGCCGTCAATCCAGACGTATTCGGCGATGATCCTGCCGTTCTGCGGGAGCTTGAGATACTTTTCGAGCTGCAATTGCGCGTTAGCAAAGGTCCCCATGGAACGCGTCGGGTGCCACTTACGTTGGCGGTGTTGGAGACAATCGATGATTCAGCCTGTGCTCGCGTGAGCAATGGTCCACAAAGCCAACTAGCGCAGCATGTGCAAAACGTACCATGATTGCGATGTGTGGGGATGTGCGAGGATGCGAGTGGTGTGGAGCGAAGACGACGAGCTCTGGGAACGCAGAGGAAGAATACGTAGGATGGAGGGATCCGTGAATAGAAGCGATAAGAGAACGGGCGCAGGTCCCTTAAGTAGTCTGCTCACTAGGTGTCTGTCCCGGTCGGTGGCGGGGCTGCGGTAGATAAAATACCAGATACTGCCCCTGGCCAAGAGGCGTCGCCGGACTGTTCCGTGGGATGAAGAAGAAGCGCTGGGGTCACCGTGGGTGGAGGCGTGAAGGCGCGGCGTCGACCACCACTGTCGAACCGCCGCTCCGGATCTGCCTCACCACAGCGCCTCCCATTGACGGCCGCGGTGAATTGGACGACTCTGCTTTGTCCACCGCAGCGTGGCTCAGACGGCGCTGCCAGCCGCACAAAGGGCCGCGGCGCGCGCTTGGGCGCCGGCTTCGCCTTCTCTTCCGTTTTGGGCCGCTTTGTCTGTGGAAAGCGTCGCCCTGAGGAGCTAAATTTACCATGGCGATAGGCGCATGGTTCTGGCTGTCTCTAGAGTACCGGCACGCCCGCTACACCTTCACCGCAACTCCCTGCACGCGCCGGTAATTCCACTCTGCCTATTCCCCCGTAGCGGTACGGGTCCGAACAGTACGATACGGCAACCGCAACCCCAGGCCTGGGGGATCCGTATGCATGGCTGCATGCAGGTGTATCGGGACAACAGACACCTACCGTTGGCAGTGCGACGCCGACGCAGGTGCAGTGGCGATAAGATAAGGTCGCCCAGTCGGCAGACGCAGGGACACGGGCCCCCGGCGCCGTCATTCCATCATCGCTCAACGCGCTGAAAATATCGTTTCTTGTAGTCAGAGGAACCCCTTCGATACACCACCAGACCCATCTGGAAGTCCAGCACGGGCAGAGACTGCACGTTGCTTGTATCAGATTTGGTGCGCCAAGTTGGGGCCCATTTCCATTTATTGCCGCATCCGTGGGCGGTTCCACTGCATGCTGACCCTCAATGTGGGCGTGGGGCGGACGCAGCGGCCGTTACTCCGCATCGAACGTTGTCTGCATCCCAATGACCAAGCAGACTGGCGAGACTCGCTGTTGGTAATGGATGCCGAGTATCCACTGGCTCCGCTCCACCGTGCTGTGAGTCTGTGAAGATAGTACTCTCTCAATACGCCGTCCCATCCACGCTCGTCAAAGAACTCGAAGTGTCTGGCAGCTAGCGAACGAACCGCAATTCGCGCAATTCGCGCAAATTCGCCTAACAATTCTTCCGGGTTGGCAGTCCGGAATGCACTCGCACTTGTTTCAGGCGACAGGCATGCCCGTCTATGCTTGCGATGTCGGCACCCAGGGCGTTCGAGACATTCGTAACCCTGGGCTGCTCCCCGCAGATCTCGCCCACACCTCGGTTTGCGCCGCAATGCATGGCAGAGATAAGGGGTCCAACTCCTTCCTGATTGGCTGCCGATGATTGATGCACAAACGTAATGCGGCCCGCCGCTCTGCCGCCTTTGTGATGGTTTTGTGTCAACGATGCGGTAATTAATATGTTGCTGATAGTGAGAACTTGTAATTGCTGTACATTGAAGTAACTTGTTGACGAGGCGAAGGCAGGAGAAAGATGGAAGGCCGGAAAGTGTGGCATCTGCGTGGCAGCCGCGTCTTCCGCATTAGGTAAGGCGCCGAATCTTTCCACGTGCTATCGAGGTTTTAGGATTTGCTTCTATTTCCTCCATATCAAAGCTTAGACGATCATTGAGCCTCGCATCTCTGGTTGGCGGCGACGAGAATCATCTTCTCTGCTGGGTCCGCCGCTACCTGCCTCGGTTATGCGGTATAGCCATGAGCGGGCCAACCTTGAGCTGACCAAGGAGCACTATGAAATCAACTCTGCGTATTTGCTTTCCCCAGGCGTGGGAAAGAGGCGTGGGGCTGTATCGTTCCCCTTCGCTGCTCACAGACGGGCTCTTGGATGCAGTGAGCCATGGCCCGGGTCGCTAAAGCTTTGGATGGCGGCCGTGTATACATGTGGACAACATGGAACGACCACATTGACGCGGTCAACGTCTGGGGTGGCAAGGCCAACGGGTACCTGCAGGCTCGCCAGGCTCCGGGATGCGGCGAGTTCTGGAGTAGGTTGGCAGGGCCATCTAAGACCACCGCAAGGCCGGGAACTAGAGTACTCCAGAAACGATACCAGCGGTCTGGAAATCTGGGGAAGCGTTATCGGCACTAGATTCCCTGATGTACAAGCTCAGTCATCCGCTGATGTCTTGCGCCTCCAAAAACCGGTTAGTCACCGCCGTTGCCAATAACGGAACAGGGGGCCGCGGTGGGCTCAGCTCCCGCATAACGTCTTTGGCCCTAGAGCTCCACCTTCTTTCATGAACTTTTCGCGTCCATCGTTTCGGAACGCCTCGGGTGCGTCGCGGAGCCGTTCGGGCAATTCCCTTTCCAACGGCGCTGTCAGTGGTTGAGGCCTCCCGCGACAACATACCACTCCCCTGGCAGGGCTGTCGAGCTTGGGTGACGGCACCGATGTCGTCGAGATGCGGGGACTTTGGCGCAATGCTAATGTCTGGAGGGGATGCTTCTATTGGGCGGTTTGAGCATGAGGGCGGTCTGGTACATTCCCGTGACGGTCTACTGTCATCCGAGTTTGCTATATTGTGGCAGTTTGTCGATCAGGACCATGGCGCCTATTATCATTCCGGGACCGTTTTCGCGATGTTGTTTATGGTGTTGCCCGCCATCATCCTAACAACTCTTCGACGCAATCGCCTGTTGTCCTCGTCAGACCGTTTTTTTCTGCGTGTAAAAACCGTGTCCAAGGCTCACACCTGTTTTCGTCAACAGTCGGTACAGACGCTGCGATACACGAAAGCGAGGCTATACTTCGAAAAGGAACAACACCCCATTCCCTACTAGCTTGTTTAAGGGCTCACTCCACGATCCGCTTCGGAACCCCAGTGCGCGGCCCGTAACCGCACGGATCATCGATGGGGGCATCTTTTATGCGACCTCAGTTTGCTGGCTCCATCCAACGAAACTATTCCAAAAGTTTGAAAGCCGGGGTCGTGATGTGCCGTCACGATGTTGATTGTGTCGTGTGACAACAGCGTTGTTCATGAACAATGTCCGAACGCTTGCAAGTAGAATATATGAACAGATAAAACTTCCTTTCCCCCCAGTTTACCAATCCACACATCGATCAAAGCAACTTGCCACGAGGCCAGAAACCAACATCGGCCCAGTATGTGTTATACTGAGCACGTGTTTCATCAGTCATGCTGTCACTGGGGTCGCGAACGTCTGGCGCCGTGCTGTCGTTCAAGGATTGTAGATGGAAGCCACACTGGCTGTGGGTACATCGAAAACCTTGGGTCCACCAATTCGGATGACTGGTGTTATGGCTGCAAGTACAGACGTGGACGAGGAGGGTGGATGCCATTTGCCCAAGTGAGCAACGACGGGTGGTCCAGGGTGGAAGACAAAATCCGAAAACGCTCCATAGAGTCCGATGGCTACCTGCAACACCGTAGGTCCTCCTCTTGCCGTGAAAAAGATTATAGTGCTAACCGATGGTCGTAGATCGACACTGGTATTGGTACTAGAGGCGGCGGTAGCCTTCTCGTCAACGAAATTGCGGTTGACAACATTGTGCATCAGTACAGCGCATGCGGGTACCCGTGCGAAGCCACTCTTCTCAAGTGCGCATCGTGCGCCCACAACTTTTGACAGCGTGTTGTGCCACTACGCCAAGCCAGAGAGATCAGTATCAGGATGGGATCTCACCATCAAGATGGGCCCTCCTCGCGGCAGGCTTCAACGACGCTGCTCCCTGGGCAAAGTAGGCTCAAGAAGAGTAGCATGGAGGTGTCGATGTGGACTGAAGTGAGGTTGGAAAAGTCGAAGGTCAGGTGGAGACCATGCGTCGATGTGAAAGCTTGGGCCGAGGTCCTCGACCAATAAGAAGCCGCCATGACTAACAAGAACCGCATCGCTCCTGCTTATGCTCAAGCGACTACTTTCTCATCCCGACATCACAACATCTTGTGCTTCACTTTTGACTAGGCCCCAACTTCCAAAGTCGAAATCATCAGAGGACGTACATCAATCTACTCAGCCTTGCTGACCACCGCCATACGCCTAAAGTTGGCATCGTCGACAACGCTAGGCGTGCTCGGTGACCAGCACCAAGAAGAATGCAACCGTCCTTCGCTACCTCCTCTCCAGAACTCTGTCCAGGCGAATGCACACCAATCGCTTGAGGACACGGCTCACGTTACGTTTGTAAGTGATTCCCCACTCTCCAACTTAACCATCAAAGGGTAAAGATTACTATTCGTCTGTTAGGACCTCCCCGCCGTGTCATACGTAGGGCCAGGTACCAGTACAGTTCCAAACGCCTTCCGTCCAACTTCTATCCCGATTGCGCACCTTATACCAATCTCTGCTTCGCCCCGCCTTTGACACCTGTTGTCTCAGCCATTGACAGCCTCGTCCCGGCTGCCTACATCATCCACTAGCTACTGTGTAGCTAGGTGCTATTAACGGGTTGACCGGTCATGTGCTATCCGCAAACCAAACGTACCCCGTCGTACATTGTGCCATACCGCGCAACGACCTTTTTGGTAACCAATAGCTTCGGCTAGGATCACACATAATGTCCCGGCCACTGCTCGAACGACAGTGTTGCACCCTAAATGGGATTTTATTGGGACGACGGAACAAGCCCGCAGTGCTGAAGGCGGCTGAGCGTATGCTTGTTACCGTCACAAGGGGCGCAATGGCGTGTGTTTGCCTGCGCTTTCTCACAACAAACTTGCAGAGTGCTTCGGTATTCCTGTCGATGGGTCTAGCCACGTGCGAATACTAAAGGGAAGAACCTTTCACTCTCCTTAACACAACTTCGAACCAACTTCAACGCACAATTGCATTCTGTTTACAATGTCGCGATCCCGCTCTATCCAGTTCCTTCTCACTGCGTGGCTTCTGAACTTCTTCCACTGGCAAAGCATCGGTGCGAAGATCATCACAGTTCAAGTCGGCTCTCCTCTCCATCAATTTGCTCCGGATGTCGTCAATGCCGAAGTTGATGATGTACGTGCCTGTGACCTTCTTCACGCACCACGAACCTTTAACAGACCTGTGTTCCCAGGCTAACCGAGATGCAGACCATCGAATTCAAGTTCATGAGTACCGTTCATTCGGTTGTAAGATCACAATACAAAACGCCTTGTGCTCCCATCCAGGCGAAGGGCGGATTTTCCACTGGTATGATAACGGCTAAAGTGGAGAATCAAGAGGTACGCGAAACCCTATCCGAATTGCTCAGAAATACTTTGCTAACAGACAGAACAGTTTCCGACTCGGCGCTTCAGAATTAACAATACGGATCCCATCTTTTACTACTGCTCCGCCCCATCGTCCTGCAATGAGTTCCAGATGGTCGGCGTCATCAATCCGGTACACATTACTCAAACCCTCTCGCCTCAATGGACTCTGTTAACGAGATAACAGGGGAATAATTCGTTCGAAGAGCATAAAGCACTTGCAAAAGGTGCAAAGGTGTACCAACCCGGAGATGAGGTACCGCCGGAACTCGTGGAAGCCTCGGAAAGTTCTTCTTCGTCAGCTTCTTCTGCGTCACCTTCTGCGTCACCTTATTCCACGTCCGGTTCTTCCCCGTCGGGTTCTCACATCCACTTATCCACTGCCGCCATCGTCGGCATTGTAGTCGGAGGAGCCGCAGTCCTCATCCTTGCCACCGCTCTCTTCTTCTTCATTGGGCGGTCTCGATCGTTGAAGGAGGCAGCAAATAGACAAAGCTCCACCATTCGCCATGAGTCGCTCTTCTCCCCGCGTCAAGGCATTCCGATGAATCCAACGTTCAAAGAAGCCCCCATTGTATACCCGGGCTACGGATTTCAAAAGTCGGATTATGCTCAGCACCAGCGTCAGCCTCCCGAGTATTACCCACATCATGCTGAAGAGGGAGCAAACCTGAGAACTTCGACGATGAGTCCGGTGAGCACGTTGCATTCACCAACGAGTGGGAACACAAGCACTATCCAAGAGCTGGATGCGTCTGACAATCGACCCTTGTGACAGGACTAGATCTGGAGACTGGATGCTATTTAGCTTTGCCGAGAGTGGACGATGAGGGTTGCAATCTTTCTTTGGTAGGTACTCCATACTGAACGGTGTGTGCATCGCCCCCTTTTGTGGCTCATGGGGACGAAGACGGTCATTTCCGTAGTATCACAACTATAAATATACATGTATAGTTCCACAATATTGTGACCTAAGTGCCGCTCTCTTGCTGCCTACGGGTGCAACGTACGTACCCGTTCGCTGCGCCTTGTACTCGCGACGACTGGAAAAGTAGCTACCCTTCAATCAATACATACCCTGTAACAATCCGAGTGCACTAGCGGTGTTGATGCTGGTGCTAATTTCTGAATCTTCTCTGTTTGACACGGCTGGTCCTATGACAGCTATTAAAGAGATGGTCTTACCCCGTTCTCTGCCCCTCATCAAGCGCACTTAATAGTTCCTTTCTCCATCAGCTCAAGAACTACGCCATGGCCATGTCTCAAGGCTACCACGTCCGTCTACTCATGGCCAGTCTCTTGACCTTCTTAATCCACCAATGCCTTGCGCGTACCCACGCCATCGACGTCGGTGCCAACGGTCCCAAGTTTACTCCGAACTCACTCCACGCCAGCGTTGGCGATGTATGTCTGTACCTCTCCCTCTATTCGCACTGCCCAACCCGCGTCCCAAGAAAAGAGCTAATAAGATGGTAGACTGTCATCTTCAGGTTCCGCGGCGAGCCGCACTCTGTCGTTCGCGCTAAATTCGAAGTACCGTGTACTCCGTACGAGGCGGTGGAGAAGGGTAGCCAGCGCGGCTTCTCGTCTGGAGTCCACTCTTCGTCTGAATCTGGTGTATGTGTGATGGTGGCTTACAACTTGTTAATGGTGTTGCTGATGTTTTGTGTTAGTACGAATATAGGCATTACGTCGTTGATTCTGAGCCTGTGTTCTTCTACTCGTCTGTCGGCGATGCGTGTAATAGGTCGACAATGGTCGGCGTTATTAACCCTGTATGTACTACTCCCTCAACAATAACTCATCCACCGCCCACGAACTAACTAACAACACACACCAGCGCGGCGATCAATTCGTCAACATGCAAAAATACCTCGCTACGAAAGTATCCCACGTATTCCAGCCCGGAGACTCGGTCCCGCCGGAGTTCACGTCGCGGCCCAAGTTCGAGCCGAATGTGCCTGTCTTCGTTTGCAGGACAAAGGATGGCGTTTATCATTGTGCGGTGTTGTTGATATAGGGGGAAGGACGTCCGGCGGAAAACCTATCGGGACTGTGGTTGTTATGGGTCGGGTTGTTGTGGGCAGGTTGTTTTAGGTACGGTTGCTGCAGCTAAGGTTGTTTTACGTAGGTTGTTGTATACGGTTAATATGGCTAATTGGGGTATATATAGAGGAATACCATGGTTGGAGTAGTATTCTAGATCCTATCGCAATGTGTACCTTGCTGTCAATCCTCCGAGGATGACCTTCAAATGGAGCCAACATGTTTCGATTTCATATTGCACATCCCTACATTTGATGACTCGTAAGCGACCACGGCGACCTCCGGGATCCGCAAACGAATGCCATGAATCGCGCGTTTCCATGGAATACTAGCGAGGTGGCGCTGAATCGTAAAGCACTAGCGCACAGGGAGGCGTCAGCTCGCATCCAGGATCCCTTGGTAGTAAAAATCGAAGACAAGCCCACCACTGCTGAAGAGTAGACATGGAATCTACTCAAGATGACGTGAGATTATATACAAGGCTTGAGTCTCGTGCGGATCCTGGCGTCGACGGCATTGCGTGCTGGCGATACGGCACGGGCGGCAGAGACGCCAACGCTAACCGCAGTTCGGCGATTAGCGAGGCTTGGTTCGGTAGCGGGCCTTGGCTGATGGAAACTTCGAAGCTACTGTGGGCGGAGGGTGGTACAATAAAGTGTGGCGTATCAAAGAGAGCGTGAGGAATGTCCGTCGATTGGGGGTTGCTAAATGAGGCATGCTTGGAACGATGGATTGCACGACGTCGGGATAGCAACGTGGTATCGGCTTTCAAACACCTTGTTGTATCACGGCCGATGTCGTGCGACGTCCTGGATGTCAGCCAGAGTTGCGCGTTCCATGCGGCCACTGTGGAGGTGGTGTAGGCGGCAAAGCAGTGAAGGACATGACAGACTTAGCGTCGGTGCGATTGCGGCTATTGATTGAAGCTTTTTGCGGCCACGGGCGAGGGTGGCCAATTCATGAAGTCGACCGTGTCACACGCTTGCTGCAGCCATACGGTAGCACCCGTCCACCACATGTTTCTTCACGAGCCATGGGCTGCAGAACATTGCTGTCCCTCTCTCTGCCCGTGGACTGTCGTTGGCTTTGGCCCCCCCCGGGCGTCAAGTTTCTTTTTCTGGCCGTTGCGTTGACGTCTGTAGCTTATTCTGAAAGCAGCCGAACGACTAGTTCGGTCCGCGGCGCGTTTGGATATATCCCAGCGTCGATCACGTTGGTAAAGTCCCCGAGAGCGACCTCCTATCTCGTTGTCTCGTCTTACGTCCTCCGTCTCTCCTCCATCTCATCTGCGGCCGCCATGGCCCACTGAGGGAGTCATCGTCCCTATTTCTCACTGCTCTTGCACAACCGCCTTCTGCTGCCGCCAGGGTCCAATAGCATCGCCGCGCGATCAGGCCCAGCTCTGCCGGCTACAGCAACATCGCTCAGCTACCCGTCACCAGTTCCGCCTCTCAACGAGCTGCGCGCAGTCATTGCTACCGGCATCTCTCCAACATGCACCCCCGATCTCGCAGCGAGGCCGGCGATGTCTCCAGCCCGCTCTCGAGCAGAGCGCCAAGCTTTAGCAGCGACCGGCCCTCGCTCGCCGGCTCAGTATCGTTCCAGATGCCCACGAGCGTGCGTCCGCCGCCAGCCTTCATCGCCGCCTCGGTCGCCTCGCAGATCGTCACCGACCACCACAATGCCCAGTTGCGCGCAATGGCCGAGACCGACGACGATGCGGGCATCTTTCTGGTCAACGCCCTCTTCTCGGAGCAGGCTCTCTGTCTGCTCAACGCCTTCCTCGACCACCTTCTGTTCGCCTTCCTGTCGTCTGCGCGCTCGCCAGCACTCACTGCCATCCGCCCGAGCGTAACGGAGGTGCTCAAGCCGCGCCTTGCCCGCGAGGCAATGGCGACCGCCGACGAAGAGCTGGAGGGCTTGCTTGCCGGAGACGATGACGAGGAGCTTCCCATGCAAGCCGACCATGATGCGCGGCCGTGGGACGTGGAGCGGGTCTGGAAGCGGACCCGCTTACGGATAATGGTTTACACGCGCTTGGGCGAGCTGGAGGATGAAGACGAGGAGCGCTATGTGCAGCAGGAGCGCGGGCTCAGCATGGACGACAGCGATGACGAGGATGCCGGGCTGGTGTCGTGGGCTTCTGCCATATTTCTGACGTCGGTGATTGAATACATCGCCGAGCAGACACTGCTGGTATCCGGCCAAGCCGCGTATAGTCGCGCGGCGGCCAGGTTGAGGAAGCTCTCCCACCAGGAGGAGGCCGATGACCAAGCGCTCGAGCGCATTGTTGTAGAGGACTTCGATGTGGAAAAGCTCGCATTGAACTCGGCGCTCGGCAGGCTCTGGAGGACCTGGCGAAAGCGAGTGCGGTCGCCCATCACGCCGCTCTATCCACGCGTGCGATCAATGAGCAGCATTACAAGTCTGCACCGCCGACATGTGAGCCACGACACGGAGAGCATCCTCGGCGATGCCCTCACCGAGGTTCCTGAACACAAGCCTACCGAGACTGAGATCGCAGCCAACATTCCGCTGCCGATGAGTGATAATGATGTGGACGAAATCGAAGTCCCTGGACTGGCTCGCACTTTCGAGGAAGCGGAGAGCAGCGGCATGGAGACGCCCATGACGCGCCCACAGCGAGCGTCCAGTGTCATCATGCTCGCGCCTGCGGAAGATTTCAGGCGAAGGCTACTAAAGAAGCGCCCTACATCGATGCCTCCGCCCGAGGCAGCGCCCTTTGTGGTCCCTGAACACCATGAGGAAGCCGATGACCTGCCATTCGAGACGCCGATGGAGGATCACACGCCGGTTGAAACACCCATGGACATGCCTTTTGAGACACCTATGGAGAGACTGTCCGACGACGAGTCTTATATCCACGACGAGCGCCAGGAAGGCATCCCACCCGAAGAAATGAAAGAGGTGAAGAATATGGAGGAAGAGACCGAACACGAACATGACGCCGACATGGTAGCGTTTGCGGCGTCAACTGGCATGGGTTTCGGCATGAGCCCTATAGTTCCAATGTCGCAAAGCGGCCTGGACAAGGACGAAGATGATGCTGAGACGCCTACGCAGACCATTTACGACGGCCGGACGCAAGTGTTCAAGTCGAAGCGTATGTCAATCGAAAAGCCGGGACCTGCGGGAATCGTCCGTACCTACTCGACCCGAAGCTCGAGCTTGAAGTCGTCTGATAAGACTCCAGGGGGTACGCCTCGTGGACCAACACCGTCGGCAACACCGCCAATAGAGTTCAAGTCCTACGTAGACGACGCTCATGCTGACGACAATCTGAGCGGACCAGAAGCTATCGGGGTTGCACGTACCTCTGATGTCCCGATACCTACGCCTTCTCCACCAAGTGAAACAACCACCAGTGAGAGGATCCCCAACGAGAATCCCGCCACGCACGCACGGCATCCTTCACATGGAGGCTACGTGGAAGTACTTCCGCGTCAAGTGGCATCTACGTCGATCCAAGTCCGCAATACACCAACACCAGAGGGACGACACACTCCGGTCGAAAGCTCCAAGCCTCGAAAAGACGTTCAAACCCGGAACGAAACGCAACAAAAGGAAATCTCCCGCAAAGAGGCTACCATCCAAGCACCGCGTCCCCGTGATGTTACCCCTCCTAGGACGCGCGGAACTGCGTTGGCGTCGTTGCAAGAAACCGAAACGTGGACGCCTAAGCCTCAGTCACCAGTTATACCCGATAGATCTGCCCGTCGAACAAGCCCTACACAGGGTAGTCCTAAACACAATTCATCGTCGCGCTCTCACGAGTCGCCTGTTTCTGTGCCCGATCGTATGGTCAAGAACAAAGCTGCCGAAGGTGTAACCCGCGCTCGATCTGGAACTGGCGAAGGATCTCCTGTCGAAAAGGCCACTCTTCAGCGCGTTTCCTCTTCTGCGTCGACGACCAGATCAGCGGGGACTTCTATCTTGAACGGCGCCTGTGATTCAGATGTGAGCCTGAACGGTCGGCCTCGTGGCATCAGCGGCCGCATGTCAGAAGAGGACCGGCAGCGTGAGTTTGACTCGTTGGTAAAGAGGGAAGAGACTGTCAAATACACGCTCACCCCCCAGAACATGCGCGATATGGATGTAAGTTTTTTCTTCCTTAGTGTCGGTCAATTGCTAAGTTTGATAGGAATCACCTGTACTGAAACGAGCGGAGCCCCACAAGCCTATTTCACCTCAAAGGAGCGCTTCTTCTAATAAGCCTGTCTCCTCAGTTACTGTTTACCCGCGCGTCAATGCGAACATGGGAAATCAGTTTGGATCACAACACTTGCCCACCCGGACAGCATCGAGGAGTAAAGGCCCTATTCCCTCCTCCAGTTCGCACTCCAGCCTTGCAAAACCAAAAGCAAGAGAGCCGCGAGTCCAGAATGAATCGATGCGAGACTTTGCCGACTTTATTCGATCAACCGGACCGCCTCCCGGTGAGGAACGACCTGTTCAGCCCTTCGTGTCTCTGAAGGAATCTAGTCAGAAACCGAACAATGGGTCGGCATCGTCTCTTGGCGGACTAGGCAGGAAAGTGTCTACAAGACAAGTTCCGTCTCACTCGCACTCGAGCTCACTTGCTGGTGAGGGTCCGTCTGCGAAGCCCCGTGTTCATATGGAACCAAGAAGTCCTGCCGGCCAGCGGAGCGGTAATGACGATCTGATCGATTTCATCCGCCAAGGCCCCCCTAACGCAAACAACCAGCCTAGAATACCTCGAGCGGTTGCGCCATTCCGAACAACCGTCGATTCAGACCAATTTGAAAGTATGCTCGACGAGAATGGAAACGTCGAGTCGACTTACGGATCTCAGGTGTCCACCGTCTCGAAGCAGTCCGCCCAGACCGCGAACTCGCGAACAGGACTCATTCCGAAACAGACCGTCGTCCAACCAGCATATTCAAACACCCCACAAAACCTTACTGGAAACTTTTCTAACTCTGAGCCTACAGTCCAGCGCACCCGTCGACGCGTCAAGGATCCATATGCGATTGATTCTGATGACGAAGACGAAGACCTGTTGACTGCTCTCCCCCATTCCGCCAAACCGCAACAACGGGAAGAGAGCATGATGGATTTCCTCAACAGCATGGAGCCATCCTCGAATAGCGCACCTCAGCCATTCCTTCTCAGTCCGGAAACGGTCGCCGCCGCGAAGGCGCGAGCCAACCAGAATGGTACAAGTCAATCCCCTACCAGCATTTCACCGTCCGGCTCTTCGCCGAAGACTGGTATGAACCCGCGTCTCGGCAAGGGACCCTCCGCGCAACCTGCTATCATTTCGTCTACCATTACCTCCAACGCGCCCCGCGCACACAAGCCAAGACTTCAGGCTCGAGAAGCCGCGACCGAGCCTCGTGGCCGGTCCGCCACAAACGATCTTGCCGACTTTTTGCGCAACTCGGGGCCGCCGGAGCCTTCTGCACCCCCACCAGGCTCCACTATCCGCAAAGAAGAGGGCAAGCGTGGAAGTGCCAAGTTCTGGCGTAAGAAAACGTACTCTGACATGCCCTGACGCACCCGATTTCTTTTGTGTACCGATTTTAACCTTGCCTTTTATCTCTAATGGATTGAAGGACGCTTCTATAAACGACATCTTTCAAAACTTATCTAGTTCAATTTGTTGATGACTTTTCTGCTCTTCTATCTAAGCGATATTTGGAAAAGTATCTATTTTGTCCATTCTATTCTGGCTCGGCATGGGGCTCTTGGATTTTGACTTTTCATGATATCACACTTATTCTTACCTTCTGCGCTCTTGTATGATGGTGTGGTTAGGGCTTGTTGTTTTGACGGACGTGAGTTTGAGATGTTTGGATGAAATATCAGGAGGTGTAGGGGCTTGGATAAACTATTGGCGAGGTTTTGATATACCACTGCGGTAGCAATGGAATGGATATATCCTTCAGTATTAGGCTTGTACTATCCATGATCATCATATCGCTTGAACCATGGCTGCGTGTTTGTAGGACGAGGTGTATAGCCCATCACCATGCTCCAATAGTTGGCGCACCCCGCGGACCAGACAGGCATTATACGATGACAAAGCAAGGTAGCGCCCGAAGTCGTAGCACCCGCAATCTAATTAATAATGGGCGGCCTGAATGCGCACCTCTCACAACGTTATCTGATCTTAACCTCTCCGCTAAAGTCTGTACCAACAACGTAATATGGCGTCCTCAAAATCTACGCTATCACTCTCTGATGTTCCTCCTCTTACGTATGACCATAGTAAAGACAACATCAACGCCCTGATTGCAGACATCACAAAAAAGGAAACCATCGAGTATACTCGCGATACAGAGCAGTGCGTATCAAAGGCCGCAACCAAACACTCGCCTGCCACACAGACGCAGATTCCGCAAGCTGTTTTCCGCCCTAAGACTACTGTAGAAGTCTCTACCATTGTTGCAGCATGCCACGCACGCCATGTAGCGGTAACCTCTTTCGCAGGAGGCACGAGCTTAGGTAGTGCGTTGGCGGCGACAAGGGGCGGCGTTTGTGTGGATTTTGGGGCGATGACGGCCGTTGTGGAATTGCATGAGGATGATCTCGATGTGGTTGTTCAGCCGGGGCTGGGATGGGTCGAGTTGAACGAGTACTTAGAAGAGAAGGGCTTGTTTTTTCCGGTGGATCCAGCGCCCGGGGCGAGGATTGGCGGGATGGTGAGTACAGTTCTAGAAAAGATATTGAAGATAACCCATGCTGAGAGGCGCAGATTGCAATGTCGTGCTCCGGCACAAACGCCTACCGCTACGGTACGATGAAGGATTGGGTCATCTCACTCACCGCAGTGCTCGCTGATGGAACGGTAATCAAGACGCGGAACCGGCCCAGAAAATCCTCCGCAGGGTACGATCTTACGCACCTCATCATCGGGTCCGAGGGCACGCTCGCCCTTGTCACAGAGGCAGTGTTGAAAGTCACCACATTACCCAAAAGCTTACACGTCGGTCTAGCCACATTCGAAACGATGCAGCAAGGCGTCGACACAGCAGTCGGCATCATCAAAAGCGGCCACGTCCTCGAAGCCATCGAGCTCGCCGACACATCATCCATCCAAGCAATCAACCACTCCCGTCTCGCACCTCACCTTCAACTCACCGCAACACCGACCCTCTTCCTCAAATTCGCCGCCTCCTCACTGCAAACCGTGCAAGAACAGCACCACTTCGTAAACGACCTCGTATACCAAAACAGTGGCAAAACCTTCGAAGTATCAAACGCCAAGGACCGCATAAACGTCATCTGGGGCGCGAGAAAATGTCTAGGCAACGCCCTCGTATCCATGAAGAAAGACCCCTCCGATCTATTCCTCCACACCGACGCCGCAGTCCCTATATCCAAGTTGGCGCGCCTCGTCGAAGAAAGCGACAAAATCGTCCGCGAAGAAGGCGGCGATTGGTTCTGCGCTAGTGTCGGCCACGTCGGCGACGGCAACGTTCACACCGCCATCGTATGCCCTGCCTCCGCTAGACCGGAGGCGGAGCGCCTGCTTGCTAAGATTCAGCGTCTCGCGTTGGAGCTGGAGGGCACGGTTACGGGGGAGCATGGTGTGGGGTTGAAGTTGAGGGATCTTTTGGTGGAGGAGATCGGGGATGCTGGCGTGGGGGTTCTGAGGAGGGTTAAGATGGCGCTGGATCCTAGGGGGGTTTTGAATCCGGATAAAGTTGTTAAGATGGAGGAGGGAGGGCGGTGTGTTATCTAGAGGGTTGGAATGGGTATGTGCCTCACACGTGGTGATAATTCTTTTTTCTTTTTTTCTTTGCTTTGCAAGGAAATTTGGGGGTAATTTGATGTTGACAGGGCTAACCCCCATTCTACGATGACGACGCGGAAACGATACGGCGTAACATACCCGAAAACCCCCTCCAGCTTCCTAAATCAATTGACCAATCTGCCAAAGGTCTACTAACCAAGACACTTGACCGTAGACCTGAGGTGAGATTGGGGGTAGGTGGAGCCGCGGAAGTCAAAACTCATGCCTTCTTCCTAGACGTTGACCGGCGAAAGCTCCTCCAGAGGAGGTATGAGCCGTTGTTCAGCCCGGTTATTTCGCAAACTCGTTTAAGCATCATGATGTTGACTACTCTTCTAAATCACGACCGACCCCGCAAGAACAGTTTACTGGATTCTCATACGCGTCATCGGCCATCGTGAAACCCGAGAGCAAAGCTGTGACTCAACTTCGCCAACCTTTAGAAACCTCTCAACCCGCAATCGGAAAAGACGACAGTTGTGAGCTCGGATGGGCGGAGGTAACTCGACAGTTCTATTTCTACAATTGACTCACCAAGACGATGCAACTAGTTGATGCTCAGGTAGTCGATGCTTCAACGCCTGCTGCGGAAGAAGTTCTTTCTGATTCCATGATAGTCAACCTCCCTAGTCCGACTCAGAAGCAAGACGCACTTGCGGCGGCATTGGAAGCAGGACACCAACATGCCGTCTCACAAGTACTGGAATACGGCATGGATCTGAGCATACAAATTCTTGGTCATGGCAAGCGAACAACGCCACTGTAATGGGCTGTAGAGTGGGGGAATGTCGACTAGTGGGAATGTTTCTCACCAGAAGCACGCAGAATATAGACCGGCTAGCAGCAACCCAATACCTAGGCTTAGCTTTGGATATACAGAACGCTCCTATTGTCAAAGCGCTGTTGGCCAATGGTGTCAGTTGCCTTTGAGGAATCGGACCGCCCTCCTCCTAGACATGCTCACTATACTGGCTGCGAATTCTATGATGTGTCGAATCCCGAAGGGTTCATGGCCCCGATTTTCCGGGCGGTAAAACACGGAAACAGGGAGCTCGCTCGGTTGCTGCTCGCACACAGAGCAGACGTCAATGCGTCTTACCATGATTTACGGTGGGACCTCCAAGAGATGTGCCGAGGGCGGGTGCCAAAAAGCTTATCCTATGGAAGAGCGGTGCAGCTAGCAATGGAGTTGAAGCAGCTGGAGATGGTTCAATTATTGCTTGACAGTGGTGCAGATATTGGTCTTGCGCGGCCTGTCTGGGACGTGACGGGGTATGAATGTGACTTTGTACCAAGGGCGGTGTATCAGAGGGTTACAGCTGGGTTGCGTAGACTCTCATGTTGAGGTGGAAAAGCACGCAGTCGCACGGCACAGGAATAAAGTTTAGTGGTTGAACCGGCTATTCTCAGGTTTTGCTATCGTCACGAAGAAGCTAATACCACTTCACTACCACCATATTAAAACGTAGAAGTTGACGGCTCAGTGTTAGTAGCTGAACTGGTGGCCCAACTCTGCGGCATATACGCGTGACACGCGTTGTTGACCGCGTAGAATTTCCCAAACACTTCTATCTGCTCTTCTTAAAAAAAAAAAAAAAAAAAAAAAAAAAAAAAAAACACAAAAAACACAAAAACAAAAAAAAAAAAAAAAAAAAAAAAAAAAAAAAAATAAAAAAAAAAAAAAAAAAAAAAAAAAAAAAAAAAACTA